>JAJJMC010018788.1:5027059-5080419 GCA_023531435.1 Papaver californicum
TCCTCCTTGCCTCAGTGATGGGGTTTAGTTCATCTTGCTCAAAACACTCTCAAAAGATTGGTACATAGCTCAAAAAGTTCTTGAAAGATGAAAAAAAAGCTAAAAGTAATGTAACATGAAATATGCAACGTTTTATGGACGTTACAGATTAACTGTTGCAATAGAGTTTAAAGATAAACGTTACAGATGCTAAGATATCCGTTGCAGATGTGTTGAGGAAACCGTTGTAGCTGAAGATAAATATTGCAAAGACGAAGATATCCATTGTAAATGGATGATAAAACCGTGGATGAAAGGTTGAAGAAACTGTTGTCGTAGCCTCCGTTCTTCGTGTTCTTCAGCAGCAATAACAACAAATTTTTCTGGATCTTTTTCTCAAGCTTCTGGCCTCTGCCAGCCTCCCTGATCCTTCCCTTTGAGCTCTATGTTTATATTACACCACTTATTCCCTTCAAAATCTTCGAGAATATATGCTATTTAACGTGAAGAATCTCGGAAGATGATGATTATAAAATCTTGATATTATTTTCTCTCTCCCACGGTCTTTAATTTTGAGAAAAACTCTGTGATATTGTTTCTATTCAAAGAAGTTGTTTCCGGAAACAAAAACTCGAGGCCAAATCTCACAGGATATTTTCTTTACAACGAAACCTAGAAAGAATATCTCTCTCGCCTGATTTGTGATTTCCTTCCTTAGTTAACGATCATTGTCTTAATACGAATATTCTTCCTATAATTAGACAATCTTGTAATAAAAGTTGGAGAGAATCCATAAAATCGTTAACCAAACTTATCCAGACTTCACAACTCGAGAATAAATTATTTCCCGCCATAAATTGATTTTGAATTTGAAAAGGGAAGAGGTGCCCTTATCCAAAGTCGGGGCGCCTTTATCAATTCTCTCTGGGGTGTTTTTAACCCCTTTTAGTCGATTTTTCCATGATTATTTATTCTTCCAAAAATACCTACAAACATAATAAAATGCCAAAATTAGTACAAAAATGAGCACTAACAATATTTAGAATTTTTGTCTATCAGCATGTACTGAGAAACTTCTCAAATGCTTTAATATGGACAAATCATATCCGCTTAGCACCCTGATGGTTATAAGGTCTCTTGATCCTAAAAGAGATCCATTTTGCCCTAAAGAGGAAAACGAAGCACTCATTGGTCAAGAAATGCCATACTTGAGTGCCATCAGTGGATTATTATATTTGGATCAATGTACTAGACTTGATATTTCTTTTGCAGTAAATTTTTTAGCCAGGTACTGTTCTGTGCCAACAAAGAGACATTGGGCTGGAGTAAAACATATGTTCCGTTATCTGCACGAAACTACAGACGTGAGACTGTTCTACTCGAAAGACTCAGAAGCTGCTCAAATATTAAGGGTTACACAGATGTTGGCTATCTTTTAGATCCACACAAAAGCAATTTCCCAAACAAGAAATGTCTTCACTAGCGGTGGCACTGCAATTTCATGGCGATATTGTAAGCAGAGCATGCCAGCTACCTCCTCAAATCACTCTGAAAAAATCGCTCTACATGAAGGGATTAGAGAGTGTGTGTGTCTACGATCGTTATTTGAGCATATCAGAAGCTTTTGTGGTCTGTCATCCATTGCCGGTACGCCATTAGTAATTCTTGAAGACAACTCGGATTGCATAGCACAAATTAAAGAAGGTTACATCAAAGGTGACAGAACAAAGCATATTTCGCCGAAATTATTCTATTCTCACCACCTCCAGAAGAACAACGAGATTGATATCCAGAAGGTGCAATCCTACGAGAATTATACTGATCTGTTCACCAAGTCATTACCGACAAAGCTCTTCCAGAAGATGGTTTATGGAATCAGAATGCATCACATATACAAACAGACAAATTGACATAGATTTTTTCCAGGAGGAGTTTTGGACTATAACGCGCTATACTTTTTTTTTTCCTTCGTCAAGGTTTTGTCCCACTGGATTTCCTTATCAAGGTTTTAACGAGGCATCATATATAGGTCCAACATTGTTCTAAGATGTCTTTGTTGTACTTTTTTTTCTTCGTCCGGGTTATGTCCTATTAAATTTTATCGGCAAAATTTTAACAAAGCAACGAGCTTAACACGGTGATCATCTAAGAAAAAATGGTAAACGACGTGTTATTTATGAACGTGGATGATTCACCTTTTTGGATAAATATACCGGCAACAAATGCCTTATACATGTCTTATTTTCTCTCCTACATAATATACAAAGTAGTGTATATATACCCATTCAAGGTATGTAAAATTTAAGTCTTGAAAGCTAATAATATCTCTCCATCATTTAATTACCTCTCATCCTTATCATTACATTACTAATAGTGTTAGAAGTTTCCATATATAATAGCACATAACAGTATCATTGTTGGATATATTTAGTATTTAAACATATCACTATGGTTAATCCACGCTAGGGTTGTATTTAGCCTTAGTTGTATTCAATCCAAGTGAAGGTTGAATTTAGCATCGTCCAATAAAACTCTTTTAGTTTTGGCTTTTGACTTATTTTGGTTCTTGAATGACTCAGAGACGAATAGCTTCTGTTATTTCTTAAAGAAAGGATAAGATAGAGGTTTGAGACAAGGATCTATCGAGAGAAAACAAATAGAGTAAGAAAAAAATGGATCCCAATTTCTAAGCGACAAGTCTGTACTTTGTATAATTTTGAAATTTTGATTGATTTTGAGTACAGATACTTAGATTGATTTTTGTCTTCAAATTGGTGCCAAAATCAATTTCTACAGCAGGTATGCCTATCCCAAACCTTCTTACCCTTTTTAGTTGATAGAGATCAGACAGTATATTAGCAAAGTTTTCATGTTGAGTAAGTAGTGATTGACAAAATGCGGCAGAGAAATAGTAACTAATAGAGTTCTGTATACTGTGCAGAACCATTGTTTGTTGTCATATGAACCATCTGTCCTCATTGTTCATATAGCTTACCTGAGCACGGTTAGTCTGTATCTTGAGAGAGATGGTGAGTGGTGTCCCTGAGCCATTACGTAAGCTTGGTACCGCTGCTGGTATTTTCTTTGGTGGAGTCATCACACTGTCATTGGCTTCTTCTCTAACGATTCGAGCACTACAAGCTGTTTCTGAAGCTAAAAGGGTAATTTCTAATACAGCATTACTTACAACAGCATTTCAAGTTTTAGAGATGATACAGAAATACCTTGACTTTGGCTCATTAGAATTTTTTATTTTTATTTTCCATTTCAACACTCAGTCGCTAGATGTTATGCCGGACCGTTAAATTTGCTAAACAAGAGTAACCAGGGAAACTATATGAAGTTCTAACTTCAAAATAAATCATCTTATCACAGTACCTCATTTTACTGACTATAAGTTTCAAATTAAGGGAGCCAGTAGACAGTTTGGACCCTAAATAATCCAAGTGCTGAGATTTTATAAATGGAGCCCATTGGCATCACATTTTTCTTAATCAATAACTGGCCTCACACATGTGTTTTGGATGTCAGTCTGAAAATCATTCTGGGGTCTAAAGAGCTCCCGGGATAGTATTCGAAAGTTTTTATCTGGTGATTGTTAAATTAGCAGAGGATGGAAGATTATTGCACATAGTACATAGATACACCCTGTCTCTTAAGCAGCAACTTCAATTTGACCACCACTACTTCTTGTAGAGCTTTAAACTTGTACTCAAAGTTGATCTTAGTATAAAAGTAAAGTATTATGAACCATCTGTTATGTTCAGGTTCGTGTTTGGAGGTATGCTGATTTGTGAACGATGCATTCTTTTGTGTTGTGTAGAAAAAAGATGCATCACCTTGTGGAATTTGTAGAGGTAAGGGGTTCTATATTTGCAAATTATGCAAAGGGAATTCTACAATAGAGTGGTCACCTCTGTATGATCCTGTCGTCATAAATCCATGTCTCTGCCCTACATGTGAAGGAAACAGGTCAGAACTGAGCTTGGTGCATAACAATATTAGCTAATTTTCAAGGCAGAATTGAGCTTTGTGATCTTAGGACCTTTAATGTTGGGATGATGTGTTTATTATTGTCTTTCAGGGTGCAGCGTTGTCTAAATTGTCTTGGAAAGGGCTATTGGTGAGTTTTTAAGAGGCGTGACAGTAAGTAACTCTTGTCATCTCTTAAATTATTTGCTAGATTTGGAATTCTCTGTTGTTTGGTGTGTACAGTGATGAGTATCAAAATATACTCGGGGTTTATCTTTCCTTTCACCAGAAAGGTTACATTGTTTTGTTCGAGTATCTCAGTTATACCTTCCATGTTTTACTTTAAACCCTTGGTTTACATTTTTTTCTGCGAGTATCTTCATGGTAAGTATCAAAGAGTAACATGTTCACAGTCTAGATTCAAATTTTGAATTTATTTGCATAACCTTTTAACTTCAAGTAGGAATCATTCAAATTGGACCCTACCCACTACAGAGTTCAGAGTCTCTTTTAATCTTCTAATTAAGAAAAAATAAGTTCATATTAACCAAAAAAAAAATTCCTAGTAGAAGTTAGTGCTCATAATGTTATATTGCAGCTCCTAGTTTCTAATTGACCTTAGAACTCTATTCAAGTTACAGACTTCAAGCCTATCGTTGACTTCTTAAGTACATTGCAGGTAATGGTGTGTAATGGTGGTGCTGAGTTAAGTATCTAAGGGCTCAAGTATGTGCAGGTCCTGTGAGTCGGTCAATGTTATACTAGTCAAGTTTATAAATACCCATGAGAATCATTGTAATAGCTACCCAGTTCAGTTCAATAACAAGAGAATTCAAAATGTAGATCTATATTTCACTAGCAGGAACTTTGAAGTTCCACCATCAGCGCCCAAGCTTCTCCAACTACCTAGATTGTTAGTATGGCATAAGATAAGCATAGGTGACAGTTGTTATGGCAACTTTGAACCCTGATGGTGTTGCTTCTTTGTACTCCAAAGAGTTGGATCTCAAAAGCTGCGGCAGAGATATAAAAAGAGGGATTTCCAAATTTCAGTCCTTTATAGCCCTTTTGTAGAATCAATACTACTCCATATCCATTAGTCATCCTAATAATTTCGTTTCGTTAGACTAGAAATTGTCCAAACAGATTCAATTGATTGTGGTTCTGCAATGTCAAAATCTTCTACCTAATCATTCAACTCCCCGGTAAGTTATGTTTCCAAGGATTCATGAATTCTGTGAAAAATATTCTAACATCTTTTACCCACGCTAAGCTGATCAACCACCGGAATTTAACTCGTTTACCAAAAATGTAATTATACACAGCCATGGGCTCTATAATACACTCCCAACAAAGGTAGCTGTTCATTTTACAGAACCACCATGCATATCAAAGCATTCCTTTGAATTGCTGTTAATACCAAGGCGACTCTCTGATTCCATGATTCCTGAAACTCCAACAAATAGTTCAATCCCAAAATAAATTACAGCAAACCCCCAGACTGTGCACGAATAAGGATGGACACTGAAAGATAAAACTGCATAAATGCTGCATTTGGATGCTATGTAGGATGGTAACAGTTGCAAACTTTCCTTCCTTTCAAGTATGGACTGTTTCTGGGCATATACAGATTGGAGGAACTTGGAAACAAACAGATCACCCCTTTGTTTGTAGAGACAGAGAGACAAAGACTTCACCTTGAAGATGACTCTTGAACAAAAGAAACTTCAATACCACCCGGGTTAGTAGGAGAAAGGAGGTGTTTATCAGCTTGATCTGCTTCATCAATTTCTGTAGGTTCACGTGTAGTTGGCGTGGATTGAGACTCGGACCCGTCTTCCTCTGCATTCACAAAATATTAAATTCCACAGATGGTTAGATGCCAGGTTCTGAAAAACAAGATTCTAATCAACCAGAAAATAAATAATCAAGTAGTATTTTAGACCAAAATGCTTGAAGAAACCTAAAGATTAACATATTAGTAATAAGCAGCTGGATGCGAATAACTGAAACTAAATGTGAGAATCTATAACTAACCTGAACAATTGTGATACTCTGGGGACTGTTTGACAGTGGTTACTTGGAGGCTTTCAGGAAGCAAACAACTGCACATGACACCTGAAAATAACAGACCACATTCTGAATGTTATGAATACATGCGCCAATACTCACTTTTTCAGACATTATACACTTTCTTTAATTTAGTGTTTTCTGCATAGCGTCAATGAAAAGCCAAGTTACAAAGTTTCGAAGTTCCTCAGACATCTTTCTACTATTCTGAATAAGAAAGTCATGGTAGGATATCATACATTTTCCACCGCAAGCAGCCTATGAGCCAGTTAGATAGGTGAACTAGGAGCGCATAAAGAGTTCATCAATAGTTTGTTGTCTAGTAGAACCACATAAAGAGTTGGTAACTAATTGCAGTTAAGATCTTTCGGTCGGAGAGAAGCCAAGAAGCACAAAAAGGAAACATGTGACAAAAATAAAGAATGGTCGCTATCCTGAAAAGAGATGTGACTTCGTACCTATTCGGGCAAGCCTGTTCACCCATCCAGGAATCTCTTTGCCAGTTAATCTCATGGACATGTCTTCCGTGAAATGGTTGCAATTCTTTGTGATCAGATGGTAGGTGTCACCATGGTATTCTGAAGCTACATCCGCCATGAATAACCGAAACTCAGCAGGTGGCATTTTCGTATACCCCAACTGCACAGAGCATCTGTATAGAAAACCAGGGCATCGCTTTGGTTCCACCTCAAAAACCCCACTTGCAGAGTAATCATGTGCTCCAAACCCATATTCCAAACCGTGAACTGCCAATATACAGTTTTAGGCAATGATACAATATAAACTGGTTCTCTCATATGAGATTAAATGGACTATGAGTGCAAAATAGCCTAAATCAAATAACTTACTGAGTACTGATCAAATTACAAACTTGTAATTTACTTGACTTACTCTCAATCCCAAGTATAAGACACCCGGTAGTAAAGGATGTTAATGCCGTTATCTGAGGGCGACATAGTACAATCAAGCAACACAAAAATCTCTTTACTAGTCTAAACTCTAAAGTGTTAATTTGGTACCCCGATAAGTTTACTAAATTAGCACTTTCAATCAAATTAAGAAATTATGAGAACTTGTGCCACGTAAACCATAAATCAAATAGTTAATGCGGCGGTTTCCAGAAACATCTCAACTTCGAAACATAAAACAATAGAGCTACAGGTTTTGTCCAAATATCAGAAACCTTCTAACAACAAACACAAAATATTTGACATCCATATCCCTCCAATCTACCAATGAAAGCATGTTTAAATTTCCCAAATGCACGATTCTAATTACTCCCTTAAATTAAAAGACGGAGAGACAAACGAAAATCATAATCAACAGATTTTAAATGTCATGCAATAAGCTCTAACATTTTTCTATTTTGTTCGCCAAGATTATCAGATAATAAAGAATTTCACATATATTTTTGCATATATTAAATATTTGACAAATTTTAATGTTTAGGATCCTGACTTGACCAATCCGAGGCTGTGATTATCTCAGCAATGAAGATATAATTAAAATTTGAGCAAAAATTACCATCATAAAACCATATTTCTAAGACATTTAAGATCTACAAAACATGCATTTGACATAAGCTAAAAAATCAAGAAATATCAACAGCAATAAAAAAATGTAATTCAAAAGAATGCAATACCTTCAATCCCAGAATGAAAAATCCCCAAACCAACACAACGGGTATAATTATTGATAGGGGTAAGATCGTAAATATTCAGGATAACAGGTGCCTGATAGTTACCCTCACTATCTTCAGAACCTGAATTTATATTCCCCATACAGACAGATCTCTTCTCAAATTCTTCAGAATAACCCCTTTAAAAATCTGCTTTTTCTTTGAAATATTGAATGGGATCTTTCTTACTAGGCTGAAATTTCAAATAAAATGAAAGAATTTAATAAGAAATAACTTGGAAATTGTAGAATTTCAGCTTGATTTTGGTTTTTGTGTTCTTTTTTTCTTCAGCTGTTGCAATGAATTTAAGCGTTTTGGGGGGTTGAAAGCTGAGGAACAAAAAACGTACACCTAGTATGACCCACGTATTGGGAAATATCTGGATCACTGCTCTACACCACCATGCTAAATATAAAGGGATTTCAGTTAAAAAGAGAAAAGAGCATTTAAATTTCTTTTTGTCTTTGGAAAAGTTAAAGAAAAAATCGTAAATCGGTCGTTATGACGAAGTTGGAGTTTTGGAATTAGCGTTGGCAATTAATCAACATGATTCAGATTAGGGGCATTTTGAGTTGCCTCCGGTGGGTGGATATACAATTTCTCTAGTAATTTTTTTTTTTTGTTACAACGTGACAGTGTGACGACCCCATAGAAGAACTAGAAGAGTTAGAGCGTTCACAATGGGACGATCATAAGGCTGACTAAAGATCAATTTTAATCTTTACTCCGAAAAAGTGAGGCGTAGTGGGTCGATCAAAAGTAGTGGATAGTCGAAGAAATCGACTGTAGCTGATGAAAAGTAGTCATTTTTCCGACTAAACAGGTTATAGTCGAGCGGGCTCCTAGTGTACCGTTTGATGCTAAGCGGCGACGTAGGAATTCGCCTAGAGCCAAGCGTTATTCTGGGACAACGCTCAGAAACACGGGCGGTAAGCTAGTAGTTCGCCTGGTCAAGCGTTATTCTGGGGGTTCGTCTGATGAAACGGAGTACTAAGATCATGCCCACAACCAGGCGGTGCGCTAGAGATACGCCCCAGGGAAATTGTGCACTAGAAATACGCCCCACAACAGGCGAGGTCCTAGAATACCGCTTATGATTTGGTGTGTCCGGGCGTTAATCCAGAGCTTCGTCCAATACCAGGCGAGATCCTAGAATACCGTTGCAATATGTTACCGTTGACTGTACCGTTAAGATGTTCCGTTGATTTAATCGTTGTCGTTGCAACGACTATATTTTTACATTATATATGAAATACTAATCCAATTTCATTTTACTAAACTCACTCATTGCTATCTAGTTAGTATTCGAAAATAATTAAGTTCTTTTTCATTTAATAAGTTTGCGAACCGATTAGAATTATGCCGCCATCAAGACCACGAGGTCCAAATTTTTCTACATTTGAAGATGTAACGATGTGTATTATTCATTTATCAATATCTCAAGATTGTAGTATTGGTACCGATCAATCAGAAGAAAAATTATGGTCTCTATATTAAATTAGATGAAAGAAGCAATACCTTCGATGCCACAACGCACTTGGACCTCCCTTCAGATACGATTTCAAATTATAAGTAAAGATGTGGCACTTTCTCTGCAAAGGAAGCGGAAGTGGAACGTGAACATCATACTAGATGGGGCCTCGAAAATAAGGTAACTACTCATTTAATTTTGACCATTACATTAATGTTTCGAATTGTATATCCTCCACTAAATTGAATTCAAAAAATGGATTGCAGAAGTAAAGAGGCTTTTCAAGGAAGCTAATGGTGGGAAAAGTTATAAGCATGAAGAGTGCTACACAGTTATGTTAGATAATATAAAATATTCCAGACGATCGACAGCTGTTTTCGATTCATCACAAGCTGAGTCAGATTACGAAAGCGGTGAGGACAACCGGGAAACACATGACGTAAGCCTAGACGCTTCCATTGGCTATGAAGACATAGGAGATATCCCTAACACATGTATCCGTCCAATGGGAAAAAAAAGAGGCGAAACGACAAAAGACAAAAGGGAAAGCAAAATTTAGCGTCCAACAGGAAATGATGGAAAATATTTATAGAGAGCAACAAAACTTCAACGCCAAATATACAGGACAAACACAAATGAAGATGGCGCAGAGAGAAGCCGAGTTTGCAGCAAAACTAGCTAGGAAAGAAGCATAAGAGGAGTTTCGTATAATGACGATGGATCTCTCCGGGATGGATGATGTATCAAAACAGTACATCGAACTTATGAAGGAATAAATTTTGAAGAAAAGATTTAACCAATCATAAAGGATTCTTGGAATACCTTAAACCTTTGTGAAGGGCAATCTTATTAGCATTGTCATATTAAGTTTCAACTTTTATGAATTAATTTAGTTATTTTCAGTTTATTTTTAACCGATATATTGTTATCTTTAATGTATCATAATTTTATTATAAATTTTTATTTTTTATTTTTAAGATTAATTCAGATACAACGGTCTGATTTTAGTTTCTTCAAAAAAAATGGCCGTTGGCATTTCAGTTATAAAATGAACGTTGTCATACCCTATTCCACCACCATCACCTGCAAAGTCTCATCTTCTGCACAAACAACACAATTCTTGAAAAAAATTCAAACAAAACATACATAATGGAGGGTTCAAGCTCATCACCAATTACCAAGTGTTTTCTTTGTATTTCTGCTGGTCATGTTGCTAGAGATTGTCCTTGGGAAGGTAGAAAATGCATACTAACCAACTACAAGGGGTACCTATTTCTTAGAAAAGCAAAAAAAAGAAATACTGGATTTCAACCTTATGTGAAGTGCAACTACTGTGGAGTTTTCATCTGGTTGGATGCTTATGTAGCTTCACACCAAGGTATTCCACCACCTATTCCACCAACTTTACCAGATGATGAAAAGTAGTTACAAGAGAAGCAATTTTACTGCTACTCATGTGGGGAAGCTGATCACATGGATTATAACTGCAGAACCAACCTCTTACCATGCACAGATCCATGTTGTGATGGTAAGATGAAGCGGCTCACTTCTAAAAAACCTAAATCCATTGGAAACAAATACTATTTATGCCAAACATGTAAGAAGGTTAAGTTTCAATAAATGTGTAAGCAACTGTTGAAATATGTATGAACTAAGATATTATCATACTATTATAACTAGGTAATAAAGTAAATAACTTTGCATACATTGCATTGCATAACATTTCTAGTAGTTTTTTGCATTGATTTAGACTCTTTCATATCTGTGCTGATGAAAAAGAAAAAGAAAACATTGGAAATAAAACATTAAGTACTTAACGTAACGCAATGAAGAAGATAGAATTGTTTTTTTTAAGAAATGCACAAAAAAACATTAATACCTTCTGCAAATCTCTAAGAAATTCTTTACACTCTCTTGCTAGATTTTCTCAGAGACCCAAGGACGCTTAGAAAATCTAGCAAAAGAGTGTAAAGAATTTCTCATAGATTTCATAAGGTATTAATATTATTTGGTGCACTTCTTAAAAAAAAAATATCTTAGTCATTGAATTGCTAGCTAAATACTAACGCTTTATTTCCAATGTTTTCTTCATCTTTTTCTTCATTGCATTGCTAGCTGAATTAGAAAAGTCGTTTCTAAATTGTGACAAACCCCCATTTAACTAAATATTTTTTAAATCCGAATTGTTAATACCAACAAAAATTTTAATACTAAATCCCAACAAAATTTTAAACCGAATTTTAACTTAAATTCAACAATTTCTTCTATTCAATTAAACCCTAAAATTTTCATTATCAATTATAACTTCAATTAAATTAAAATACCAACAAAATTTTAATCCGAATTTTTCCTTTTTGAAAATCATCAATTTCTTCAATTCAATTAATCCCTAAAATTCTCATAATCAATTATAATTTCAATACCCCTAAATTCAATTGAGTTAAAACACTATAACTTCAATTTTTATAACCAAAATGAAAATACAATGTTAATTCTTCAAATTAAAATTAAGATGTCATTTATAAAAATAAAGTTTAGTATTATTACCTGAGAAATTCACGATGGGTTTTTCACAAAACCTAGGATGGGTGCTGGTGGTGGTGGTGCGGCGGATTTTTGAAGTCGGACCTTCACAGGAGAAAAAATACAGGAGCAAAATTAGGATTCGGCTGGTATAAAAACAAAGATAGAATGGGGCGGGCTGCTAGCAGCTCGCCTGGAAACCCAGGCGGTGCACTAGGACACCGCCCGTCCCATTCTACTCACACTATCATTTCGCACATGTACCCTTTCTTCAGACGTGCGGCTAGAACTTCGCCCCACCAGGCGTGCTTCTGGGATACCGCCCGTCTCTCAGGCGTGATCCTAGGATACCGTCTAAACACATGCGTTACGTTAGGATTCCTCCCCACTTCAGGCGTTACGCTAGCAGACCGTCTCGAGCAAGCGTTAATCCTAGGACTCCGCCCGTCTTTCCAAGCGCATCGCTAGTACACCGCCCCACCCCAGGCGCATTGCTAGAGCACCGCTTGACTATACACAGCTGTTCTTGGGCCGGACTAAAGACTAAAATTTTTAGTCTTTAGTCTTATAGTCTGATCGCATGACTGTGGATGCCCTTAGGAGCCAAAGCATATTGGAATGAACATAATATTTTTTGTCAAAGTGATTCTCGACCTATGTTGTCGTTGTTGATGAGAAAATATGCAAAAGCTAAGGAAAACTATTACGATATTAGATCAGATTCTAGAAACAGTCCAAAATTTATTACAAATTTTGTCCGCAGATATGTTATTAGAGAAGCAGCTGAGCTCCATCCTTGCAATTGGGTCGTTTTAATTACGAGTTGGATGTCCAATTGCATCGCTAGCACACCGCCCCACCTCAGGCGCATTGCTAGAGCACCGCTTGACTATACACGGTTGTTCTTGGGCCGGACTAAAGACTAAAATTTTTAATCTTTAGTCTTATAGTCTGATCGCATGACTATGGATGCCCTTAGGAGCCAAAGCATATTGGAATGAACATAATCTTTTTTGTCAAAGTGATTCTCGACCTATGTTGTCGTTGTTGATGAGAAAATATACAAAATCTAAGGAAAACTATTACGATATTAGATCATGTTCTAGAAACAGTCCAAAATTTATTACAAATTTTGTCCGCAGATATGTTATTAGAGAAACAGCTGAGCTCCATCCTTACAATTGGGTCGTTGTAATTACGGGTTGGATGTCTAATTGTCCAGGCGTAATGATAATATCTTGTACCTGAACCGGTTTTTTGCAGTACTTATGATGCTGACAACACTTGGATAGGAGACAGAAGCAGCATATCTTTCGGTTTTTTGCAGTACTTATGATGTTGACAACACTTGGATAGGAGACATTCTATCAGCTATGATGTGCTATTTAAGACTCCAAGATACACTATTTTATCCTTACCATGTAAGAGATAGAGTAGATGATATAATCGATGAAATCTTACCCTCTTTTATAAAAAAATAAAATAATTTAAAATAAAATATTAGTAATCTTTAATTTATATTTGTTTCCATTATACTAAAATTAATTTTTCTTATTTAATTCATCATTACTTTATTTTTCATTTTATTTTGAAATTAGATTTTATTATGCGGATGCATCATCCTACAGATGCTTTAAAAAAAAATAATAATAATCATATGAACCGAAAAAAAATAATAATAATCATATGAGCCGACAAACGAACAATATAAGTTTAACTACCGGTCAATATTAAATAACAAACTCTATTTATTTAAAAACAACATTCGCTAACCTGACAACTATAATATAGTCATACATATATATAAAGAAGGCTGATATAGGGGCTCTAATATCAATAGAGGGGCTCCAATAATAAGACGAAATAGGGACATTATGAAGTAAAACTCAAAAACCTCTTATCCATAATATTTTCACAATACCCAAACCACCCATGATTAGTAATCATAATTACATTAATTAATTAAGATTAAATTAAGCTAATCATGATTAATTAAACATAATCCTTTACTTAATCAAATGATTTGAATTTTTTTTTTTTTTTGAATTTGTGTTTGGTGGGAAGAAAAACTAGATGAAATTTAAGAAAATTTTGTCGTTTTTTTTTAAACCCTAGATTTTGATTCAATAAACCATAGTAGCATTGAGCATACCTCTAACTTATACTCTTGATCTCTTTATGGCTCAAATTTGATGAAATCACGATTTGAAAGATTGAATTTTTGTTGTTGAGAGAAATTACGGTTGGGTTTCATGTCGAACCCAACCGTAACCATAAGAACACCGAAGAACACCATTTTTGCCCAGATATACGGTTGGGTTTTCAACCAAACCCAACCGTAAATCAAAGAACAATGATGAACACCATCATTTTCCCACAGTTACGGTTGGGTTTTCAACCAGACCCAACCGTAAGTAGAAGAAAAATGATGAACACCATTTTTTTCCATAGTTACGGTTGGGTTTTCAACCAGACCCAACCGTAAGTAGAAGAAAAATGATGAACACCATTTTTTCCCATAGTTACGGTTGAGTTTTAAGGGAAAACCCAACCGTAACACATCCTTTTGAGAATTGATTTTTTTTGTTAAATTTGAGTTTTAAAAAATCAAAATTTTGAAATAATTCAATCATTTTTACTAGATTGAAGGTAAATTGGGTGTTTGAAACAAAGAAAAAACGAAAAACACACAAATTAGATAATCCAAATTTGTGTTATCCAGTAGAATTTACGGTTGGGTTTTGTCTTATAACCCAACCGTAACATATTCTGTTAATTTTTTGATCCAATTTCAACACAGAATTACGGTTGGGTTTTGCCTTAAAACCCAACCGTAAAAAAGTTGTGAAGTTTGTACAAATTATATTACGGTTGGGTTTAGTTATCGGACCCAACCGTAAATGATCCTGTTATTTTTTTTTTGATTTTCAATATACTCCAAATTGGGTTTAAAACACACCTTTTTAACTTATTCATTCTATTGTAATAGATTTCAAGTAGTACATTAAAGGAAAAAACAAAGGAAACGAAATACAATAGATCATTGGATGATTACACTTAAACACTTAAAGATAATGGCGATAATCAAACACCCGACTTGTTTCCATAATACGATAGCAATTTGTATGCTTGAACTCCTCCCCATATTTGATTCTATATTGCTCCATAGCCAACACATGCTGAAAAAAAAATCAATTATAAGTTTGAATTTTTGAAATCTCTTTTTAGTTAACGATTTATTAATCGACAAACTTACTCTTTCCACACCATTCTCATAGGGATTTGCTTCGAATCTCATTTGCATTTCCAGTTTTAAGTTGTTCATTTGTCTATACAACGTCTCAAACCGTCTCTTGATGGCTCTCCACGTCCTATGATTTACATTCCCCTCTAATGCCGCAAACATTCGAAACACATGCTTCCACCATTCTTCAGTATCTTGATCCTCATGCCAATCTTCTTGTGAAACAACGTTGTTATTGTTGTTATAGAAGGCTCTATCTTAAGCATGCTCTACCATCGTATGCCACGCTCGAACAATTGCAACATCTTCATCATTCGTGTATGTAGTTACCATTTTTAGTGGTTGAAAGGGTATGGTGAGAATAATGAGAAAGTCTAGAATTATAATAAGAATGAAAGGGATAGAGAATAATGAGAAAGTGACAAGGAAAGGTTTCCTTTTATAGGGAAAAAGGAACCAACGGCTAGATTTTTCAAATAAAAAATCCGTTGGAATTGTCCTCTTTAAGGAGACACAAATTCCGAAATTTTGAGAATCCCGTAGAATTTACGGTTGGGTTTTTCCTTGAAACCCAACCGTAATCTAGTTGTGGTGTTTGTACAATTTATTTACGGTTGGGTTTAGTAATCGAACTCAACCGTAAATTTGAGTTTTAGTAGGAATTTTAGTTACGGTTGGGTTGAGTCATCGAACCCAACCGTAACTTGTAGTGTTAGTTTTAGTATATATTTTATCATATAGTTACGGTTGGGTGTTGCCTTGAAACCCAACCGTAAGCTAGTTGTGGTGGTTGTACAATTTGTTTTACGGTTGGGTTTAGTAATCAAACCCAACCGTAAAATTGAGTTTTTAGAATGAATTGTAGTTACGGTTGGGTTGAGTCATCGAACCCAACCGTAAATTCTAGTGTTAGTTTTAGTGTATATTTTATCATATCGTTACGGTTGGGTTTTGCCTTGAAACCCAACCGTAAGCTAGTTGTGGTGTTTGTACAATTTAGTTTACGGTTGGGTTTAGTAATCCAACCCAACCGTAAATTTGATTTTTTTAGTATGAATTGTAGTTACGGTTGGGTTGAGTCATGGAAGCCAACCGTAAAAAGGAGTTTCTAAGACAAAATTAGTTATGTTTGGGTTTAGTTCATTTTCTTATCAAATACCAGAGTTGTTAAAAACCTTATTTTTAACATTAAAGGAAGAACTAAAGGAAACGAAATACAGTAGATCATTAGATGATTACACTTAAACACTTAAACACTTAATCATAACGGCGAAACTCAAGATAGAAACTTTGTTCCAAGATACGATAGCAATCCTTATGCGTAAACTCCTTCCCATATTTGATTTTATACTGCGCCCTAGCCATGACATGCTGAAAAAAATAAATCAATTATAAGTTTGATTATTTTAAAACTCTTTTAACGAACGATTTATTAATTGACACACTTACTCTTTCCACATTGGTTTCGTCGGGAAATGCTTCAACTCTCATTTTCATTCCAGTTTTAAGTTTTCCATTTCTTCATACAACACCTCAAAGCGTCTCTTGATGGTTGTCCACGTCCTTCGATATCCATTCCCCTGTAATGCCACAAACATTTCAAACACACGCTCCCACCAAGAATCGTCCTCCTGACCGTCCATCCAATTTTCAGCTGTAACAACGTTTCTATTGTTGTTATAGAAGGCTCTCTCGTAAGCGTGCTCTATCATCGTAAGCCACCCTCGAACAATTGCAACATCTTCATCATTCGTGTATCGAACCATTTTTAATGGTTGAAAGGGTATGGTGAGAATGAGTTGGAAAGTCTAGAATTATAATGAGAATGAAAGGATAGAGAATAATGAGAAAGTGAAAAGGAAAGGTTTGCTTTTATAGGGAAAAAATTCCCAACGGCTAGATTTTCAAATAAAAAATCCGTTGGAATTGTATTTTTTTTGTCACTATTCAGCGATTATTTACGGTTGGGTTGTGTAATGAAA
Source organism: Papaver californicum (assembly GCA_023531435.1). Classification (NCBI taxonomy): domain Eukaryota; kingdom Viridiplantae; phylum Streptophyta; class Magnoliopsida; order Ranunculales; family Papaveraceae; genus Papaver; species Papaver californicum. Next base: position 5,043,979 of record JAJJMC010018788.1, read on the forward strand.
CCCAACCGTAACAAATATGTGGTTTTTGTGCAAATAATATTACGGTCGGGTTTTGGCCTAGAACCCAACCGTAATTTTTAGTGTTAGTTTTAGTCCATACGCTTTTACGGTTGGGTTTTGTAATGAAACCTAACCGTAAAAAATATGTGGTTTTAGTGCAAATTATATTACGGTTGGGTTTAATAATCGGACCCAACCGTAAACATAAGTTTTTTGGTGGAAATGTAGTTACGGTTGGGTTGAGTCATCGAACCCAACCGTAAATGATCATCTTCATCTCCTAAATTCTTCATTTTTTATGCATAAATCAGTCTTGTATTTGTTTTATGTTGGTGGGAAAAGTAGAAGAAAGATAAGAGAGTTTTAACCCAAAATGAGTGATTCTAGTGGCAAATTTGTGGAGGGTGAATCCTTGTATGATTGCCAAACTAAATTCTACATACCCATTGAGGGAGACCCAACTATGTATGATTTTTTGGATGGTAGAGAGGTTTTAAGTGAAAGTTGTGATGCTGAAACTAAACCAAATGGAGAAAGTAGTCGTCAAAGTGAACATTCAACTTCCGAGAATAGTCAGGTATACCTCTAACTTAAACTCTTTTTCATTTTTTGATGATATTTAATGAAATGAGGTACATAATAGTGGTTTTTTTTTGTTACTCCGGCATGTTTACGGTTGGGTTTTCTTGAGAAACCCAACCGTAACTGTACATTTGATGGATGAAAAGTACACTTTCGCAGTTTTACGGTTGGGTTTATACCACAAAGCCAACCGTAACTAATTACATGCATGGGTATTTACTGCACTTGTTACGGTTCGGTTTGACTCTTTAACCCAACCGTAAAATTGATTGGCATTTTTTTGTTGTATTACGGTTGGGTCCGTCGCTTTTACGGTTGGGTCTGACACTTTTACGGTTGGGTCTGACGCTTCTAACCCAACTGTAACTGTACATTTGATGGATGAAAAGTACACTTTCACAGTTTTACGGTTGGGTGTTTACCACAAACCCAACCGTAACTAATTACGTGCATGGGTATTTACAGCACTTGTTACGGTTGGGTTTGACTATTTAACCCAACCGTAAAATTGTTTGGCATTTTTTTGTTGTATACGGTTGGGTCTGACGCTTCTAACCCAACCGTAAACTTATTGGTTTTAGTGTTTTGTTGGGTAATGCCTTGATCTTTTTTGTTCAGCTCGCGGTTGTACCTCAACCAATGTATGATCAGCCTCCTCCAAATGATATTGAAACTAGAGATACTACGGATCACTATTTGAACGACCTGGTAGGTTATAGATAAGTTGTTAATCCCTTTCGACAATATAGCTAATGCCATTTTTTTTCTCCTAACTTTCTGTTCTTGGACCATGTAGACATGGGATAAAAAAGATGATGCAAAAGAAGTGAGATACAAAACATGGGAAACTCATCATGTGTCTGATTGTTTGTAACAACCAACAAAAACACAACCGCTTTCAAATGGTTTGTGAGTGTAGTGGACAATACACAAGACATGCGAAGAAGGGTACTGAGTATGTACCAAAGACGAAGATCAAGCGAAAAACTTTCACTAAGAAGACGGGATGTCCTTTCAAGCTTCAATTTCGTACCAACAACGAGAATAAGTGGTTCTTGTCTACAGTTGTATGCGGTCGTCACAACCACCTACCACCAGAGACTTTGTTAACGCATCCTTCTACGGCCCGGCTTACCAAGGAAGAAAAGCTCATCGTAGACGATATGACGGATAAGCGTTTGAAACCCAGTGATATACTCGGGCACTTGAAGAAAATAAACTCAAATAATGTGTCTACGTTGGAGACAATCTACAACGCCAAAGCCAAGTTGAAGCGTGAGAAATGGGAAGAAAGGGACCCGATCCAACAACTTTTGTACTTGAGGGAGACGAAAAACTACACCATGTTTCACGAAGAAGATGAGAATAAAGAAATTAAGCATATTATATTGGCTCACCCCGAGTTTATAAAGTTAGCACGGTGCTCCGATCAAGTGCTTATGATGGATTGCACGTACAAAACTAACAAGTATGAGCTCCCGGTTTTGAATGTTGTAGGCCAAACTTCTACCAAGTCCCCGTTTAGTGTTGCCTTTTGCTTCTTGAGAAACGAGCTCGAAGAAAGCTATGTGTGGGCGTTTGAACAAATTAAATTATTCTACGTTGAAGGATATACCCCTAAGGTAATTATCACCGAAAAAGAACAAGGCTTGATGAATGCCATTGCAAGGGTATTCCCAGATGCTCATCATCTTCTTTGCACGTTCCACTTGTGGAACAATGTTCAAACCAAGTGCTAACGATTATTCGGCCAACAAAGAAAATCGAGATGGACAGAATTAAAAATTTGCCGGTTTCAGAACAAGAAACGGCCAAAGAAAAATTCGAGGAGGACGACAAGTTGGCGGAACTAAAATGGGCTAGTTTCCAAACTGAATGGGACGCTTTGACATGGTCTATCACCAAGGAAGATTATGAAGAAAATGTTTGTATGTTATGCTTGCATTGGAGTAATTATCCAAAAGTTGTGAACTATTTGATGGACCATTGGTTGAATCCGTACAAAGAGAAGTTTGTAGCGGCGTTCACAAACCAATATAGGCACTTTGACAACCAAGCTACAAGTACCGTGGAGTCATCTCACAACATAATGAAGAAGAAGCTTTATAATTGTGATGGTGGGTTTGTTACGGTCTTCAAAGTGAAGCACGATTATTTTCTCCGTGACCTTGACAGAGTTAAGGAATCTTTTGAAAAAACCCTTTCTAGAAATCACGTCAGCTATAAAGACGAACCATTGCTCCAAAGTATTTTTTATAAGGTGTCGCATTGTACTATTGAGAAGATAATGTACGAAGTAAAACACTATAGATTGGGAAACTTACACGGAGAAGAAGAGTGTGTTTGTCCTAATATGTCAAGTTTGGGACTTCCCTGCCGGCATATGATGCCCAAGTACGAAGAAGACGGTGTGATCCCAATTCAAGATATTGATCCGTTTTGGCAACAATTGTATTTCGATGAACCCATCGTCGAGCAAGATTTTGGTGCATCGTTTGCCGACACCCACGTTGGAAAGGATCTAGCCAAGAAATACGATACATTAAATAAGGCGCAAAGGCAAATTTGGTTGACGAAGTTGAGTTACTTCGTGTTTCCTCACACAAGGTACGCTGTCAAGGAACCAATTAGAGGGAAGAGAAAAGGTAGGCCTTCTACCAAAGAATCAAGGGCCGTGGGACGCAAAAAAGTTAGGGAATTGCATGAAGAATCAAAGAAAAGAAACCTTCTGAATTTGAGCATTTGCAAAAGGAATATGAAGCAGAGGATGAGAAGGAGGATGATGCTCAACGAAAAAGAAGTCAAACGGAACAAGGGGGACCAAGTCTAGTAGATATTAAAGGAAAAGGTCCCGCGGTTCCCACTCAAGAAAGTTCAACATTTGAACTTTGTGCCAAGGGAAAAGTTCCTGCACACCCAAACTCAAGAAGAGTAAGTATGAAGGAATTAACAAGAAGAAAAAAAAGAGTTAGTATGAAAGAATTAGCAAGAAGAAAAGAAAAACTTAAAGGCAATACATTAGTGGTTGAAGAGCCACATACGATCCGGATTGCAAGAGGATTGATGCAATTTCCATATAACTTTTCAAGAATTGAGAATGGCAAAATCGTCCGAACCGAGCACATTATTTATGAAAATTATATGTCATCGTTTCCGGCTTTTTTTCGTCCATACATAAAGGCCACCGACGATGTTGCCGGTGATGGTAATTGTGGATACCATGTATTCATCGAACAAGTTGGACCATTTAGCGGAGCAGCAGGGTTGGGTATGGACGAAGTAACTTATGTAAGGCATAAGTCAGCGGCTGAACTACGCTCTTACCCGGATTTATACAAGCCAATGATGTGTGCATATAGAGATGAAGAGTCGTTGTTAAACGAGGAGTTCATCGCTCTCGAAAGGCGTTTAATAGGCAACAAGAATTGCACTAGCGAGTATTGGATGAGCATGCCAATATGTGGCCAAATCCTCGCCAACGCTTTCAATTGCGTCATCCATTATATCTCAAATTGATATTGTTTTACATTTGCACCAACAAGATCAACATTTATCGAACAATTGGCTAATAAAAGATGTGTGATTGGGCTGGTGCAGAACTTCCATTTTGTCGGTCTCAAGTTGAAATAAGGAAGTCCATTACCCCCGTTACAGGATGGATACGACGGTGACATCGCCAAGGTTGGTGTCACCGGTTCGAGCAAAATTTCGAACTCTGGAAGGCATTAAAACCCTCCCCGACCTTTCAATTCATATCATTTGTTTCTGACTCGGAATGATAATATAGTAATATTCACTAAATTTAATATTGGTAGTAACAGTATCATATGTATGTTGGAGGAATCATAATATGAATATAGTTTTTTGGAAATGAAAAATTTGTAATATCATATGTGTCACTACAAAATTCACCCAGGTTTACGGTTGGGTTTTCACTGAAAACCCAACCGTAAACCAGTCACTATACAATTATGATAATTTTACGGTTGGGTTTTGAATGCAAACCCAACCGTAAACCTTCCAGTTTAAAATTCACCCAGGTTTACGGTTGGGTTAACGGTTGGGTTTGCACTCTGATAACCTTTTTTTGGAATTTCAATTCACTCAAAATTGGGTTCAAAACACAAAATTTATGTAAACATCAAATTTTTGACCACATTACAACCCATGAAATCATTAAAGTAACCTGGGATACAATTGAAATTAACACTAACAAACCCAAATGGCATTACAAAAGAACTAATAAATAGGTTTGCGAGTGAGCAAAAAGTCCTTTAGGATGTGATAATGAGGTAGGTATAAAAAGGGCCATATTTTCCATCTTCTCCATTCCTGAAGAGATCTCTGTAACACCTCATCTTCGGTTTCACCCCTAAGTCGTAGTTGACCAATAATACGAACTAATGCCATAAATTCTTCTACGTATCGGTGTATAGTGTTATATCGACAAATCAACTTGACGTGATCACGGTTATAAGGGTTGCCGGTTTCAGAACAAAAGTTTTCATGGATTGTTTGCCAATAACTCGGACTCGTTATACCACTTTGCCTTCTTTCTTCTCCTCTTTTTGGAAAACATAATACATAGTTGCGGCAAATACATAAATCTTCATCCAAAGAAAAATCTGGATTTTTAATCCCAGGTTGACCCATATTCCACTATGTTAGAGTACTAGTTTTATTGGAGATGATTGTTGTAAAATAAAGCTTTAATTTTTTAAAAAAATGGATGGGTTGGATATGTACTCAACTATTTCACTTATAAACCTGAAGTGTAACAGCTCTATTTTGAAAAATGGGTCGTACAAGGTTTCAACGGCTCTATTTGCAAACCCAAAAAAACTTCAAAAACGACCCAAAACTTTCCTCAAATGGATTTTAGGGTTGGGTATTGACTCAAAACCCAACCGTAATATCCTTGGGAATTGATGTGTTCAGGTAATACATTTACGGTTGGGTTTTGGCTGAAAACCCAACCGTAAATCATCCTTTGTAGCTTTGAGTTTTAAGGTCAAATTTGGGTTTCAAAATCAAAAATTTGAACTTATTCAATCATTTTAACTAGATAGAAGGTAAATTGGGTCATCCAAACAAAGAAACGAAAAACACACAAATTAGAGAATCAAATTTTAAGTTATCCAGTAGAATTTACGGTTGGGTTTTGGCTGAAAACCCAACCGTAAAATTAATGTTTTAAAATGTGAAAGTGTTACGGTTGGGTTTTCACTGAAAACCCAACCGTAAAACTGTCACATTTTCAGGCAACTTTTTTACGGTTGGGTCTTCAGACAAAAACCAACCGTAAACCTTCAACATTTTTTATTTTGTCATATATTTACGGTTGGGTTTTGGCTGAAAACCCAACCGTAAACCATACTTTGTAGCTTTGAGTATTAAGGTCAAATTTGGGTTTCAAAATCAAAAATGTAAACTTATTCAATCATTTTAACTAGATTGAAGGTAAATTGGGTCACTCAAACAAAGAAAAAATGAAAAACACACAAATTAGAGAATCCAATTTTAAGTTATCCAGTAGAATTTACGGTTGGGTTTTGGGTTAAAACCCAACCGTAAAATTCATGTTTTAGATTTACGGTTGGGTTTTGGCTGAAAACCCAACCGTAAAACCGTTGTATAAAAATGTGACAGGTTTACGGTTGGGTTTTGGACAAAACCCAACCGTAAACCTTCAACATTTTTCATTTTGCCAGTTTTACGGTTGGGTTTTGCCTGGAATTTCTTTGGCCTTTTTCATTCCTCCTCTTAGGCCACAGTTGAGGTTCGGCCTTTTCTTTGCGAATTTCTTTGGCAACCCTTTTCTTTGCCTTTTCTTTTGAAATTTCTTTACCTTTTCCTTGAGGGACATGTTGTTCTCTGCCCGCTCTTCTTCCTCGTGTTGTTGCTCTTCTGGTGGTTCTCTAATCACAAGAGAACCTCTAGGTGATGGTAGATCACCCAAGCCTTGGAACACATTATATTCCTCTTGTGCAATTTGAGGAACACTACCAGCACCTACCTCAAAAGATGGATTATGGGTCTTACTCACGCCTCTCTTCTGAACCCCTAAATGCTTTCCGTGGCGAGCGGTTGGAGTGTGAGAAATTGGTGTTAAATTGTTACCCCTCTTATTCTTCCTACAACACACAAGCAATACAAGTTAGATAATTTCCAAGCAATTCAACTTCAACTAAAAAAAAAAACTGACTACACAGGATTATTTACGGTTGGGTTTTTCTCAAAAGTCAACCGTAAATTTTTAGTAGAAAATTTTGTCCCATATTTTACGGTTAGGTTTTAACACAAACCCAACCGTAACTCACATGTAGCCTGATGTGCACATCATTTTTACGGTTGGGTTTTTCTTAAAACCCAACCGTAATACCCTAACAAAAATTTTATGTGCGCTTTTGTTATGGTTGGGTTTTTCTCAAAAGTCAACCGTAAAGTTTTAGTACAAAATGTTGTCCATATGTTACGGTTAGGTTTTAACAAAAACCCAACCGTAATTCACATGTAGCCTGATGTGCAAATTATTTTTACGGTTGGGTTTTTCTTAAAACCCAACCGTAATACTCTAACCAAATTTTTATGGACGCTATTGTTATGGTTGGGTTTTTCTCAAAACCCAACCGTAAATTGTTTTTAAAAAATGGCGCAAATTGATTACGGTTGGGTTCTATTTTGAAAGCCAACCGTAATATCCTTAACTATTCATCTTCTTCCGTTTGATTTACGGTTGGGTACTGAAAATAACCCAACCGTAATACTCAAGAACATGATGTATTACGGTTGGGTTTTCACACGGACCCAACCGTAATATCAACTGTGTCCAACATTTTTTTCCCAAAAACACAATCAAACATGCGAATCAATCAATTACAAGTTCTAAGAATGCATGGGTTTTCTACAATACCTTAGATACACCATTGTTGGACTTTTCGGTGATTGATTTTGCTTTTCACTATCGATTTCTTCTTGAATCTCTTGATTAGGTTGAAAGGAGCAGGGTTGATTGCCATCACTACTACCTTTAACGCCTTTAGTATGCTGCTTCATCTCGAATTGTTGAGTTTAATCGACGATGAATTTTGCGAATCGACGATGAATTGCGATGGATTACGGTAGGGTTTTTCTTTGATTTAGTTTTTAAAAGTTATGAATAATGTTAAAAGTGTTTAGGTTTTAATTGGTATAAGGGTAAAATGGACATTTAACTTTACCCCTAGAACATCCCTTATCGTAAAATTAGGTCACCTCGCCTCAACTTGGAGCCCCTTTATTGAAGTTGGAACCCCTATATCAGGCTTCTATATAAATCTTCTCAAAGAGCTTTACGGTGTCTAAAGCTAAAAAAATATGTAAGGCATATTGGTTGTGATCACACGCCTTCTCAAACTTCCCCACCTTACATGTTACTTCCCATAGGGGTGCTTGTTCAGTAGTAAACGCACTACCCCCTAACCCATGAAAGGAAAAACACCTGCTAAGTAAACGCACGTGTGTTACTTTATAATCTACCTGTATACCAGAATGTGTGCTAGCTTAAATACAGATCTCCCATTTTTGTGGATCTGGCTAAAAACTGGCTAATACCTCCTTTTAGCTGGACCTAATCCCAAGCATATCAAACGAGGTGTCTATTTTTATTGATCTAGTGTGTACTTAAAGCCAGGATAATACTAACAATGGATTGTGTGTTTTTCCTAAAGCATCCAACCGTGTCGTGCAACAAGCAAAACAAAGCTCCTCTTCTACATACAAAGGATTCAAATGTCGATATCTGAAGTGGTACTCAATAAGTGATGTGTGGTGCCCTAGGCCCTTTACACGAAAAGCCGATAGATTAAAAAAAATAATTGGGAGCGAGAATCCTTAAGGTGATCCTAAATTTTAAGAATGGATTAGAGTTTAACGCCTCAATCTTTTTTCTGATTTGTTCCCAAGTTCTAAAACTCAATGATAGTGCATCAACAATCATTAAGTCAAGATAATCAAGTTGATGCTGAAATTGAGCATAAAAACCTTAGTACTAACGAAGTGGTGTAAAAAACAACAAAAAAAGGTCATGTTTCCACGAAGATTGATCTAAGTTTGCTACTTGAACCTATACTTAATGGTGATTATCTATCCATTGAGATGACTTATGATTTGTATGATGAAGCTATTGATGAATGGAAGTTTAGCCTTATAGGCATACTCGATTTCCACAAGATAAAACTTGAAGAAGTCATGAAAAGCCTGATGGATCAATGAAAGTTGAAGGGTGAATGCAAGTTTATTCCGATGATAAAAGGCTATTTTACCATGTTTTTTAACAAAGAAGATAAGAAGAGGGTTTAGGAGTATGGACTGTTTGGGCAGAAATTCTCATCAACCCAAAACAACCAAAATCATCAACAAAATTATCAAAAGAAGACAGAAGAAATTGTACACAGGATTTAACGTGGTTCGGCTATGAATAGCCTACGTCCACAGGTGGTGAAATTGAAGGTTTTATTGATCAATTGATGGTTACAAATCCCGGAACTCCATTGGAGCTCTGGTTTTTACAGGGTTTCCAGTCGGAGAAGAAAAACCGATCCCCCTTCTGTCCTTGTTTCTTTTCCTTTTAAACGTAATCTCATTTGACGTGGCATTTGAAGAATGCTTCCACGTGCCAAACAATTGGTGAAGTGGCAACTCCATGCGGGTCCACCTGTACACCTTATCTTCTTATCCAGCTATCCCTTAAACGGTCCGGGCTGGTCTGGTTGGCTTACGGGAATGGGTCGCGGATCTGGCTTGCGGACCTGACTTGCGGGAAATGAAAATGATCTTTCTGCGGGACTGGTACGATCCATGCTTCGGACCTTGGTACGATCCATGCTTCGGACCTTGGTACGATCCATGCTTCGGTCCACGCTACGGAACTGAGCTTCGTTACGGGAATGATTGTATCGGGATGTCTGCGCTTTGGACTTTGAGTGTGGTTCGGACTTTGAGTAGCGGGACATCTGTGCTCCGCACTTTGACTGCGCTCCGGACTTTCAGTGCGGTCCATGGTTCGGACTAGCTGCACTTCGGACTGGTGTATCGGGACACTGCGGGTAGCGGAAAATGCTGAGCTACGCTGACGTTGCTACCACGTGTTAGAGCAGCTTTTTGGTACTAACAACTTTGCTTATAATTTTGTTTGCAACTTTCTTTATTAATAGATAAAATTTTCTTTTTATAAAAAAAAAAAAAAAAAAGGTTAAAAGTAATAATAATTATAAAATTAAATTGTACCGGTCCATAAACATTTTTAAAAAAATAAATAAATATACATTATCTTTTTTAATTTTTAAATTTTTGATTATAAATATCATAATTGCGTTTTTGAAGTAGCAATTTTAAATTTAACAATAATTCTCAATTTGTCATACAGTATGAATTGTTTAATTGCTTTCAATAACATCTGAATTGTATGTGATATCATACATCATGATAATTAATGTCTTAATCGTAGAAACCTATTGATTTAATATGATAAATTTTTAATCTGAACAAATTCTAATTTGTTTGATTAGATTTAGCAGTGATATTTAATTAAAAGCATGAAAATCATTTCTCGCTTGTACCCATTTAATATTATGAAATGTTAAGACATTTTTATAAAGTGTGAAGATACATATGAAGGACACTTCAGAGATGCGGCAGCTATGCAATAATGATGCACTGGGGAGCAATGCTATAAAGAAATCAAATTTTTAGCTGTGAAATGAGTTAAATACTGCACGCCAATTAGGTATTTCATTTTAATAATTTATTAATGCTAAAATAGAAATAATATATTTCGCTACTTTATGTTATATGCCTTGTACTTCTTAACATAAGGCAGCAATTAATATCTTAAGTGAGCCTTCAAGAAATGATACTTCATACGGCTCTTACTTCACGAAGAATATTCAGTAAATATTTCAATTTATCCTGAATTTCTTTGAAAGGCGATACCTCTTATACTTCTTGCAACAATCTGAACGCTCCTACAAGAATTATCATTCAAAAATGTGTATTTCTTTCAACCTATCATTAAATATTTCCGGAAGGCGAATACTTCTACATTCGTATACTTCTGATCTCTCAAACAACGATTACTTCGGAATAAAATGATATTTCATCTGGATGTTTCTCATGTCTTATTTAAAATATATTTCATATTTTCTTTCTATATATGCTTCTCATGTATATAAAAGAATATGTGATATATCTTAAATAAGAAATGAGAAATGAGAAATATCTGGATGATTTCCAAGTATACTTCTCACCTACATTTCAGGTATATTTCTTACCGATATTTCTCCGTTCAGGAGACAAGATAAGACTAGTGGGTACATCCCCAAAGAGGGGATCCATGTAACAGTCTTAATAAAATAATGGATCACACATAATTTACTTTATGCCCGAGATAACTTAGGCGTGTGTTCCTGCCGAGCTCCGTGGCTAGGAGATATGATAAGACTATTGGGTCGCAGAACCCATGAAAGAGTCTTGATATAAAATACTCCAGGAACACCTTATTCTGGAAAGCGCTTATGATTGGCGACACAATCGTAATACAAACAAGAAGGGTACGTTCGGGACCAACCCTGTATCTTACCCCTGGCTCGGGTTTGTTTCGTATGTGTGGGATCCCGAATGTCATCCCGAATGTCATAACTCCGTGGAAGGATGTGCTTCATTGCAAAAAATTCCAACCCAGGGTTCAAAGGAATCTTGTGGTGAAAAGCTAACGATCAACATATATATATATATATATATATATACACAATTATGTTTTGCAGGAACAAAAATGCAACATAAAATGAAAAAGCATAAGCAACATCAACCACCACATTATGGTTCGGACGAGACGAGAAGTTGTTTTCTTAAGAGTTTTTCTTCAAAACAACTGTCAAGAAAAGGGGGCATGTTGTTAGTACCAAAAAGCTGCTCTAACACGTGGTAGCAACGTCAGCGTAGCTCAGCATTTCCGCTACCCGCAGTGTCCCGATACACCAGTCCGAAGTGCAGCTAGTCCGAACCATGGACCCCACTGAAAGTCCGGAGCGCAGTCAAAGTGCGGAGCACAGATGTCCCGCTACTCAAAGTCCGAACCACACTCAAAGTCCGAAGCGCAGACATCCCGATACAATCATTCCCGTAACGAAGCTCAGTTCCGTAGCGTGGACCGAAGCATGGATCGTACCAAGGTCCGAAGCATGGATCGTACCAGTCCCGCAGAAAGATCATTTTCATTTCCCGCAAGCCAGGTCCGCAAGCCAGATCCGCGACCCATTCCCGTAAGCCAACCAGACCAGGCCGGACCGTTTAAGGGATAACTGGATAAGAAGATAAGGTGTACAGGTGGACCCGCATGGAGTTGCCACTTCACCAATTGTTTGGCACGTGGAAGCATTCTTCAAATGCCACGTCAAATGAGATTACGTTTAAAAGGAAAAGAAACAAGGACAGAAGGGGGATCGGTTTTTCTTCTCCGACTGGAAACCCTGTAAAAACCAGAGCTCCAATGGAGTTCCGGGATTTGTAACCATCAATTGATCAATAAAACCTTCAATTTCATCACCTGTGGACGTAGGCTATTCATAGCCGAACCACGTTAAATCCTGTGTACAATTTCTTCTGTCTTCTTTTGATAATTTTGTTGATGATTTTGATTGTTTTGGGTTGATGAGAATTTCTGCCCAAATATGGACCATGGATTCTCGAATCCATTGTTGAGAACAAGAAAACATTTGTAATCTCTAAGACCACAAGAATAAACTCCAAACTTCGATCCTGAGAAGAAAAGGGTATATATATATATATATATATGGTATGGGTGGAACTTCGTGGATTGAAGCTTGATTATTGGACATAAAAAACTCTTGTTATCGATTTGCAATACCTTGAGACGACCTATCAAAGTGGATGAAGTCATTTTTCCTAGGGATTTTGGTTTATACAAAGTGTATTGGTGATAATTAATTTTACTATGCCCGTTCCCGAAAAAGTTTGGGTGAAATCATAAGGTTGTGCAAATGGTTTTTTATAACTAGTTGAGATTCTCAAGTCTCCAAAGTTTTACTCTTGCTGGAAGCTCATAGGTCATATGGTCTCTGAATGTAAGTCGGTGGAAGCAACTACGAAGGATGTTGAAAAACTTGATGATGAAATCCTTAAAGATATAAATAAAAAGAAGATTTTTTTTCTTGAAGTATTCATCATCGTCTCCAAATTCCTTTTCACTAGTCAACGACATCGACCTTTAAATCTTATACCACCGTATATTATTCCACGACTTTGTCTCCCCGATCGTAATTTCTAGAGGTAAAAAAGTAAAACATGCTCTCATATCTAATCTTTTTTTGTGTGTGTGAATAGAATAATATACAAGCAATAGTGATGTGCCACAGTAAGGGTGCAATGATCAAATTTTAACGAAACCTAACCCCTTTGTAACCAAGACAAATGCAAGCATAATAGTGCTGGCACGCTGTCAGGAGCAGGAAAGAGTCGTGCATGGGACGAACAGATATCAAAGTAGACCCAAAAACAGATACGACATCCTGTAGAATGCTGGTCCTCGAGAGTCCTACTTGAGTATAATATAGTAGGATCTCTCTCTGACTCTCTGGTTATGTAGCTTATTAAGGTTTACTCACACTGAGTAGCCTTGCGATCATGCCATAAAAGTTATCTTTGTTATTTTTTTATTCGGAAATGTTATTCGTCACCCTCAATGGCATTCCACTCTGCGCTCAATCTGACGTGGTTGGCTTAGCTAGACGAGAATCATGTGATTTTTCCTTTTTCCTATTTTATGTTTTCTCTCACTAAATTTCAGTTCAATCTTCCATGTCATTCTTCATCATGTTTAATCTTTTCTTTGTTCACAGAAGAGAAATGGGAAAACCAATTTTCTATCGAAATCAATAAGATAACTGAGTATTTTAAATAAGAAAATTAATTCTCTATTATTTGCACTATCTCTGGAAGGTATGCAAATTGAAAATTGATTTAAACTTTAAATCATAAAATTTGTTATATGATATCAAAATCAAATCATAAGTCGTTCTCAAATTAGAAAACCATATAATTTCATCATAACCCAGTTGATAGAATTAAAAATTGAATTTGATTTTTTTTTTGATTTGTACAACTTGAAACTGATTTGGGGATTGAGAAAGATCAAGAAACCCTGTTATTAAGAAACCTAGGTAGACTGAGAGCGTCCACAATGATTGGAGTAAAAGTCGGACCAAACCCAAATTTGATCTTTGGTCCATACAAAACATAGCACAGCGGCACGAGCATAAACCCTTTATGGTCTGGATTTGTCATTGTTCAAGACCATTTTGGTATTTTTTCCGGACCAAACCAAATATAGTCGGGCGGGCGTGTAGGTAACCGTCTGGGGCTAGGCGTATGTGTAGGTAACCGTCTATCATCAAGCGTTCGTCTAGGATAACGCTTCAAAACACGGGGGTTAACCAAAACTCCGTCTGATGAAGCGTTCAACCAAGATACACCCCATCAGACGTAACGCTAGACACACGCCTGAAATCAAGCGTTAGGCTGGAATAACGCTTGTATTGGGCGTTCGGCTGGATTAACGCCTGTATGGGCGTGCACCTAGACTAACGCTTGGTGAAGAACATACATCAAGCGTAAGCATACATCAACGCTTGGTGAAGCGTAAAGCCATATTAACGCTTGGTTAATCTAAAATTAATAATACAAATTTTACAAAGCCACATTAACTAGTGGTTAATCTAAGCGTACATCCAATCTAACGCTTGGTTAATCTAAAATTAGTAATACAAATTTTACAAAGCCACGTTAACTAGTGGTTAATCTAAGCGTACATCCAATCTACACTACAAAAAAATGGGTTTAAGCGACTACTCGTTTTAAGTCGCTTAAAGCCCCTTTTAAGTCGCTATAACTGTTATAGCGACTTAAAGTGACACTCGCTCCGTTGGTTTCCCAAGACCATATATCTCAAAGCCTTGAGCGACCATGCAATCGTTCTAGTATAAACCAACTTACTTAAAGCGAGTACTTTTCTCATTGCTTAACATTTAGACCAACTAACATGGAGCAAGTAAAACTGTGATCGCTTAACATGTAGACCAATCAATGTAGCAAGTAAACTACCAATCGCTTCAGATATACCAATCATTCTAAAGCAAGTAAAATACTTAGTTGATAGATACATGGAGCAACTCGACCTAAGCTTGCTTGGTTAAGGTTTTAAGCGATCAAATTGTTTTGCTCACTAAAAGCGATTTCTGATTTTGATTGGCCTGAAGTTGGTTGCTCAAGCTTTTGAGGTACAAAATTTTTTACTCTCTAGAAGCAACTTGTGACTTAGGAGCTATTAAATTACCTAGTTGGAAGATACATGGAACAACTTAACCTGATGTTACTTGGTTAAAATTTTAAGCGATCAAATGATTTTGCTTGCTACAAGCGATTTTCGGTTTTGATTCTCCTGAAATTGGTTGCTTAAACTTTTAAGGTATCAAAGTTTTTACTAAGTTGATCGTTTAAATTTTTAAGCTTCCAAATTATTTTAGAATTCAGATTTTAATTGGCTTAAAGTTGGTTGCTTGAGTATTTAAGCTACTCAATTTTTTTGCTCGCTAAAAAATTACTTCACTATTCTAATTTACATAATCCCAAATCATAATTTAAATTAAAATTAATACCAAATAAATTATGAACCAAATTAAAAACAAAATTAAATTTTATTATATCACATAATTCAATTTATATCATTTCTTAAGAAAATTACACTCTTTAAGGAAAAGGAAAAAAAATACAATCTAATATTTTCTTTAAAAAATATTTACAATCTCCACAATCTTAAAGCAAAACATAAAGAACACTACTTCAGAAACAGATATGGCCTTACTCAAGAAAGATATGTATCTAACATAGAGCTGAGTTTTTTCCTAAGCTTGATACAAAGACAGCTTGGACAGCTTACATAGTGAACGGCTGTTCTCAATAACATCATTTGTTTTTCTGAAACAGTCCTCACCTGCCAATAAATAAAAAGAAGAGGAATTCAACAGAAGAATTAAGTCAAGAATATGGTTACTAATTCAACAGAAATGTACGAATTAGTTTAGGTATATACCCTTCTGTTGATGGTCCAAATGACACCTTTAGTACAAGGTGGAGTAGTAAGAGAACCTAAGTATCTGTAATATTTCCCACCACCCGTTTTTATGTGTCTTGGATTAACCATTCCTATTTTAATTTCCTTGGAGTCTCAATATCTGTGTCCGAAATGTTCTTTATATCCTTCTCCAGCTGAAAAAAATTCACAACAAAAAAATGAATCGATATACAAAAATAAATACTACCTTCATCCTAATAAAAAAAATATTATCACTTTTTCATTTACTAAAAACTCTTTTATTTGGACAAAGGGAATATTACTCTGCTGGATAACTTGTGCTAATGATCAAAGAATTACACCTCTTTAAGGAATGAATCAGGTCCTCCAATTTTGTATAGTACATGTACAACAGCCGTTTTGCCAAGTTCTAGATTTCGATGAACCATATGCAGTTCTAGAGCAAATCTAATCAGAGCAAACACAATAACAAAGGATTGAGTCAGTGGCTAATCATGTATGTACAGATATTAAGAAATGGGGATTAATGTAATTGATGGTTACCTCTTGCCATTGATTGTGTGTTCAGAAGGTGAATGCCAATGGCTTTGGTCGAGTGCATACTTAGTTCCGTTGATTCTAATGGATCCAGCAGTGCCAATTCCCCAATGAAGCTGCACGTATTTATTTTAATAAATCTAAATTATTGGAGTTTTAAATATATATTCTATTTATTAAATCATGAATTCAAGTTAAGAGATCTTCTCCAGTTATATTAATCCTACCGTAATATCATGTCCTCTATTCTTGAGAGTGGCGTTAGCTGGTTTGTAGCGCTTCTTGATTTTACCCTGCTTAGAAAAAAATTAGCTTTAGGTATGCAGTCATGCTCGATGTATAGTTACTCATGCCCTGCTTAGAATGTTAAGAATTTTTCAAGTTGCGGATACAAAGTTCTGCGAATTTCCGCAGTGAACTTAGCTTATGGGGTTTTCAATATACATCAGAAACTCAATACAAACAGAACCTAGATGAAACAAATACCATTAACTACAAAAAAGAAAAAGAAAAAAAGAAACGTAAATTGGATACTAACCCTCCACATACGACTCTGTTGAGTTTGTTTCTGTTCAAATGACCTTACAAGTTCTTCTTGTTCTGTAATTAGATACAGTAATCAAAGATTAGTAATGAGTTTAGAGTGAAATTCCAATTAAACAAGCAAATTCAGGGGTTTTGAAGTCAAAATCTTCAGTATGAATTAGGTAAATAGAATCTTGAGACTCAGTGGTTCAAAATAAAATAAAAATTGCTTGTGTGATAATAATGATACATTAACCAAAGAAATTACTTCATCAAAGGTAAGCGCTGTATTGATCCAAGTACCATCATATAAGAATCGGATCGACTCGTATTCAATATTTTTAACATGAAGGTAAGCATAGATGAGCTTCCCCAAAGGGGAATCTCGCCTCATTCTGAAGCAAACATCATTAGTTGAATCATCCTAGATTAAGATTGAATAGCCAAGTAAGTACACACTGTTATAGTTACTCAAAGAATCAGTCCAAGAAGACTAGAGAGAAAGAAGATTTTACATAGAACTTGACCGTGATAAGAATATTATTGCTGGAACTTTCAGCAACTGGTTTTGTACCATCTTCTTCTGGTACAACAACTCCAGACATATTTGTTGGTAAAGAAGTGTGGTTTCTTAGACCAATTCCCATGGTGTTGATAGAATCCTTTAATCACTCAGACTCAATCCAACATCACTACTTCCAAAGAACAACTTTCTTCCTATAAATCCTATTCAACAAGAGCAAAGTGCTTTGCAAGGGTTAAAAGAGATAAGGAAAGAAATGTGCTTTGTACAGGTTGTTAAGGAAAAAAAATCAAAGAATTGAAAAATCAAAGATTTGAATATCACATAATGAATCACTTAACACAGCAAACCCAATGAATCATATGTCAGCCATTTTGTAGGGTTGTTTTTGAAAACTAAAAATGTTAGTTATCACTTTTCAAGCTATCCAAAACGAGTAGTAAACAGAGAGAGACCTTACCGAGTGAGCAATCGTCGTGATGGTGTTGAATGATCCTGATTCGGCGGTGATGATGGTGATGGTGCAGTCAAAAGAAGAATCCTAGTTTTCTCCTACGTCGACTAAGATTGGAAGAGAGACAGAGAGAGAAAACCAAATGCTGAAAATGAAAGAGAAAATTTTGTTTAGGGTTTTGAAATAAAAAAATTAACGGTGGATAAGCCACCTCATACGGATTATGGAAAGATTTTGATGGTCCAGATTCGCTGTTGGATGCTCATACGGATTTTGTGTTAGTTACCATTTTGTGTTAGTTACCATTGTGATTCTCATCTTAATTAAACGAAAATTTGAAAGATGGATAACGGATTTCGAATGTCGAAAACGAATATTTCTATTGTAACGTAACGAATTTTGGAAATTAGGATTCATCAAAAATATTTTTATTTTTTTTTTATAATTAGGGTTCTCAGTTTGTCATTTGTTTTAGTATTATGATTTGATGAATTGGGTTGAACCCCAACAGATGTTCAATTAAAAGGAATTGAGATGTAGCTTAATTTCTTGTATAAAATTAAGCTTTACTTAATAACAAAAAATATATGATCATCCCAATTGAAAGGAATTGAGACGCAGAACTTGATATCTCGTAGTTTAGAGTTATTGTTGCGACTCTTAGTTTAGAGCTTGAAGTTTAACGAGTTAGGGGAAGAGGTTACTAAGGATAATAAGGTGTACATGACGAACATGACGATTCCGACGATACTGTGAAGATTATAACTTATGTGAATAAACAATATGAGGGTTCAGGGTTCAGGGTATTATGGCATATTTTGGAGTTCAGAGTTCAGGGTATTGACGAAGATTCTGATTTAGTGAAGTTCAGGGTTCAGGTTATTGATTTTGTTTCCGACTTATGGAAAGAATTTATTAAGGCATACTTTTGAGGTGCATGGTTGAGGGTTCAGGGTATCGACGAAGATTCCAACTTAGTAAAAGGGGGTATTAAGGAAGATTCCGACTTAGTGGAGTTCATGATTCAGGGTTCAGGGTTCAGGGTATCAACATAGATTCCGACTTAGGGGAATAGGTTATCAAGGAAGACTTTTGAGGTGCAAGGTATCGACGAAGATTCTGACTTAGTAAAAGAGGGTATTAAGGCGGATTCCGACTTAGTGGAGTTCATGGTTCAGGGTTCAGGGTACCGACGTAGATTCCGACTTAGGGGATGAGGGTATTAAGGAAGATTTTGGAGTTCAGAATTCGGGGTCCCGGTGAAGATTACGACTTAGGGGATGAGGGTATTAAGGCAGATTTTAGAGTTCAGGGTTTGGGGTCCCGGTGAAGATCCGACTTAGGGGATGAGGTTATTAAGGGTTCAGACACACTTACCTAAACCCAAACATTAACTTCACTGAAAACCATTTCTCTAACTTCTAACAATTTCGAAGATGATGGATATCTAATTAACCTAAATTCTCAACGATGCTGATGAAGGTGATGGTTTAGAGTTGATTATGGTGATGAAAAAGTTTGTGGGTTTCTCTTCTTTGACGAGTTAAATAATTCTAACTGTCTTCATCTTGATTTGATTATAGTTATGTTATATGAAATTGGGTTTTTCGAAAATTGATGAAAATAATTTGGAATTTTTAGTTTTTTTACTTTATTAGAAGCTAAGTTGGATGGGTTTAGAGTATATAATGGGGTTTGGAATCTAGGGTTTGTTTGCTTGAAGATAATCCATTGGGTACTTAGTGTCACCGTTTCATGAACCTTCAGGGTTAATAAAGTGTAAACGGAGAAGATGACATGGATTTTTAGTTGGCAGATGGGGTCGAGTCTTAGCAGAAAATGGGTTTCAACTGTTGAGTTGTTGAAGAGAGTTCAAAAAGTGTTGGGGCTGTACAATTAAGAGAGAATGAATTACTTCCATTAATTTCAACAAATAATTTTTGGGTCTGAGATAGATTTGAATCCATAACAATAGAAGTGAAAGAGTTTGGATGTTTGGGTGTGACTGAACTTGAAAGGGTTTGCAAAATGAATAGGATGTTTATGTGTATTGATTGATTGAGTGTGTTAATCAATGAATGTATGGATGACTCGCAACTTGCAGGAAGGAGCGTGGATGATTGAAGGCACTCAATTTTGATCGATCTTACTCAAATTATATCAATTTTTTATCAATTTCACTCGATTTCACTTTGATTTATTGAATTTTATTCAATCTCAATCAAACTTATTCATTTTGTTATCGATCTAAAAAATCTAACGATATGAAACTATGATTTTATCAATCTCACTAAAATTCACTCAATTTTTTATCGAACCGACTTGAATATCCATCAACCTCAGGTCATTAAGAAAAGTATGAAACAATAGTCCATTTAGGGTTCCAGAAAAGATTCTCACTCAATCGACTAGGTCATTAAGAATAATATGAACAACAATGGTACATTTAGGGTTTCCTTGAAAACTCATACTCAATCGAATAGGTCATCAAGCACAATATGACAAATACACATACATTTAGGGTTTAACTTAATTTTTTATCAATCTCACTTGAATACACTCAATTTTGATTAATCTTACTCATATTGTATCAATTTTTATCAATTTCACTAGGATTTATTGAATTTTATTCAACCTCAATCAATCTCATTCATTTTTTGCGATATCGCTCGAATTTACTCGTTTTCATCGATCTCGCTCATATTCACTTAATATTGTTCGATCTCACTTGAATTCACTCGATGTTTGTCATATTATCCTCGATGACCTATTCCCCTCACCAGAACCCTAAACCTACCGAATTATTCATATTATGTCTTTAATGACCTTTTATACTAAGTCAAAATCTTTACCGGACTCTATCGTCGATAACAATACCCAATATCGGTCGACCTCACTTAAAGTTTATAGGATTCAATCGATTTCTCTAGTTTATCAATCACTTTAACCAAATGTTCATCTACCTTAGTCAATTTCACCCGGTATATATTAATCTTCATGTGAAGTTCTAAGGATTTTGAATTAGGTTGAATATGGATGACACTGTGTCACTTAATTTCTCTCGGACTCCATAATGTTTCTTTCCCTAAGTCGGAATCATCATGTTCGTCCCAAGAAATTAATTAAGCTACATCTCTATTCTTTTTAATTGAACATATGTTGGGGTTCAACCTAATTCATCAAATCATAACACTAAACCAAATGACAATCTGAGAACCCTAATTAATAAAAAAACTTGATGAATCCTAATTTCCAAAATCCGTTACGTTACGATAACACTAAATATCCGATAGAAATATCCGCTTTCAACATCCGAAATCCGTTACCCACCTTTCAAATTTTCGTTTTAACACAACGAGAATCACAAAGGTAAGTAACACACAATCCGTATGAGCATCCAACATCGAATCTGGACCATCAAAATCTTTCCATAATCCGTATGAGGTGGCTTATCCACCGTTAAATTTTTGTTTTCAAAATCCTAAAAAAAAAAATTCTTCATTTTTCGGTATTTGTTTCTCTCTCTTTGTCTCTCTTCCAATTTGAGCCGCCTGAGGAGAAAAACTAGGGTTCATCGACTGCACCATCACCGCTGAATCCCACACTCTCCACTCTCCACTTTGCCTCTTCTCTCTGTAGTTCAATTTTCAGACAAAATTTTTCCAACATTCTTCTTCACTCAAAGTTCAGAAAACACAAACGAAAACATGATTTCCTCAACAGATCTATACAATCAACTCAAGGTTTGATCCACTATAACTAATCAATTCTCTCTCTCTATCTTTATATATATAAACAATCTGAATTTCTTGATTTAAGATCCATAGTATTTTTTTTCTTGATTTGAATTTCAATTTTAGTGTCATAATTGAATGAAATGTGATCTAACTAAACAGGGGTTTTCTCTGTTTTTTGTTTATTTTTCAGTCTGTTGAACCCATTTTTGTATTAGCTAGACCAAATGTGATTGAATCTGAAGAACATATTTTTAAAATGGCTAAACATATCAAACACATCATCGATAAGTAAACATTTTTTTTTATTTTTTTTTGCTTCTTCCTGTTATAGTATGGTTGAATAATATGTTCTGAATATTGGTTTAGTCTCTATTCTCTTGTTTGTTCAGCAAAATGTTAAATTTTTACTAATGTGTAAGTTTTTGGACATTGGCTTGTTTAATTAGAGTTGGTGTGCCGCTTGTGTTTAAATCGAATTGCGATAAAGCTAATCGTACATCGTCGAAATCGTTTCGTGGTATTGGTTTAGAGGAAGGTTTGAAGGTAAACATTGAACAATTTTTTAGTGGTTGCTGAAATTATGTTACATAGCAATGCCATTCGTTCTTGCTGAAATTGTGTCGGACAGTTCTCCACTATACATGTATGATTATGATTATAGACACATTTTACTCTCAACTCATATTGTTACATTTTTCTAGTTCATCACGTTAATGTTTTTTTTCTCTGTTGTCTATATTGAGTACATTTATGTTCAGAAATTGACTAAGCTTTCTGTGTTTGACAGTTCTAGAATGGCTGCACGAGGAATGATCCTTGGGGATTTGCAGTTTGATGAACTGTATGGTGGAAACTCTCATGCAAGGAATGAAATTCAATCTACTAGTACTATCGAAAGCTCAACTTCCTATGTAACAGGGGAATGAAATTCAGTTTTTAAGACATTTTTACCTATGATGGTTACGTTTTCTTTGATAGCCATTACGAAACTTAGAGGAGCTATTACATGAGCTGGTGGAAATTTCTTTAAGTCTTTTTCCCCTTTAAAATGCTATCATAGTCCTTGAATTGGGCAAAAATTTGCATTGCACTTTATTGGTACGAGCACCCTTCTTTTGAGTAATTACCGTTCATCATTCAGGATTTTAAAATTTACATGGTTTTAGTAAATACAATTTTCACTTGAGTACAAATGGGAGTGTTTATAAATTTAGTGGAAATGCTGGGGCTTAAAATTAAGAACAAATGAAAAGGCAACGGAAAGTTTGTGACTTTTGGTATTGCACTGACCTCCTGACTTAGTGAAGACCCGCGTCTAGCTATTGGCTGCAATGATGGATGCATTTATACTGTCCATTGAGATTTTGTTATTTTATTTTCTTCATTGCAGGGCATGTTCTAAGTGTTGCATGGAGTTCTGATGCTAAGTCAATATTTTCAGGGAGTAGTGATGGGTATGTTATCTTATTAGTCACGTTATATTTTGGTTCTGTTATTTGTTACTTGTGATAATTGAGAAATTTTGTTTGTTTTTTTTTATTTGTGTTCGTCGAATTATCACTTATATATATGACTTATCACTAAGGTGATTCTTTCTTACAGTTTACCGGCCTTTGCAGTTTCATAAGATGCTGGGATGCCCAGTCTGCTTATGAGTTCTATATGATATGGCAGCAGCTTCAGTGACCAATTGGAGCTTATTGATCTGCAGAGTAATTCTATTTATTTTCTATAATGGTTTCATAGGGCTTGGTGCATCGATTTGTCATTTCAGAGATATGGCCCTCGATGCACATCACGTGAGCATTGAATAAATTCACTATACTGCATTTCTGTGTCTATTAATGAATCACCCATATGTCAACTTTAAGGAAATTTTGTATCTTGGAATTAAGTATAAGGTCTCAAAGCCGAAATCAGTTTTTTCATCATTTTGAGTAAATATAGTTTGTGATTAATCGTTAAGGAGATTTGCATACTGAGACAGGAAACTGCCATTTTTTTCATTTTGCATCCCAAGATTTGAATCTTTTGGAAAACATAGTAGGCTTGAAATGATTTAGTGTTGAGTAGTGAAATCTCTATGTAATTATATCTTGTATAGTGCAATTTATGAAGTGTAATCTATGCAGAGTTTGGATCAAAGTGGGAAGTATGTTCTTGTATCTGTGGAGCTTACTGGGTTTGTTGCGATTCCTCAATCATTTAAGTCTATCTGTTTGTATTTGCTTAATTGTTTACTAATTTTTCCTTTTTCTTAATTGTCACAGCTAAAATCCCAAAACAACTTCATAGACTGATAATTCAACAGGAGGTATCTCCTGATGTCCTGCTTGGTGACTCTGATTGTCCAACTTCACAGTCTGATAGTGAACTCGAGAAATCTCAGGAGATCGTTTGCGGTGACTTTGACCATTCCAGTTCAAGAGATAAATTGGAGACTACACAAGTAGTTACGGACGATGAGGAAATGCATATACCCAGCAGCACAGAGTTTTCTTGTTGTCTTGTTTCCCCGAAATAAGGCATTTAGTTACTTTCAGATGCATTTAAGCTCGGACCTGTAACATAACACGTAATTATAAACTACCTCAATGTACATATATCTTTAAAATCTAACATTGGAATATAGAAGTAAAAACATAACATTTCTTGAACTATTTATGATAATCTCTTTTTTAAGTAATGTTTAGTACAAAAATCTATGTGCAAACTATTGTAATTCTTGAAAAATGTTGAACAAACAGCTTTTTGGATATTGGAATGGTTAATTTTTAAGAGAAAGCAAGGATATGAAAGAATTTGGTTTTATTATTGAAATTGTTGAAATAAGTGTTAAAAGTTTCAAATTTTTACTGGAATGATATGGGTTGTGAGATTTGTAAAAATATTTGGTTATAATTATAGTTAATTTAATCGACTCATGTTAAGAAAAAATCAATTTGTGCATCCAAACATTTGCTTATAGTGAATGAAAACAATGATTTGAACAAGTTTTCATGTTTCTATTAAACAAATCCTAATAAGATTGTTAGATTAATACTAATTAAGTTCTCAAATGTACTTTAAAAACTGATTTCTTTTGAAATGATGGTAGCGGCTTAAACTTGGTTGCTGGGAGAGATTTTACCAAGTAATTCATTTTTTAACATGTGGTGGTGGCTTAAACTTAGTTGCTGAGAGAGGTTTGAGCAACCAATTCATTTTTTGTTGCTACGAGTCTGTGCCTCAAAGTGAATAGCTACATGATCACTTTTTTAGATGCTACAAGTTACTTGCAAAACGGATCTAGCAATTAAACATATTTGGTCGTGGCTCAAACTTAGTTGCTGAGAGAGGTTTGAGCAACCAATTTATTTTGTTGTTGCTACGAAACGGTGCCTCAAACTGAATAGCTACATGATCAACTTTTAGCTGCTACAAGTTACTGGAAAAACGGATCTAGCAATTAAACATATTTGGTTGTGGCTCAAACTTAGTTGCTGAGAGAGGTTTGAGCAACCAATTTATTTTGTTGTTGCTACGAGTCGGTGCCTCAAACTGAATAGCTACATGATCAACTTTTAGCTGCTATAAATTACTTGAAAAACGGATCTCGCAATTAAACATATTTGGTTGTGGCTCAAACTTAGTTGCTGAGAGAGGTTTGACCAACCAATTTATTTTGTTGTTGCTACGAGTTGGTGCCTCAAAGTAAATAGCTACATGATCACTATTTTAGTTGCTATAAATTACTTGAACAAAGGATCTAGCGATTAAGTATATTTTTTCGTTGCTAAATAATAGTGGACACATGTTTATTGCCGTCAAAATTTCTGGCGGTTGCAATTTTAGACGCTTAAACAATTTAAGCGACTAAATTTCTGAGCTCTTGCTAAGATTTTAGACGCTTAAGCCCGTTTTTCTTGTAGTGCTAACGCTTGGTTAATCTAAAATTAGTAATACAAATTTTACAAAGCCACATTAACGCTTGGTTAGTCTAAGCGTAAAGTCACATTAACTCTTGGTTAACCTAAAATTGGTAATACAATTGATCAGGCGTAATGCTAGGAAACCGCTCCATCAGGTGTTTGTCTAGTAAAGCGTCTGTCTCTGGGGCGTGCGTCTAGAAGTCCGTCTACCATCAGGCGTAATCTTCGTTACCGCCTCACATCAAGCGTTCGACAAGATGTCCGCCTCACGTAAACGTTACACTAGACAACCACTCATCTCAACAAACGTATACCCAAACGCCCGCCCAACAACAAGCGTTATCCTAGACCATCGTCCGATCATTTTAAATGATGAACCCGTTATTTTTAGGCCGGATCAAAGAGTAAAAATTGTACTCTTTGATTTTTGTGTTTGGTCTTACCATTGTGGACGCCCTGAGTTCTTATAAAATCTTGATTTTGAGATGGGTTTTTGCCTCTTTGAAAACCCTAATTGTTCTCATGTTGAATGAGAGAAACAAATGAAAAAAAAATCCCTAACTTGAGTTGCATCTTTCTGATTTTCTTGTTTAATAAAGAATTGTATGTATTATCATCTTGAAAACTATTTAGATTGTTATTACTTGATTTCGAAAATGATCGGTTTTGGATTTAAATGAAATGATTTTTCGGCGCTGTTGTTGCTGAAGAAAAGGATTTAACCATGTTTGTCGGAGAAAGATAAATAAGATTTTACTGATTCTTGTTGATCTTTGTTTCCACAAAGGAAAGAAAATAAATAAAGGAAAGAAAAAAATAAACAAGATATAGAAAAAAGACAACCACATGATATTTGCCTCACAAGCTAGCCACGTCAGATTGGGCTAGAGTGGGACGCCATTAAGGGCGTGGAATAGCATAGCCTTTTTTAATTTACTATTAAGGAAGACAACTGGAAACTTTTATTAATTAATGTCAACAAATTACACAAAATTCATACATCACAGTGGAAAATAATAAAAAATACCTTAAACGAGATTTTTTAAATCACGAGCGCTAAAGTACATTAGAAATATTAAATGCATTTCGGTTTATTTTTATTGAAGAAAAAGCGAATTTTATTAATAAATTATTGTAAATAAGCGGATATGTATTTTGAATGCACATATCATGTGTAAAAATATTACTCCAACAATCTTCGAGATTTGTGTTTAATTAATGATGAGACTTTTCTTTTAGCAACTTCTTGATGATTTTAACACTCCAATAACTCTAATGCTTCGATGATTTCAGCACAATGAAGGTGGAAGGATATATCAGTAAGCACAATACAAAGCTAGTGAGTCAGAGCTCTGTGCTGGTTATGCAAGGAGAAAATGATTAGAAATGTGTACTTTTGAGTTGGAATTCCACCTTTATACATAGGTTGTGGAGAACATGTATCAAATCATTTCCTCTTCTGGACCAGCCATCCTCCAAATCCATCCTTAGCTTAAAGATAATTAAATTAGTATTACGTATATGGATATTGTTATTGTGTTTGGACTAATAGCTTACCAAATTCATCCCCACCTTTTAGGATAATTAGGTTAAGGTGTATTATATATCTAAAATGATAATCAATGGGCTCGTTCTTATCTTTAAGATTGCATATATATTATAGCCTAGTTGTCATCTAGGTTCATCTTATCCTAATGATACAATGTATCCGGTCTTTCTTGAAAAGACGTTAGAAAACTAGGTCACCAATATTAATTGGCTTTATAACTTAGTCCAGAACCCTAATTTTTTTGTTTTGTTTTAGCTGAGATCAAATTCACTGGACTAAAGAACTACTGAGCCTCCCCAATCTTGAAATAAAATTTTCCCCATGTAGTAAACTACATGATACAAGTAGCATTGATGAAAAAATATAATAAAAATATATAATATTGATGAAATCTCTTGAAGTTGAAGAACTAATAATATAATTAAAATACATATTATTTCATGTGGGCCTTGATGTTTTTCAAATATTTTTTAATTTTTGAATCTCCGTTAGAAAAGAGTAATAATCCCTGATTATTACAATTAATCATAAAATTATACTAAATGGCGGAGCCAGAAGTTTTGATTGGGCAAAACACCAGAATATAGTTGGATTATAAAATATTTTGCAAGAAATATAAAGTCGCATAATGTTATTAATTGTGGGAGTGTCAGTTTTAACAATGTTGAAATTGAAGTGCTAAAATCATTTGAAACAAAAATAAGTGTACCAAAAACATTAGTGACACTTATAATTGTTACGAATTGACGCCCCACATGTGGCGTTGCCCCTGATTATATTGCTCTATGCCACGCCGATATCGAACTTCCTCGATGCTATGGTTGAATACATTAGTGCAAGTGAACACACTTCCACGAGGCTATCGAAATCTGTCAAAGAAACATGTAATAAATGGTCATAACAATACAAACCATTAAACTACAAAAATAAAAAAAATTAAGTTAATAAAAAATAATAATGAAGAATTATGCCTAAAATTGTTGTAAAATATAATTAAATATTTTGAAAATAATAAACGCTAATAATAGGGCTGTCAAATTAATCATGATTCACCTAGACCACACATGGTTGATTTAAAGAAAAATTAGGTATTTGTTGTAATGATTTCAAAAAAAAAATGTAGATGGTTTTCAAAAAATTAAATGTGATAAACTATTATGCAGAGGAAATTTCTCTAACTTATCTTTCCATTAAATACATATAATTCAAAGAAGAACCCAATATCTTTAAAAGTGGTTTATGGAGTTCTTACTAATCATTTTAATATGTTCTTAAATTATTGATTCTTCCATAAAAGGAGTTGCTAACCACGATAAAAACTAGTTGTCATGGATCTTGTCTTGAATTACTGATATCTACATCACACCGGAATGTATCTTCCCCGGACAATGTACATGAATATATCACAAAAAAAAAATTACAATAAAAGATATCATATTCTTCGTAATGTCAATAGTCAGTTATTAGAATATCAAAAGATATTACCAAAAAAGTTGAACCTAAGATCTCTATGAAACAAGAAAAAAATATTTTTGTAAAAGCATTAATTAGAGTAAATTTACTAACACATAGTTAATCTAATGAAGAGTTGGTATTGAACGAAATATATTATTTATTTATTTTTGAATGAAAATCATGGAAAATAAATACACAATTATTTTAAAGTCTGGGTTAATTGGTTTTTGGTACTTACATTTTATCACATGATTGGTTTTTGGTTTTGGGAAAGGTTGTTACCGGTAGCCGTATACGAGATATTACTATCATATATAGCTTATAATGCCTCCTAATACACCTGTAGACAAGTTAACCACATGATAACCGAAGGAAATGGTTGGAATTCAAAATGGAGTTAGAAATGGTTGGCAAAGAATTTCATAGGGGAGCTATTTTTTGGGGGGGTTGAAAATGAAAATGACACCTGATTGGTTGGGACCCACTTTAATCACTTCCTAATTATTACAAGTTTACAACAACCACTTGGGTTTTGAGAATTTTGTTTACAAAGAATGCAGTGGGTACATAGGCGTGATAATGTGGAACTATGGATCAACCACTATGAATGTCATTCTAGTTAATTAACTAGTCTACTACTGTGTACAGTTGGTGGTGTTATAAAAGACATAGTCCAGTAGGATGGAGCCCATTAGTGGATTTGGGCGTGTTAACAACAGGTTTTTATAACCTAAGAGAGGCAAGAAGTAAAAGGGGGGAGTTCTGGACGGACTGTTTTGGAGTTTGTATGCAGAGAGGAGAGAGTAGGAGGATAAAGACGGATGTGAAGAAGTGTTGGTTGGTTTCGAAAACGAGACAGAAAGAAAAGATAAAGAGGACATCGTTGATCAATTTTGGTTTGATATTTTTTTCTCTACTTTTCTTAATATTTTTTTATGGGTTTTGAGAAACCCATAGCCATGTTCTAATTATTTTGTGACTAGGGTTTTTGGTGGAAACTAATTTGATTATGTAGACTCATATGTTAATTCTCCATAATAATATTTCAAAAAATGATTTAAATGTTTAGTAATTTTGGTTGCACAATTTGAAACATTGAGGACAATGTTAGATTTAGGTTTGGGGGTAGAGTTTCCGAAAATCGGTGCTAATAAGAAACTCCAAAATTTAAAAACTTGTGAACAATTCAAGATGACACTAATCACTCTAGGTAGAAGGAAACATAGCTCTTATCTATAGGAATTGGTGTGCCCAGCTAAATGGTCTATTCATATCTGGATGCACTCAGGTGTTAGAAATAACATGATAATCATTGAACAAGCATATCTCAGAATCATCATAACCATATCACTTTCTGTTTTTATTTTTGTAATTTTATATTTCTCTAATTGATTTGGTGGGCCCTAGTATTGCCATAAGGTCGTACCTCGGATGCATTAAAATTTAAAAAATTTCAAAATTGATATGCCATACTTAGTAACATTTGATAGGATATGATTTTCGATTGATAAATAATTCTTTAGAACTGTCAACTTAGAAGCGAATGGAATTGCATCGGTGAGATATATTAATTTCAATAGAGTCTCGAGTAATGCATGAGATTATTTTGGAGATTAATTTAGTTTACATGATTGAAAATTAGTGGAAACCAGATAACCTAGTTACCAAATTCATTCTTATATAATTTTAGATTAGTTCATTCTATTATTTCATTCCTATTAAAAATTTAAAAATATCATTTCTGGTTAGTTGATTAGAGATATTAATTGCAGTATTTTCCCGCTCCCTGTGGGTTCGACCCGTATTTACCGTTGTCTACTCGTTAGACGTTGTGCGATTGTGGTTATTATATATAGGGTATTCCCAAATCCTACCAAACAACACACATTATTGAATCAAATCAAAACCCTATTTTTGAATCCCCAATTTCTGAATCAAACAAAACCCTAACTTACTAAACCAAATCAAAACTCCATTTTCATTAAATCGAAATTCCAATGTCTTAATTTACAAGTTACCTAATTTTTTATACTTCACTGTAATTGTAATTACTCATACATAAATTACCTATCAATTTCAATCAGTGAATCACAATCTTCTGACTGGATTAAATTAGTTTATATAATTTTAAAAGTTTTTGTCTCTCTGAAAATTGGCATGGGGATTATACATTATTCAAGATATTGTGAAATCAACAAGTTTAATGAAAGAAATAAGAAATGATATAGGTTGAATTCTGGGTTGGTGTTGAAGTGAAAAAACAAAGGGTTATGGAGTGGATCAGTGAATCTATGAAGCTTTAATGGAAGATAAGGTGGTGGTGGTATGTAAGGGATTTCTATTCTTAACTCAGACCTTATTATTTGATGAAGGGAATAACTATAATAGATATCTTCTTCTTTAATTGATGTAAGATTTTTTTTAGTGGAATAGGTGGTGGTGGTCTGTAATTAAATAGGGTATTATTTGATTGAGGGATTTTTTTCTTGATCAAGATGTAAGATTTTCGGTCATTTTTTATATTTGAAGTAACATTCAAAATCCTTTATCACCTTATATCATTGAAAATTATGATTTTTATTCTCAGTTGTCTAATAAGGTCCTCAAATAAGTTTTACCCTGACCTCTGCTATTTGATTAAAATTGTCACTCTTGGACCGCATAACAACACCTTTAAAAAAGAAAACCTTACCAACAAAAACAAAATTTGGCCTTAAAATTAGGATAATATTTTCTGATCTCCCTTTGCGGCCACGAAAAACTGAAGACCGACCATGTGAGTTTAAGTTTCCCTTTAAGGTTTTAGGTTAAGAGAAATTAGAGAAAATTAAAACAACCTTTCATGTAAAACAATAACCATTACAACCATAAATGCAGTATCTAATTTAAGTAAAAAAAACAAATCAAATTAATTAAAACAACTGGCGCCATGCGATATACTTAATTACGCATAGTGATGTTGTGCAAGTGTTAATATATACTGTATTATTTAAAATGAAAAACCCGAAGGAAAACTAACTACTATCTGTTAGCAACTTGCCGCTTCCTAATTCTTCAAATATTTTTAGGGGGTATTAGATGAAGATACGCACCATCTATACGAGACTTACAGATATGGAAACAGATTAAAGTTCGAATTTACTTCATTTCCAAAAATTTCTTAAGAAACCATACTCCACACCAAAGTATTCTTCATCAGATTATCGTTTCAATGTTAATTTAGTGTAAAGAGAGACACATCACCATCCATATTAAACTGGCAAGTATGGTTGTTGGGAAAAAAAGAAAACTAAAATAAAATGCTATTTACTTTATTCCCTGGAACTTTTTCAGGAAACTAGATTGAACATGTGTAGCTCACCTAGCGCATAGTATTTTTCTATAAATTTCCGTTCTAATATCTATATGAATTACAAGCATTTTGGGTCTACAAGTATTTGTGAATTATATATAAATCAAGTATATATCAACCTGTGAAATATACATCTTTTAAGTGTATATACATAAACCCTATATAATGGAACAAAATTAATGTTGAATATTTTCAATTTTTTTTACAAAACATTTTTTTTCAGGGAAAAAATAAAGGGAAAACATTATTTTCGGGTGACGGATCGGAAAATTCTACCTTCGGAGTTATCAGTGCAGGGAAGAATTTCCTGATGCGTCACTTGAGAGATAATAAACGGGACTTAAAGCTTCAATTCTCGCTAGGAAAATGCATGTCGAATTGCTTTTCCAAACATGTTTTTGCAAGCATGATATTCAAAACGTAGTTTCTATACGTAGGTTCCCACCGCCCCAATTTACCCCTTGTTATCCTAAGGGTGCAAGACCATAAAAGCCAATGGTGATGTATTTGGCATGCATCACATGCTTACGAGTATTGTCCAGGCCTAAGTCATGCCTTGGACTAGAACATAGACCACTTCAGATCTAATTTCGGTTTCTTTAACTCTGCTTCGACCATGTGCTGGGTGCGTGCATTGATCTTACTCTTACTAAGAGTGCAACATCCAGGCATATGCTATCCATATCTTGTAGCTTGATAGGAAGTATGAACATCCATTAAATTAAATGCAACTACTTCATCAAGTGTGGCAACAATTATTTCTTGCCTCGCACTGCCGAGCCAGATAATACGAGTTACCAAAATGTTGCAATCATCTCCAAATTAGATGATATGAGCAACAAAGTGATGGACCACAAATGCATTGCATTGCGAATTCCTACGTATCCAAGTCGTACCATGAAGGGATCAAGCATGACCATAGTTCATCCAAAGGGTCATTTTGGATGGGACAAGTAACTTAAGCTTACTAAGGAAAAGCCAACATCGATTTCAAGGGCCAATCGTTGCGAAAAGATATGCTTAAGCATATAATAATATTTTAGAAATCTACTTTTGGAAAACAAAAAGAGCCCATAAAAGAGCTTAATTTGTTAAGAATCAATATATGCATCACTTGATTATGTTCATGGTGGAGTCTTATGTCTCAGTTATCCTTAATTTTGCTACCATATTTTGTATATATTTTATAAATTAAATTAAATATAAGTATAAAATCAATCTTCATAAGTCCGAGTGAACGATCTTTCTTACCACTTGTCTAAAATCATATCAACACTATTACACCCTTCAAAGAACTTTGTCCCGAAGTTCAAATCAAAAACTATTATGGACAAGCTTCATCGATTTGGATTACTTACGCATATGTCCCAAACCATGATGCGAAAAAATCTTGTAAAGGTATTCACATTTGTTATGAACACAAATTAGGACCTTCTGAGTATACGTCCCATAACGCATACCAAGGAATCCTAAAAGGGTTTACAATTTTATTGCAAACACCGATTGATAAATTCTGAGCATACGTCCCATACAACATACCCATGGATCCCAAAAGGGTTTACAACACTACCAAGAAATTCGATTTGGATTCCTAAACATGTGTCCCATACCATATACCAAGGAATGAAAATTAATTTTCTCAACATGGTATCCCAAGTGCACGTCCCATACCATAACACTCATGAGTCCCCAAACTTTATGATGGTGGTAAGGGTCATCGAATATGACAAGCAATCTTTCACATAGTACTGTGAGGACCAAACCTCAATTTCCAGAGCAGTCATATGCAAGCCTATCGTCCTAGACGGTCTTTCGGGTTGCCACTCATAAGTGGGAGCTAGCCGGCCTGATAGCACACACCGTTCCTGACGGGTGGGGATGATATGTCCCATTGTTTACCACCGTTACAACTAACGGTCTTCCGGTTTACCAACAATATAGTAAAAGCGCCTAATAAGGCCTGGAAAACTCACAGTGTTCTCGAGCGTGTCCAAATTTTAACGGAATAACTATCACTATAGTTACAAATTTTTCTTTGCACATGTACTTGGCCTGATTGTCCACCTCCTTTACTTACGATTCCTTGTTAACAAAAGAAAATGTTTTTTAGTCACATTACAATGACAAGTCCAAACTCACATTCCCTAGTTTTTTCTCGGAAGTTGCTCTGATACCAATTGTGACAGTTTGGAAAATTATGCCTCCATAGTTATGCCGCGCAGGCCATAACTCACCAATACGCCACTCAAGAGACAATAACCGGGCCTTAAAGATTCATTTCTTTCTAGGCAAGTGCACGTCGAATTTCCTTTGCAAGAATGATACTCGAGACGTAGTTTCCGTTTGTAGCTTCCCACCTCTCTAACTTAACCCTTTTTCTGCTAAGGGTGCAAGGCCATAAAAGCCAATGATGATGCCTTTAACATGCATCACATGCTTACGAGTACCGTCCAATCCCAAGTCATACATTATACTAGCACATATGCCATTTCATATCCAATTTCGGTTTCCTTAACTCTTCTTCGACCATGCGCTGGGTGTGTGCACTGATCTTGCTCTTGCCAAGGGTGCAACATCCAGGAATATTCCATCCATATCGTATAGCTTGATAAGAAGTATGAACATCCATCAAATGAAATGAAATTACTTCATCAAGTGTGGGAACAATCATCTCTTGCCTCGCACTGCCGAGCCAGATAATATAAGTTACCAAAATATTGCAATCATCTCAAAATTAGATGATATGAGCAACAAAGTGATGGACCATAAATGCATTGCATTGCGGCTTCCTACGTACCCAAGTCGTACCATAAGGGGATCAAGCATGACCTTAGTTCATCCAAAGGGTCATTTTGAATGGGACAAGTAACTTAAGCTTACTAAGGAAAATCCAACATCGATGCCAAGGGCCAATCGTTTCGAAAATATATGCTTAAGCATATATAATCCGCGCTCCCAACAATTTCTAACTTTTCGTGGCAAGGCCAAAGGCCAAGCAAAGCCTAGTCTGTATAGGCCAAGGTATTTTTGCAAAGTATGCACAAGATTGTGCATAACTAATGCCACCTAGTATGCAACTATGCATTCTCAGGTAAGCAACACGAATGAATAATTCTTTTGCATAATTCAATCTTCCTCAGGTAAGCTTCATATGAACATGGATGCTTCCTTGGGTAAGCTTCATAGCGTCATTGATATTTCCTTGAGTGAGCATCAATTTCCAATAAACACCTCCTTCATATATATTTTTTAAGCGCATTTCCACATATTTGGAAAAGAAAGGTAAGTGTCATATACTAACTTCCACCCACTTTCGCGACGAGCATAATTGTGTACTAGCACTATGATGCTTCCTCGGGTAAGATACACAGGACAATGATGCTTCCTTGGCTAAGCATCCTCGAGTAAACTTCATAGCATCAGTGATACTTCCTTGGGTAAGCATCCTCGAGTAAGCTTCATAACTTCAATAATGCTTCCTTAAGTAAGCTTAATGAATTTCCAACCAACACTTTCTCCCTATATGTATATCTTAAGCGTATTTCCACATATTAAAAAAAAAAGGTAAGTGTCATATACCAACTTCCACCCACTTTCGCGATAAGCATAGTAGTACATTATCACTATCATGCTTCCTCGGATAAGCTACATGGGACAGTGATGTTTCCTTGGGTAACCATAGCTACATAATAGTGCCTTAGCACTATAATGCTTTCTCGGGTAAGCAACATTCGTTAAAGTTGTATCCTTGGTTAAAGGCCAAGCATAATGATGTCGTAGCATCGTAATGCTTCTACTAGTAAGCAACATGGTAAAATATTACATCTTTGAGCAAGGGACGAGCCTAGCATCATGCCAAGATAATTTTGTAACCAAGCTAAGTGATGCACCCACATCTTGATGCATCCCTGAGCAAGCTTCACAAGCTTCAGATGAAGCTTCATCCCATGCAAATGACCTATCCTAGATCAGCATCATATGAAAAATACACTTGATAAACATATTTTTGTGTCTGTTTTGTCTCAATTCTTTATATTGATAATGCTCGATTGCGTACTAATTGTGTTAGTTATGTGTTTGCAGGTATTTTTGGAAGAATAAAATTTTGTGAAAAAATTAGATTAAAAGTTATAAAGGCACCCTAAGAATTTTTTCTAAAGGCACCCGCAAATTGGTTAAAGGCAACCACCTCTTTCAAATTCAAATTGAATTTTGTCGGGAATACATCTTTCTCGCCTATGAAGATTTCAAATGAGATTATTTTTGGTTATTTCTCAATCAGTTAAGACAGGAATATTTGCTTACATTATTAAGTGGGATGTGTACACTAATTCTACACGTAAAATCAACATCAAAACCTTGTCAAATATCTCTCAAAATAAAACAGGGAATGGAAACTTCTCTCGATGATATTTTTTGCTTAAAATATATGATTCGGTTCGATGGGGCTAGGAAAAATAAGGCAACAATGTGCATGATAAAGCAATAATGAGAAGGTTTCCGACAAGATTAAGAAAGCATGATGATCACAGAATCACCATTAAAGAAAAAAAGATTTATCTCAATCTGCCGAGATTAATGAGAAGATATTCGAGATTTCGGGGAGTTATCATTGGTTTGATATAAATAGAAGCCGTGTAGGAAGAGTGTGTGTGTGTGTGTGTGGGT
>JAJJMC010018788.1:5080519-5119926 GCA_023531435.1 Papaver californicum
CCAGAAATCAAAATTCAGAAAATTCTGCTCGTGAGAAGAAGAGGATGAACAAACCGTTGTAAAAAGTTAAAGAAATTGTGGCTAAAGCTTTTATCTTGATGTGTTACTTTTTTATTAGCAACAAAATGAACAGTTTCTGCAGCGCTTATAAACGTTACAGTTGCGTTGTTTTATTCTTATTTGTTTCTTTTCCTTTTCTCAAGCACTTTTGAGTTATCTACCTATCTTTTGAAAGTGTTTTGAGCAACATGAGCTAAACCCCTTCACTGGGACAATGGAGGAATCCATATTTCACAATTAATTGGTAACTTTATTTGATTCTTTATGACTTTTTGCATTAGTTTTAATTGATTTATGATTTTCATTAATTAGTTATGATTTTGTTCGATGGTGTATGCTTAGTCTTAGAACTTTTTATGCGCCATGCTTATGATTTACATCTAATGTTTTAGAAATTTACTTTTGGAAAACAAAAAGAGTCCATAAAAGAGCTTAATTTGTTAAGAATCAATATGTACATCACTTGATTATGTTTACGGTGGAGTCCTATGTCTCAGTTATCCTTAATATTGCTACCATATTTTATATATATTTTTTAGATTAAATTAAATATAAGTCTAAAATCAATCTTCACAAGTCCGAGTGAACGATCTTTCTTACCACTTGTCTAAAATCATATCAACACTATTACACCCTTCAAAGAACTTTTTCCCGAAGTTCAAATCAAAAAATATTATGGAAAAGCTTCATCGATTTGGATTACTTGCGCATATGTCCCAAACCATGATGCGAAAAAATCTTGTAAGGGTCTTCACATTTGTTATGAACACCAATTAGGACCTTTACGTCCCATACCGCATACCAAGGAATCCTAAAAGGGTTTACAGTTTTATTGCAAACACCGATTGAGACCTTCTGAGCATACGTCCCATACAACATACCCATGGAACCCAAAAGGGTTTACAACACTACCGAGAAATTTGATTTGGATTAACATGTGTCCCATGCCATATACCCAAGAATGCAAAATAATTTTCTCAACATGGTATCCCAAGTGCACGTCCCATACCATAACACTCAGGAGTCCCCAAAGTTTATGATGGTGGTAAGGGTCATCGAATATGAAAATCAATCTTTAACGTAGTATTGTGAGGACCAAACCTCAATTTCCAGAGCAGTCAGATGCAAGCCTATCGTCCTAAACGATCTTTCGAGTTGCCACTCATAAGTGGGAGCTAGCCAGCCTGATAGCGCACACCGTCCCTGACGGGTGGGGATGATCTGTCCCATTGCTTACCACCGGTACAACTAACGATCTTCCGTGTTACCAACAGTATAGTAAAAGCACCTAATAAGGCCTGGAAAACTCACAGTGTTCTCGAGCGCGTCCAAATTTAACGGAGTAACTATCATTGTAGTTACAAATTTTTCTTCTCATATGTACTTGGCCTGATTGTCCACCTCCTTTCCTTACGTTTCCTTGTTAACAAAAGATTTTTTTTTTAGTCACATTACAATGACAAGTCCAAACTCACAGTCCCTAGTTTTTTCTCGGAAGTTGCTCTGATACCAACTGTGATAGTTTAAAAAATTCCGCCTCCAGAGTTATGTTGCGCTGCCATAACTCCCCGATGCACCACTCAAGAGATAATAACCGGGCCTTAAAGATTCATTTCTTGCTAGTCAAATGCACGTCGAATTTCCTTTGCAAGCATGATACTTGAAACGTAGTTTCCATTTGTAGCTTCCCACAGCTCTAACTTAACCCTTGTTCTGCTAAGGGTGCAAAGCCATAAAAAGCCAATGGTGATGCCTTTAACATGCATCATATGCTTACGGGTATCGTCCAAGCCTAATTCATGCATTAGATTAGCACATAGGCCATTTCATATCCAATTTCGGTTTCCTTAACTCTGCTTCGACCATGCGCTGGGTGCGTGCACTGATCTTGCTCTTTCCAAGGGTGCAATATCCAGGAATATGCCATCCATATCGTATAGCTTGATACGAAGTATGAACATCCATCAAATAAAATGAAACTACTTCATCAAGTATGGCAACAACCATCTCTTGCCTCGCACTGCCGAGCCAGATAATATAAGTTACCAAAATATTACAATCATCTCCAAATTAGATGATATGAGCAACAAAGTATTGGACCACAAATGCATTGCATTGCGGCTTCCTACGTACCCAAGCCGTACCATAAAGGGATCAAGCATGACCTTAGTTCATCCAAAGGGTCATTTTGAATAGGACAAGTAACTTAAGCTTACTAAGGAAAATCCAACATCGATGCCAAGGGCCAATCGTTTCGAAAAGATATGCTTAAGCATATGCAATCCGCACTCCCAACAATTTTCAATTTTTGTGGCAAGGCCAAGGTACAAGCAAAGCCTAGTCTGTATAGGCCAAGGTACTTTCGCAAAGTATGCACAAGATTGTGCATAACTAAGGCCACCTAGTATGCAAATATGCATTATCGGGTAAGCAACACGAATGAATGATTCTTTTGCATAATTCAAGCTTCCTCAGGTAAGCTTCATATCAACATGGATGCTTCCTTGGGTAAGATTCATAACGTCATTAATGTTTCCTTGAGTGAGCATCAATTTCCAATAAACACCTCCTCCATATATATGTTTTAAGCGTATTTCCACGGGACAATGATGCTTCCTTGGCTAAGCATCCTCGAGTAAGCTTCATAGCATCAGTGATACTTCCTTAGGTAAGCATCCTCGAGTAAGCTTCATAGCTTCAGTAATGCTTCCTTAAGTAAGTTTAATGAATTTCCAACCAACACTTTCTCCCTATATGTATACCTTAAGCGTATTTCCACATATTTAAAAAAAAAAGGTAAGTGTCATATACCAACTTCCACCCACTTTCGCGATAAGCATAGTAGAACATTATCACTATCATGCTTCCTCGGATAAGCTACATGGGACAATGATGTTTTCTTGGGTAAACATAGCAACATAATAGTGCCTTAGCACTATAATGCTTTCTCGGATAAGCAACATTCGTTAAAGTTGCATCCTTGGGAAAAGGCCAAGCATAATGATGTCGTAGCATCGTAATGCTTCCACTAGTAAGCAACATGGTAATATATTGCATCTCTGAGCAAGGGACGAGCCTAACTTCATAATGCCAAGCTGATTTTGCAACCTAACTAGCCTAACGATGCACCCATACCTTGATGCATCCATGAACAAGA
Source organism: Papaver californicum (assembly GCA_023531435.1). Taxonomy (NCBI): domain Eukaryota; kingdom Viridiplantae; phylum Streptophyta; class Magnoliopsida; order Ranunculales; family Papaveraceae; genus Papaver; species Papaver californicum. The sequence continues at coordinate 5,083,737 of JAJJMC010018788.1, forward strand.
TTCACAAGATTGAGATGAAGCTTCATCCCATGTAAATAACGCATCCTAGAGTAAAGAACATATGAAAAATACGGGCCTTACACTCTGTTTCTTAAAAATTGAGATATTTTAAGTTTGCACAATTCTTAAGGTAAGAATTCTGGATCATTACTCTATACCATGCTAAATCACCTCACCAAATTCAAGAATTTGTAACACCGTATTGTCACTTTAATATATGTGACAACTTGTATTCAGATATATATAATAAAACCCAAATAGTGTTACATTAAATTGAAATTTTCTTATTTATTAGTTTTTACAATTGTGTCACAGTGGCAAACGTGACAAGCAAAAAAAATTAATTAAAAAACAAAACTGTAATTTGAAAATTGAAAATACTAATAATACTAATAATATATATATAAAATCACATGATCCAACATTCCAAGTCCAACTGCCCCACTTCTCCTTGCTGAAAGAGTAATAAAAACCTAAAATGGAAATCCAATAGAAAACCATTCCCGCAAAATTGATCGATGCCATCTTAACTTACACAATTTCCCGCTCAATTTTTCTCAAACAATTCACTTCTCTCCCACGCCGTTCTACACAATTTGGGGAAAAAGGAAAGAAAATATTAATGTTAGAATTTCTTCTTCAGTCTGACACAACAAGAACACAATGAGTCCATACTCTCATTTTGAATTGAGATTTGAAGGGTTCAAATACTCTTTGCATAACATATGATTGCTCTATTGTGTATTTATTTTTTTCTTTCCGATTTATAATAGGTTTTCTTCAGGTTATTAATTAGGTAATGTAGGGTTCCTCAAATCTTACTTCAATTCCTCAGGTATTCCCTTTTTCCCTTGGCTGAAGTGTTTATGATTTAAATTTCTTGTATGTTTTTGCAGTTGCAAATGATGATTTATTTGCTTCAAAAATATGGGTTTTCTTCAGTATCATCATTTGTGTGTTGTAGTTTTTGATAAAAGGGATTGTAACTTTTTGTACTAAATTCATTAGTATGACTAAGTTTCTTGTTGATTATTAAGTGTTTCATGAAATGCCTCAAACTAATTTCATTGTGCAATTCTGGTCCTGGTAGCTAGAATGTAACAGTTTCAGTTTGTATCATTATGCTCGATGTTTCAGGTAAATAGTGTCTCCTGGTCTAAATGTAGGTATTCCAACTAACTAAATCGTTAAGACAATATCAGATTGTTACTCACCTACACATTGATTTTACCAAGAGGTCACAATTTACCTTCTCAATGATCCTGGATTCAAAGCCATGAGTCACAACCACAATCTAAACACAGCACTGGTGGAATCAAGGCTCATTCCTGGGCCAACTTACTCTAAACATCATGTGATCCAAGGTCTTGGAATTATATCTTTTTGCCTTTGCTAAGGAAAGCAAATATAATAGTTCTAACTTTTTCTCTATTAAAATCTGTACCTTCTCCTTAGTGCCATAGTTTACCTGCTTCTTTTTCTATCCATAAGTACGTTGTAAACAATGTAAATCTGTTTTTTGTTCCTCCCAGTGGGTTAGGTACATTTGGACTAATTTGGTAGTATTTGGTTAAAACATAAATATAGTGATAGAATTTGCATTTAGAGGTTGGAAATTTCAAAGACCTGAGATGCTTTGGGACCGAATAGAATGCCGCGAAAAGTGAGCATAAAAACCATAAAATAAAGAAACACTACACGAGCAGCTATATTACTACAAATATATCCCCTTAATAGAGTGAATGGAAAGTGAGAAAATCAAGTTTTTGCAATGAAAACTAAAAGTAATATAGTTAGGTATTAGTAGTGCTATTTGAACTTGATCTGTTGTTGGGCGCAGACCACTATCGCAGTTATTAGAACCACGTCATCCTAATGTCATTATGTAATGTCTTCTTCTCAAACTTAAAAACAGAAGATATTTTATCATATACTTGTTGTTTCATGTGCTTTTTAATAATGAAAAGACTTAGCTTGTGTTAAATTTGTTTGTCGTTATATTATTGTAATCTGTACAGGTACTACAGCCTGCAGGTTCTATTATGTTATCCTCTTGGGCCCAAATTGGGACCATGAGGGTCGACAAACTTGTGATATGAGATGCAAAGTCATATATGTATACCTGTATATTTGGCCAACAATATTGTTTACGGGTTTGAAACTAAAAATGTACTTTTAGATGCCTACACTGCTGAGGGAAACATGAACAAGTATTTGAACCTTATAGCTTAGCTGTTGCTGAGCCTATTAAACTTTAAAATCAGATTGAGGCGCAGGTGGCAATGAGCTCCACTCTTTTCTCTCCAATTTTTATCTGCACTTTTGTTTATTTATTGGATATTAAGTGATTACTAACTTAAACACGAATTCATTTATCCTTCATGTTGTCTCCTGTTGTTTGGGCTTAAAGAGCCTCTGTCAGTACTTTTTTGTAATCTATCATGTTTGTTCCAGGTTCATGATCCGACGGAGGGTGTTCAAGAGTTGAAGCTATTTCTAGAAATGCATAGACGTGAATCAACTGATTCAAAGTAAGATCAATTACTTGATTTTCTAGTAAGCTGATTGTGATTATTTTTTCCAATTATTCTTGTCTGTAATCTGTGTGCTATTTTGCTTTCTCTCTCTTTCTTTTATTTTCGCTCATTTAGCTGATTGATTAAAATTTCATGGAGAAATTATTAATAATATATTTATGATGGGTCCGTGCCAAGACTGGTCTAATTCGTCTCTGTTGCAAGAAGAGTTAAGTCTGATGATTTAACAAGATATTTTCTAGTATGTATGGCTGGTTAGTTTACAACTTTTATGTCTTTTCTAATGCATTGCTCAATTTTACCATATAGATGTAGGGCATTCTGGAACTTATTAATATAAACAGTAGCGTGAGAATGACTCTGGCATGTAAACAGTATTGTGAGACTGTCTCTCGATGCCTACAGGGACCTCCGACATCCTCTTCATCCCCAACAAAACGCAAGAAAGGTGACAAAAGTGAGGGAATATAACAAGCCAGTTCCATTGAGGGCTTGTTAGTGCCACCCTTCTTATCAAGATTCTCAATTCCATCCGGTTGTTCTCCATATGACAAGTAAGGGTAACTAATGTGCATTTCTCTTCTCTCTCTCTCAAGTTTGGTAATGTTTCATTGAGCTTCTTCTTTGACATTGGCAGTTACTATGGCGTTCTGACGGCTTGTGGTTGCCTTCAATACGTAAGATATCTCATATTGATAGTTTAGGTGCGTCCAGGTCTTGTAAATGACTGCAAGATTTAACTCCACCATTGTTTGTGCAGTTCCTAAGAGAGTGGAGTCCTCTTTACACAACTAATCTGCTCTGTACTCGGATGCTGCCAGTATATTCGATGTTTCCATGGGTACCTTACTTAGTTGCCAATTCAAGCTGGGTACTCGGGGAACTTGCGAACAGTCTTACTGAAGTGCGTCATCTTTACTCATTTCTTTCACAGTATATTGGTTATACTCTTCTTTATTATCATCTTTCCTAAATATTTTGAGGGTCACTTGTGTGTTCTCACGGAAGTGCACGTGCACGAATTAGTAGGGGAACTGCTATTCATTAACTACATTATTGCTTGGTTAGGAAATGGAGGCTGATGTATGCGAGGCCTTGCTAACATCATTAGTCATCCCTGATATGGAAGATATCTCATGTTATCCTGACCGAGCTTCCGCCGCTGGGGCTATGGCTGAACTTCTTGAAGTAAGGAGCCATCTTAAGTTAACTCAGTTATTTTTATGACTGATTGGTTGCCAGTCTTGCAAGTTGTGGTTTAAAAAAATTGATAAAGGAGACGACAGTGATTCTTCCAATTTGTTTGATCTTTTGTGTACCCTACTGAAGTTGGGAGATGGAGAGATGCTATTCACATTCATTAGGTTCTATCATCCCTAGGGCAGATTATTTCGAAGTACATACATCCAACTCTAGAGCCATGGCCTCAGGTACATTGAGTACCTCTTTATTTGGTTGTCATAAATATTTCATCGTTTAATACTTTTGTAGCTATGACAAGTGGTGATTCCTATAATATAAGCCATGTTGGTACACTTTTCAATTTTCATTTACTCTCATATTGTTGTTATGGTTCTTTTATTTTATGTTCTAACCAGGTCTAAATGCAGTTTAACCGCAAAAAAAGGTGTGTTACTCGTGGAAAGTTGCTAATGAAAAAATTAGTGCTGGACACAAATTATTACACGGTTAGCAGTTGATTATTTCTCTCAGTTTGCATGTAGGCTGTTAATGGATTAATTTGCATTTGTTCGTGATGTTTAATTTTAAAAAAATGACATCTCATTTATGGTTTTCTGTTGTAATTTTTCTGATTCCAGGACTACTTGTCACTTACAGTGTATGTAATGAAAGCTACAATTGAAGAATAACTTTGGCCCAATTCTATATTAATACGAATTCAATGGGGGATGCTACCTGTAGCTGGATTTAGTTGGTATAATATGTTTTGTCTATGGTTCCTGAACTATTTTTACTGATATGTTAGGGTACTAAAGTGAAAACCTCCTAATATCATTCAGTTTTGTTTTTCTTTAGCTCAACAGTTGTTGTTTTTTTTATGAATGTTATTTTGTGGATGAACGTGTATATAAGATTTTAAGAGAGAAAATAATAAAAATTCTCACTTATTTTGGATTGCCAAAAAATATATTCGCAAGGTTACAAAAATGACATATTAGAAGTGCACCAGCAAAGAAGAAAAAATAAATACTAATAAAGGAAAACAATATTACCACCCAGCGTAGGATATTATCCATCATTTTTTTCTTAATTTTCAAGAGATTTGTTACATTAATATATGTAAAATTCTTGTAACACTTTTATGTGTAACTTAGATTAATTAATATCTCACTTGTAAGTGTGAAGAACACCTGTGTTACAAATAAATAACACCAAAAATTACACACTTATTTGTGTGACTTAAATTAAACTGTGTTTTTAAGGGCGACCCAAAAAAAATTTGGGGCGACTAATAAAAAAAAAAAGGACACTAATATCAACATACCCCTTATCCATATATTTTCTTTAATGACTAATCTGTCCGTGTTTAATTAGTGTTAATGTTGATTAATTTGTTAGTTAATTTTGGTTATAGTTAGTGTTAGAAAATTATTTGAGTTATAGTTTTATAAAAGAAATAGAGAGAGTGTTAGAGAAGAAGAAGAAGAAGAAGAAGAAGAAGTTTGGGAAAACTAGGTTTTACCTAAAATCAATAATAAACATGGATGAGTATGAGGAAGAATGTAAGAAACATCATGAAGAACATAATATTGAAGGTTCAATGACGTTTAGAGATGACGATTTGAGATATTTGTTGGATGATCCAAATTTTGATGTGGAAGAAACCCTAGACGACGATTTAACGAGAGAAAACGATGAATCACATCAAAATGAAGATAATAATGCATCAAACAATCAGGTATGGTGTTAAGAAGCTCAAAAAACCCACTTTGTATGCGTTTGTATGTGATCGTTAACAAAAAAAAATTATTTTTGTATGTATTTAATGCCATGGACGTCCAGAATCGGTAGATAATGGAGTACTATATCTACCAATTACACTGGACTGAACCAAAATTAGGGTATAATCGGTAGTCTCGTGAAGAATGATTGCTACCGATTAATCTTAATCCCCAAATCGAATTTTGTTCAAATTTTGTTTTCATATAGTTTAGGAACACTTATTATATACCGATTATAGTTGTCGCTCCAAAGATGAATTTCTCCAAACTTACAAAATTTCTAACTCTTCATCTTTCACAATCAGTAGTGGATGAATATTTTTATCTATCGATTGAGAATCAGTAGTTTGTAAAATCACATATCTACCGATTGTGATTGTAGCCAGAGTTGAATTAAACTTAAATTTGCACTTTGTAATCGGTAGTTTAAAGATCATACTTATCTACCGATTCCATTGTAAGCGGTTGTTGTATAACAAATTAAACCTCTTATTATACTTGTTTTTGTGTACATAACTTGTCTTAATTTCTTTCTATAATCGGTAGTACAGGAACATAATTAACTACATATTGTGGTTAATCGGTAGTATGGGGACATAATTAACTACCTATTGTAGTTAATCGGTAGTACGGGAACATAATTATCTACCAATTGTTGATGTCTAACTCATTGTTATTTTATGTAGATTGTTGAATCGGTTAATCATATTTCATAAAAGGATCCTGATACTTCCCTACACTATGCAAATGATTTGGTATGCTAACTATCCACTCTTGTTTTGTTCTAAGAATGTATATTACATGGTTAGGCTTATGATATTTGTTTTGTTATATGCGCATTAAGACATTTGAAAGTAAGGCGGAGGCAAAGGAATGACTTATCAACAAGGAAAAAGAGAAGATGTGTGTTGTAGTTCAGAATAATTGTCTGAGGGTTGATCGATTTGAAATGATTTGTGAGAGAGGTGGTGAGCGAAAGAGTCACATGGGAAAGGATCGTAAATACGTAAAGAAAACGGAGAGGAAATACCGAGGTAATTCAAAGAAGATTGGATCCCCATTTAAGATTATCTTCAGTAAGCCCGACGGTAAGAAAGGTAAAGTATGGAAAATGTTTAGAGTTGTCAATGGTCGTCACAACCACAAAGATCCGGAAAGACCCCAACAACTTTTCTTCGTCTACAATTAAGTCAGCGCTAGCAACGATCAAAGGGACGAAATGGGATGGTCGAATAGTTATGCAACAATCAGAGTGGTTAGCCGAGAAACACAATTACACGTTGAGAAAAAAAAGAAAGGGATGGTAAAGTGATTCGTATTTTCTTGGCCCATCCAAAGACGATCCAATTGGCTCAATGCTTTCATCAAATTTTGTTGATAGATGTTACTTACAAAACAAACAAGTACAATGCCGTTGTTGAACATTGTTTGCCACACTTCGGACAAATGCACATTTATGGTGGCGTGGGGTAATGGATGCTGAGAACGATGTGAGTTTCATTTGGATATTGCAAACATTGAGGTCGATTTATAATGGCGAGCATTTTCCAAGGGTTATTATAACGGATAACGATAAAGCCTGATGAATGCAATAAATGTAGTGTTTCCGGAAGCCAAGAATTTGCTTTGTACATGGAACATCCAATGTAACATCAAATCCAATTGAAGACATCATATACAAGCTAAAAAACAAAACAAAGGTACCAAGAGGTCGAAGGAAGAGGATGAACGTATTAGTAAACTAACCGCGGAAGAACGAGAAGAGGAGAAAATATTAGCTAATGAAAAGTGGGCCGAGGATGGAATAAAGTGGTATTTATTTCTAAAAGCATGGGATAATCTAGTTTGGTCGATGAAAGAGGAAGTTTATGAATACAACTTGAAGAACTTTGAGGATGAATGGGGCAAGAGCTATCCCAAACCAGATAAGTATTGCAAAACACAATGATTGGGACCGCATAAGGATAAGTTTGTGTTTGCATGGACATATGAATACCAGAACTTCAAGAACGAGGCAACAAGCATTGCAGAGGGGTCCCATGGCCGATTAAATAAAATACTAGTCGGTAGTTAAAATGGGGTTGTGTCGGTCCAAGAACCAACCCATGAGTTCACCAATCGTGACCTCACTAAGATTTACGTTTCAATGGAAAAAAGTCGGCATAGATTCCCGTTAGCACATTTAAAACATAAAATCTTTTAAGGGGTATACAAAGTTTCTTGTTGGGCAATAAATTACATGATACAACAATTGGAGTTGTATAAAGATCACGATGATGGGACTACGGTTTGCAATTGCAAGATGATGATAAGTATTGGACTCCCTTGTCGTCACATGCTTGGTAGGTATGTTGAAGTGATTGACATTGTGATATTCATCCCTTTTGGAAGCAATTATGTTTCACTCCAAACACCCCGGTGGTTGATGGTGCCTCGTTCGTGGAGACGGAAATGTTTGCACGAATACTCGAGCATTTACTCTACGTCAAATGGGATACAAAAGTAAATATTCATGCACCATCTAGAGGAATCCCTTCACCCATGTCTAAAGGTTGTTGAAGAACTAATAAAAGGAAAGGCGGCGGGTAGGCCGAATACCGAAAAGCCAAGGTCAATTCAACGAAAAGAGTTGAATGAATGGTTATCTAGTCAACGAGAGCTTTCTAGGCATGAGCATACTGAAGCTGAGTATCAAGATGTGCTGGATCTAAGGAAAAGGGGTCGCCCAATGAAGGATCAAGGTGGACCAAGTTCACGACATGTCAAACCTAAGGTATCTACGATTCCTTCTCAAGTAAGTCATACCCAACCTATACACGGAATACCAAATCGAGGTACGCATACAATATACGATAAGTATTTGGAACAACTCCCTCTACTTATTATACCATTTATTTTGTCTACCGACAATGTCGATGGGGATGGAAACTGTGGTGTTCACGTTGCTTCGAAACAAATATGAGACTTTAGTGAGGCGCTTACCGAGAATATCACCCAATGACAATATTTAAAAAATAAGATGGTCACCCAACTATTGGAGGATAAGGAATTCTATATTGAAATTATGAGAGAAAGAGATAGACATGTTAGAGAACAAAAGTTCAAAGAGTTATACACTCGTGTAAAATTCTGAAAGGGATTAAAGACAATGGGGTCCAAGTATTGGATGGTAACGTCGAAATGTAAGTATCTTTTAGCGGATGTTTTGAACTGCGTGGTACATTATCTCTATCCTCCTTCCTTGGGAGTGAATATTATGATTACACCCACAAGGACGGTTTGTGATGAGTCGGTCAAGGATAGAAGAATCATTATGGCATGGGTTAATAGAAATCATTTTATCGGTTTAAGATTAACGAAAGATTGTCCATGACCTCCATTGAGTAGGTGGTCGGATTACTTCCCAACTAACTATTGCAAGGAGTGGTTAAAGCACGAGTCCAACATGCAGCGTTGGGATCGTTTAACAAAATTTCCCAAAAGCCCAATTGAATTGACCGAGGATGGTGAGTAGTTTAGTTGAACATGTATTTTGATCATTGCATTTTCAAGTGATAGAAAAATATTAATGCAATGTTTCGATGTTATCGTCATTGTGTTTTCTATATACAAATGATTGAAAAATATATTAACGCTATGTTTTTTGTGTAATCGTCATTGTGTAACATGGAGATAGTTTTTGACAACATTATATTGTACAATCGAAGTATCGGGATCACCATTATCTTCCGATTTGAACAATTGGAAGTAGAAAATTATATTGTAATTCCGATTATGTTGAATATTATCAACATGAAATCAAGTTAAAATCAAGTGAGACAATCGGTATATATATGACAACAATAACTTCCAATTATACTAAAAAATCAAACACAAAAACCTATTTTCCCAACATAGAGAGTTGTATCGTCATAGTATTTTTAAAAAGTTACTACAAAGACTATAATCGGTAGATAATAGTATATTCTAACTACCGATTATGTATCCATTGTAATTATTCCGTGATTCATATTCTGTCTTGGAGAATTCCCTTCACCATAAGCGGCATGGGCGAACCTTAAACGGGTTGAATCTGTCCATCACCTTAAGGATATTGAAATGGGCTTCGTAACGGTAATTTGATCGTTTCCATCGTCACCATTCCTCTAGAGATCTCGCTATAACTTTATCATTAGTTTCACCCATCAAACGATATCGATTGACAAGATAAGTTAAATTCACAAATGGATCAACTTCTCTGCTTATGCAATTAAATGACGAAAAAGATCAGCTCTATTACGGTTATTGGGTTTACCGGTGTCACCGCAAAAATGTTCATGAATGCTCTCCAAATAACTCATACTCATTACACCATTTTTCATACGTTCTTCTCCTCGCCTCGGATAGAATTTCACATAGCGCCTACATAACGATAAATCTTCTTCTACCGTGAACGGTTGAGCCATTTAATCTTGAAGATGATTACTTCGATATTAGAGAGTTAAAATGTATTGTAGGTGCATAAATAAGAAGAGGTCATCCTCCTTATATAGATTAGAGTCCCAACGCCTTTTTTTTCAAAAAATAGAGTTGTTGAGGCCTGGTGTAACAAGACTGTACAGAAAATATGTACACTATGTCCATACGAATATAAACAATTGGAAGTATCGGGATCACCATTACCTTCCGATTTATACAATCGGTAGTCTATGAAAATTTATTTACTACCGACTATAGATGTTGCCCCAAATTCAAATATTGAAAAATTTATCAAATTTCAAAAAATTTCATATTCGATAATCAGCAGTCTAAGTAAATGTATTTACTATCGATTATAATATAAAATGTATCCAAAAACCAATCAGTTCCATCATCTTAATAGTATATAATTAACACCCGATTGTACTTCAATATGTATAATCGGTAGTCTAAGAAAATGTATTTACTACTGATTATAGATGTTGCCCCAAATTCAAAATTGAAAATTTTGTAAAATTTTCAAAGTTATCATATTCATAATCGGTAGTCTAAGAAAATGTATTTACGTATTGTAGATGTTGCCCCAAATTCAAAATTGAAAAATTTATAAAATTTCCAAAATTTACATACTCCATAATCGATAGTCTAAGAAAATGTATTTACTATCGATTATAGATGTTGCCCCAAATTAAAAATTGAAAAAATTGTAAAATTTCCAAAATTATCATATTCATAATCGGTAGTCTAAGAAAATGTATTTACTACCGATTATAGATGTTGCCCCAAATTCAAAATTGGAAAATTTCCAAAATTTGGATACTCCATAATCGTTAGTCTAAGAAAATGTAGTTACTACCGATTATAATGTAAAATGTGTCCGGAAACCAAGCAGTTCCATCAGCAGGTTTAATCAGTAGATAATTATCACCCGATTTAGGATCAACATGCGTAATCGGTAGATAATTATCATCCGATTGTGGATCAACAAGCTTAATCGGTAGGTGATGCACACCACTTATCTACCGATTGTAATGCAAAATTTCAACAAAGTTACTTATGAAGTATGAGTCTCTTGCAAATCAATCGATAATTCACAAAAAGAACCTAAAATCCATTCATCATCCACAAAATAAACCATTCATTAACATTAAACATAATGTTAGAACTTATAATCCGAAAAAAAACCTTAAAAACGACATTGACTTTAATACGAAAATGATGTTAGAAGTTATAATCCGAAACAAGTTTCTTGCAAATCAATTGAAAATGATGTTCTCTAACAAGAGAACCACAATCTAATTTCCAGATTTTTTGGATTTAGTACGAGCATGACAAGCACCAGGGACATTTGCTTCAGCACCAAGGACATTTGTTTCGGCATCATGGACATTGGCTTCACCATCAGCACTCGATGAACCACGAGATCTTTTACTGGCCTTTGTTGCTGGCCTCTTATGATTATTCGAAGATTTCTCCCCAAACTTACTTGCATAAGCTTCATTATCAATGTTATCCATTAGGTATTTATGCTCTTCAGCTTCTCAATTGATAAAGGCACTCCCGCCTTTATACACCCAGCAATCTTCTTGGAGAAAAACGTAAATCCATTTTTCTGTTTTTATGCAATAACAATCAAACGATTATACCTAAAATATTGAGCCGTAATATTAAAATCAAAAAGAAAGAACATTATGTACCATCCTTTCATAACCATATGGTTTTTCTTTGATGATACAAGTATAATCGGAAGCCTTGATGGTCTTTCCTTTATCTTCACGGATCACATGAAGATGAGAATGCTCCTGGTACAATTCCATATAGCTTAGATGTACTTCATCACCTCGGTTGATAGGTCTCCCATCGTTGATCAAATATTGCATCATGTTATTCCTATCTTCAACGCATGGGTTACCAGAGTAAACTACTTTGATAGAGTCCTTACCACATACACAATTCTCCACGTCCAATGTGAACTTTCCACGCATGTGACTCCAAGGTTCTTCTTGTACATAACCGAGTTGACGAATTGTACATAATATATCCTGTGGGGTGCCACAAGGGTCCATAATAAAACGACAACTCAGACCTTCCCGCTATATGTCCGCTAGCTCGGCCTTCCTTGTATGGATCAAATCATAAATCTTTGAACGTCATCATGTCTAATTTCCTCCTCAAAGAAATCAACTGTTGCTCCTTAGACCTTGAACGGTTGTTGTCAAGATATATTTTGTTCCTCTGGGTGTTCGTTTCTGACATATCAGGTTCTCTTTGGCCAAATCGAGGAACGGGAAGTGGTCATAGATCCATGTCTAGTGTACATATTAAACCAAGTATGAGAAAATTGATTCTTAAAAGAAAAAATAATACGTAACAATCAAAGCATCGATAGAGTTACCAAGATACATGTAGTAGGCTCACATTCCCGGCAATTTGGCTAGTTTCTTCCCTCGATGTCTTTCTTAACTCTTCCATAAAGAACGCATGGCATGCGGTGACCCACGAGTAATCACGAACTTTATTGAGAGGATGCAATAGTTGTAGAAGGTTGGCGTCGACCCGGTTGCCACTATAATTGGGGAAAATGACACATCATAATACACAGAGGAGATATACAGTGGATGCAACATTCACTTCGTCGTCGCTAAACTCTGGATTCTTTTCTTATTTATCCTTGGTTCCTTTGAACATATTCATCAAGTGGACCATGCTAAACTATCTAGTTTTGTAACGAAAGCACCGTTTGAACTCAATATTGGATGTTGCTCAATCCCAACCAAGGCACTTCTGAGTGTAAAAATAAAGCTGCTCCCAGCTTAACTGCTTTACGTAATCAAACTTGACGGTTGTACCATGGTCAGCGAGACTAAGAATCTGCACCACATCATCTGGGGTGATCGTCATCTCTCCAAATGGCATATGGAAGGTGTCGGTCTCAAGATACATTCTCTCCATGAAGGATGATATCGACACCTGGTCATGCTCTAACATTGAATTCTCGGCAGCAGTAGATAACCCTGAGTCATAAATAATTTGCTTGAACCTTTCACACTCACCATCTAACAACCACTTTTTCATTTTTCTTGGTGCAGTTGTAGGTTTGAGTAGACGAACCGCATGAGAATGGTCTTAATATACACGACGAACTATAAAATAATTAGAATAGCCGTTAACACTTATACAAATAAAAAGACAATATCTTAAGAGTGGTGTTTTATAATTATTACCTCAGTTGAATAAATTTATTTGGCCCATGAGTCTTTGTATCCAAATAACAAAACTCCTCCATCTCTTGGTAACCCAGAGATTCAGCCTGCTTCAATACCCTTCATCTTCAAATAGGTGGGACTTGGTGTCCTCCTTTCTTCTTAATTACCTTCTTTGTACCTTGTCATTTTCCTTGTGTAGCACTTGGTTAAATTAAGCGTAACATTTATTGGAGAAACAAAATCTCTATTTTGGTGTTGTGAATATAAATGGAATTCAGTTCAAAAAGAGAAGCATTTAGATTTCATTTTGTCTTTGGAAAAGTTAAAAAATGGTAAATGGGGCGTTATGACGACATTGGAGTTAGAATTAGCATTGACAAATAACAACATGATTAAGATCATGGGAATTTTGAGTTGCCACCGGTGGATATAATAATTTCTCTGCTAATTTTTATTTTCCGTTTTATTTTGCTACAACATGACAGTGTTAATTGGAGATTTATACTAGCACATAAAGAGTCTAGAGAAGAACTAGAAAAGTTAGGAGCCGAAATTGCATTTCAATAGGCAGCATATTTGAACAAACATAATATTTTGTTTCAAAGTGATTCTTGATGAGAAAGTATGCAAAAGCTACGGAAAACCATTATAACATTAGTTCAGACTCTAGAAACAATCCAATTTTTTTTGTAAACTTTAAGATTGGAGTTTATATATTAGTCGCAGATATTCTATTAGTAAAGCATCAAATTTTTTGGTTTTTTGTAATACTTACGCTGCTAACAATACTTGGACAAGAGACTATCTCTTAACTATGATGTACTACTTAAGACTCCAAAATGTACTACTCTATCCCTACCATGTGAAAGATAGAGTAAATGATGTAATCGGTTGAGGTTTTACTCTCTTTTATAAAACCACAATTAAAATGGAAAAATTCGAGAATAAAAATATTAGTAATTTCTAATTTACATTTGTTTCCATTATACCAAATTTAATTTTTATTATTTAGTTCATCATTTACTTTATTTATTTTATGTTATTTTGAAATTAGATTGTAATATGTGGATGCATCATCCTAAGAATAACAAAATAAATAAATAAATTATCATATAAGTCGGTAAACTTGCAATAAGTTAATCTGCCAATCCATTTTAAATAACAAATTTTACTTCTTTAGAAACAACATCCATTAACTAGATAGTTATAATGCAGTCATATATAGATATGTAAATCTTCTTGAAGAGCTTTATGGTGTCTAGAGCTAAAAAAACAAATGTATAAATGGTGAAGGTTATTAAGGCATATTGCTTTTGAACCTTGAGAGTTTTCAAGAAAACAGTTGAAAGAGTTTTCACATCCAATTTTCCCTCTTCCATTCTTCGAAAAGAGTTGCAAATCTTTGATGGATAGAAGAGTTTGATCTTGGCTTTTTTTATGTTTTTCTTCATCTTCTTAAATTAAGAATTATTCTCCTTAGGGTAAGGTTTCACATTTTCCTTGATGTTTGTAGCATTTTCGACATTTATAGGAATACAAGTTTTATCAGAAGATAACGTTTTGGAGGATCCACGATAAGTTTTCAATTAGATATGATTTAAGGTTCTCAAGAATCACAAATAAATAGTCACACCAAAAACCATTTTTGGAAGTTTTTTCAAAAATACAATAGAGCCAAAATTAGGAAGGTCATCCAGCGGCATTTTCAGAACGTACTAGAATTTTAAAAAGAAAAAAAAATCCATTCATGAACTAAGCACACCAAAATTGATTTATAACTACTAAAATAAAATTATTCTTCCAAAAAAAGACATTCGAGTTTTTAAAAATCTTTGGAATGATTTTAATATTTTCTCATCATCATTACATGATTCAAAAATGGAATTAGAGTGTTGATTGAGATGATTAATACGTCCCAAAATATTTATATGAGAATTTCTTTAAAACATATTAATCTCTTGCCAAAAAAAACTTAAGTAATTAAAATATCAACAATATGATTAGACAAATTTATCTAAGCGCGTATAACCATCTTAGCTTGTTATATATCTATTCTCATGGATTTTGTTTTCAACTCTTACCTTAGGAACCAGAGGCATGAAAAATTCTACATATAGCATAAGAAGTGTTGATACCCATATCGAACCATTAGATTTTGGACTCACTTTTTAGCAGTGTGGTAGCACCTTGAGTTGGATTTTATGAAATTGACTCTCTTTTTATTATAAATGGGTAGAAGATAATATTTACAACCACATTAGCATTTTATAGTCAAGGAACCAAAAAATCAAACGATCACATAACCTTTTGAGCATGAACTTAACTCTATGGAGATAAAGGGCTCAACAAGGAGAGATGAAAGTTATTATCTTTCAACAAAAGAAACGGATACAATTAATAAATTCATATAAAAATTGTTATGACAATATGAGAGTACCACTAGATCATTCAAAGAAACACCAAAATAAAATATAGAACGATTAAAATAATAATAATAAAGAGTAAATGCTAAAATCAAGAACAAACCAAAAGTAGTTTGCATAAGTCCTTTCTTGTGCATTTTCCTTAGCCCTGAATGGGCTGGATGCACTTTTTTAACACGATTAGATTGTGTAGAGGTGAACAACGTTTGCCCCACCACTAGCTTCTTGCATGGATTTATAGATCCCTTTAATTTTGGTACGTTTGGATTTTGTTCAATTTACACGTTCAGGTTTTACCATTCAAACTTTCAGAAGATGAGGATTTAGCCTTACTAATTTTAGATTAAATTAATGGAATTAAAAAAAAATGCTAGTAATAATAGATGGATAAAGGTTAGTCTAGTTGTGATGAAAATGCGAAAATATAACTACAATGTTTAGCCGAAAATCTTATATTTTCTGCTGGATACAGAAGTATCAATATTGGGTTTCTAAAATATTTTCACATTTTTCTTTTGGTATGTTTTCAACAACTCTGATATGAAATGCCCCTTGTTATTATTTGAAATGGGAGGTATAAAGGATGGCCTACTTTAGTTTTTCCTTTTCTTTCAGCTTTCCCATTTCCATTTTAAAATTCAAACAGAGGGGCGGTGGTTGGGTGGAGGAAAGGATTAGAGAGACGTGATGAAGACGATGATAGAGAACCAGCTCCAGTCATGGAAGTTAAGGTTATCTTTCAGATATGTAACCATCGTTGTTTGTTTTTTCAACGTTATTGCTTTCCTTCTTCTTCTTCAAGGATTTTTCTCAGCAATATCCAATAAAAAACCTGCTCCAAATCAACACGATGCAGGTTCATCTCTCACTTTTTCCTTTATTATCAATTTGGCTTGTCCGATGAGATTACGTTAAGCTCAAACAAAACACTAATAATATTTCAGGATTTTGCACAATACTAGGTCGAATTTGTCAGCTTTAGGTCGAAACAGTTTAAGTTTTTCTTTTATTAAATTGAAATTTCCGTTGCTGCCTCTCTAGAAGGGAACTAAAAGTAATGAACACCAGTAAGTAATTGCATTCTGTAGGGTTGGTAATCCTGAGCAAGGTTTTAGGGTTTAGTAATCATTGGGGATTTATCTTCTAGTAGTAGAAACTAATATGATAGATTGTGGTGAATTTGTGCTACCAATGCTAGGATGTTACAAATTTTAAGAGGTGGATATTAATAGCGAAAAGGTACTTAATAGGCTCTTAACATCTAAAAATAGGTTTCTGAAACTTGATAAACATTGCATCTTCTTACTCATCAATACCTAGTTGTCTATAGTCTTTGGTGTTCTTTTAATTTATCTCGCTTAAAGTATTAATTTCTCACAGTTTCTGTCTCCTTAATTATTTCTATGCATCGAGTATCAATATTGATTAATTCCTGTCAATATTTCCATATGCAGCACAACTGCAATATATTATGGAGTCTGAGGAGATCCGTCGTTCCATGGAGCCTGTGGACTTAATTAAGAGAGTAAGTCTATAGGATTACTTGATACAATAAAAAATCCATTGAAGTTGCTTGCTCCTTCCTGTTCCCTATGATTGAAAGCTTAGCAGTACTCTATATTTTTCAATGGCACGATGTATTCAAACCTTAAGTTAATCCTTTTCCAATTGATTATAGGTGAAGGAAATAGAGCAAGAAGCATATTTGGTCCCAGAAGGAGGGGAACAAAAAGCCTCAAAGCAAACTAGTGCTGTCGATCTTTCAAAGAGACTCAAGTCTCGTGCATCTGGTGATTCTAACAGCCAAAGAGGTTATTTTCTGATGGATTAACCTATATTTATAAGCTATTGATATCATTTTAAAAAAAGGTCCTTTTGTTCCAGCAACTAATGGGTAGAATAGTTCAGCTTCTGGATTAGTAAACCGTATAGCAGTAGCTTACATGTAACATATATGGAGTACTTCTCTAGTTTTCTTTAACGCAATGAATGTGACAGAAAAAGTACATGAAGTGGTTGATGTGCTCATGAACGGGCTGTGCAGGTTAGAAGAGCACCTGTGAATGGCAATTCAGAAATCCAGATGAGAACATTTGCCCGTCACTTGTTGATATTAGAATGATGGATTTTTCTCTTGTGTGGTCGCGTAGTTAATTTAATGCATGACAACATTCATTACAAAATAAATTAAGCCATGAAAACACAAATGAGAAATGCCCTATCTAGCATCCATAGAGTAACAGAAAATTTAGTTACAATTTTTAGTTTGTGATTAGGGAATGGATATCAGTGTGGTGCCCAAAGGTGGCTTAAACGGACTCTACAATTTATCTTAAACTATAGTGTGAGGAATTAATTATCTTCCTTAGTATATATTTTTCCTTTTTATCCTCTTCATTTATTAAGGGTACAGAGAACCTAGTGTCATCTGTGAAGAACAATCAACCTGTCTATATGAACATAAAGAGAAGCTACTCCTCAATATTATAACTATGAGATAATCATCTATCCTGGGTGTATTCAGAGCAGTATCATGGAACCTGATAAAAACAAATTTAGTTATTTTTTAGAGCAGCAGTCAAAAATCTTATTGCATTCCATGCATATTGAAGAATAATTTGTATGGAAGTTTAAATCTAGCGGCATGCATTGTGCCTGCTGGTGTGGGCTTCAACAACCAAAGTGAGGAGCCAGAAAAGTTACAATTCTTGGCATGTTTTGGTTTTAGCATTTGCCTTTAGAGATGCGATTATTTTAGACTTTTGCTTGAAGGTACTGCCTTCTACAATCAGAGGGGTGGATAACAGGGGAATAAATGGGTCATGTTTGGTGGAAAGCATAACTGTCGTGAATTCAGTTTCTTTTTGGAATGTTCGGAGAAATTCACGTTTCTTGAGACAAACAAAAGCATATGTTGTTTTGCTTCTATTTTTATGAGAAACTCAGACTTGGTACTTGTGGTTGTCATCCATTTCCTTGGTTGACTACCACCACCACCACCTAGGGTGTATGACATATAGGTTGTGAAATTCTAAAAGAGCATGAAGCGCTCTTGATACCCGCCGTTTGCTTACACATTAGAATGAAGCAGTAGTGTGGTTATTTGGAACTAGGTTAGATATGCACTTTTGGTGGCATGACTACGATTAGATTTTGAGCTAGCTCTTTCTATCTCATTGTACAGAATAAGCCTCATAACTCATAAGAGATATGCGTGTAGCCCGTTTATTCAGTTGTTCAATTTGAGACAAGCTTAACTTAATCCAATCTTAATAATGTTGAAGATGTTGATTTGATGTCCTCGTCATTACAGTTGTTACAGTTTCTTTTCCAAATTCTATGTGTGGTCTGCAGGAGCGGTTCTCATCTTTTGATTATTTAGTATTAATTTTTTCAATTACTGTTACCATGGCTTGGAATGACAATGGTTATATACTTGTAGTTTCAGCTCTTGAGGAGTGGAATAAGCGGAAGATGGAACGCACCAGGCAAAGGGAACTTGGGAAAAATGGAACAGCCACTTCATAAGCATAAAAGAATTTTGAGTATTCATTGTGGCGCGAAGGGAACTTGGGAAAAATGGAACAGCCACTTCATAAGCATAGAAGAATTTTGAGTATTCATTGTATATTTCATCCATATCCAAAATTGATTGTACGATTATCCAAAAATTACAATAAAGTAAGATGACTTGAAATGCTTCTTTCTCACCATGATCTTCAAATATATCTTTTTATTTTTGGTACAATCTAAAGATATATGACTTGATAATGTTTACAAAGTCTTGAGATCTTACAAGTAAAAAAGTGAGGGGGAACTCTCATAAACTTATATTGTTTGTGGCAATTGTTCTTGGCAGTTGGTATTACATACTTCTTACCCATGTTGTTGTTGCATGTAAACAACGCCTAAATGCAAGTTAGGCAATAGTTCTATGTGAAAGTAGCAGGTGCATCAAATTTAGAAGATGTAATCACCACACATAGTTGAGAAATTACATCTCAACGAAATGAATCGTAAAACCCATCGAATTCTGACAACAGGTAAGACAGCATAGTTCAGGTAAATGCCAATTTGTCAAATAAACCAGAGATAAAATATAAGAATTCAAAAATCATGGACAGCCCAATTTGATTTCACAGATAATCCAACCAATACCATTACACTGAAAGCAGTTCCTTTCAGGAATAGAAAGAAAAAATAGAAAGAAATGAGTGGTAATGCAATAATTCTGAATCACCAAATAGCTACCTATCTACATAAGTTTATTCTGTTAGTAATACACCATCATATTGTCTTCCTTTCTTTTCAATATCTTCTAGGCTTGTTTGAAAACCTTAATTAAGAGTCAGATCCATCGAGTTCCAAGTGTGTTTTTAACCAACTGCATACCTCATCCATTTCTTCAGGGATCGTGTAGTGTCCAAGTCTGCAAGAAACAACAGAAGGGTCTTAAGCTATTTCCATATAGTAATCACATAAACCTTAATCTATGGTGAGAAACCAAATAATATACCTATCATAGGTTTTGAAAGTGAGTTTTTGGAATCCTGTAGAGCTTAAGACCTCTGAAGATTTTGCTCCGTGCTTATATTGGATGACGTCATCAACTAAAATAAGAAAACATGATAAGGATACATATCGTATGCATTATATAGAACAACCATTTTGTGCAACTGCGGATGCTTTGTTGTTTTGCCAACATAAGATACATACAGACAAGTTTTGATAGATAATGCAATTCATTGAAGAATATCGTCCAGAATATCACAACAAAGCGAGCAGCACAACATTAAAACCCACATCCAGCTTCACCAACATGGCATTTTTTCCAATATAAACAATCCGTATATAAATGTTCTGATATGGCATATACTAACGTATACCAATCATAGACTAAAATTACTTTACTTTCACATTATGTACCAGTTTGAAGCTCAGAGATTCAGAGTACAGTATGAGCATGGACTCCAGACCAATAATATATTACTTTACCAGTACCTTATAAATTAGCAATTTGTACCTAATCTTAACGAGCATGGAATGCTTCATATGCATATATGGGTAAACAGAATGAAGTCAACTGTCATAAACTGCACAGCTTCGAGTAATGAAATTGAATTAGAAAGCATCTATACAGTTATAGCTGTCCCAAAAAGATGCCTCAATATTTAATACGAGAATTCAATCAGGGTGAAACTCTAAGATGTGTCATGTGCTGCAATCATCTGGCCGATGACGCACTCTGGCTTAAAGAAAATCAGCATAATCTGGATATAGGAAAATGACTTGCAATTTATCGGGGTAGGATTTGTAGGAACAGCTCGTCTTATTTTTTTTTATTGCCTTTTTCTTTGCTTCTCAAAAGGAGGTTCTCCAAATCTCCTTAAGCTATATATTTTATATATACAAACAAAAATGCCATTGTACCCACAACCATGGGATGAATTTTGGTTCTTCGCTCAATACTAAAGGTTTGGTAGCAGACATAATGCAATTATGAATAAACAAATCAAGGAACCCTGCAGAGAGGCACTGTTAACTGTCAATGGTGAAGATGGCCTAAGCTGTTAAGTGTGATACACATGACGACAAATACAGACGATGTTTCTTGAAACCACCAAAGCCTAAAAGACACAATGAAGTTCATAATCCTTTTCTCCACAAGGCAACTTATCACCTTATCATATAACGAAGAAGCCATAGGGTTGTGTTCTCAAAATTCGAAATGACAGTAAGCTCCATAAGTTTTCATGCAGTGTCAAGGTAAGAAAAGATGATATACCTTTGCCATGGCATAGCAAAAGAGGCAAGGATGCCGCACGTGCAGCACCCTCTTGAGACCCTTCTACTTTGTTCTTCAAGGTCCTGAAATGCAATACATTCTGAATGAAAAAGAATTGCATATGATAAAGTAATATGCAAGCAGTGGTCTAAGGAATATAACTAAGTGCGCATGAGAGGGTGCATCAATTCATGGAAGCTGTACCTGGCCATTGGAAGCCACCCACTTAGACCAACGACAGCAGATAGATTAACAGGGTATGCATTTCCATTTCCAAATTTTCCTTCCACAGCACAAGTGGCAGAGTACAGGGCAGTGGCTGAACCCATACTAAATCCCCCAATACCAAGTTTGACTGTAAATTTGCACATGTGGAGTTACAAACCAGATACATAATATAAGAGGAAACCAATCAATTAACTACTAAGTATGGAATGAAAATAAAAAAGTGATCAGGTTGTCAGTGGTACGAAAAACTGATTAATCGTGATATATAATGGACAGAATCATGTATCTTAATGCGGTGTGCAGCACAGAATTCCTCACTGCACCATGAGCTCCGATTCCAATGTGTCTTAGAAGTATTTTTATCTAAAAGAAGTGTCATAATAGAACTAGGGCCTATTGACACATCCAGGAGGATATGTTATAACTTAGATCGAATATTGACCATGACTTCGATGTAACTACAAAACTATGGGTTAGACATGGAAGTCTGGAGTGAGACAGTTTTATAAGCTCCAGAATGTTAGTTTAGAATAACGAACTGATAGCACAAATTTGTGGGAAGAAGATTAGGAAAATACAAAGAAAATAAGCATCCTGGCGAAAAGTATATAACGGAGATAGACGAGGATTTGCCATCATCAAGTCTTGGTATAAAAGATACGCAACAAAATATCCATAGACCATAAGTATCTCTCATGGCAATATCAAACAGGCTTAACCTATAAATACAGAGAAAACTGAAGGCTACGTGTGAAATGCATAATCTTAGCCTTCTTCTAATATGTACAACACATGCTTTCTGACAAAAGATTTCATAAATTCTCATGGATTCAAAGGCTTTGACTTTCTACACTGGTACACGCTGAAACATCTTAAATAATAGCATGTGTGTCACAGAAGTCAAAACAACCATGCCCTAATCTCAACAAATAAATAGAAGGATATGATAAAAGAAAAAGAAAAAATCTTGGAAAAGAAAGACCTACTGTCACTGGGCTCTGTTGATAACAGATTTGCAACATGTGCAGCTGAAGCGTCTAAGCCTTCCATATCACTAGGAGAATCCTCTGTAAGGTCCGACACATCAAACCCTGAGCGCAGATTAAATTGCTTGCGTTAGAGGATGCTTATCGATGTCGCCAACTCATCAAAACATTAGTTTTAACTTTAATTTGAATTAAGAAACACAAATATGGCTGATTCCCTATAAAATTCCCCAGCAAATTAAATGTATTTTAGAAGCATTTAGTCTTACACGCAGTGGAAGGGAATCCACCAAATAGTGATATCGATTGAGTAGGTGCCGTTGGGCAGATCCACTTGATCTGTACCATAAAATTCAATAAGAACAAAACAGTGAATGAAACACTAAAGAACAAACATGAAATTCTCTACACATACTTACTGGAAATCATTTTCAAAAGAGGGAATTAATAATCTTACATTTGGAAGAGGCAAGGTTTCCAGCAGTTGGGACCAGCTGCAAAACCCGGATAGCAAAATCACAAAAAAAATCCTTTCTTATGATTTCAATAGTAAGTCAAATTGATTTAAATACGAGAATCCAATGTAAGAGTAATTGTTACTTGCAGTTGTCCCAACAAACATTAACAGTCAACAACTTTGGCTCGCATATTGCCTTAAACAAAATACACTATCAATGAACACACCAATAGATTGACAACTACAGTAAGTCCATTGAATTTCATAATAGATTAAGCATGCAGCCACAGTATAAGCCGTACACTGCAATAAGACTTGCCTTCAGTATGTGATACTCGTATAATAATAAATATATAACAAGCTCGTCTAAACATTTCCAGTGATTTCATTTGTTCCCCAGGGAGAAAATAGTGAATTAAGCCTATTAAGATAAGCCGAAATAAACATAAACACCACGAGTCCTAAGAGTTTCAGTTATTCCCATAATTCAGGTTTTGTTATGTTTGTTCTTTGAAATGTGCACCTTTCCATCGCTCTACAACTACAATGTGTGTATTGTGTAGGGATAGAGCAAAGTTTTAAATGAAGGTAACTACCACCAGCAACTCAATTCAGCATGTAATCTACCACCTCAGATGAAAGCTTCCAATATATATCCAAAATCTAAAATGTTTATGTATATTTTATAAAACAGCAGATTAATTTTGAATTAAAGAGATTACCTGGAACCATTGTCACCGAGCCCATGTAGCCAAACTA
The DNA here is from genome assembly GCA_023531435.1 of Papaver californicum. Taxonomy (NCBI): domain Eukaryota; kingdom Viridiplantae; phylum Streptophyta; class Magnoliopsida; order Ranunculales; family Papaveraceae; genus Papaver; species Papaver californicum. Next base: position 5,107,539 of record JAJJMC010018788.1, read on the forward strand.
CAGTAGCCTGGTGTTTTCCTTTTGGCCTAACCACATGGGTTCTTCCAAACTCAAATGTCCTCTTAGCAGCACTACTAGCTGCAGTTTTGCAAAATCATAATGCATCACAAACAAAAAACCAACCTTTTTACAGCAGAATGTACCTAAGTAACTAAACAAAACATCACTTTCCCATAGATAGTGATCCCTCTTTCTAACAACACTTGATTCCAAAACATAAGCAAGCAACATCATCAAATATTAACCCATCAAAAATAAGGAAACAAATAAATACTAACCCATTGAAGACACAGTAAAACTCATCTCCTCGGAAGAAAGAAAAAACACACCAACAAAACCCACTTATCTTAGTAACTGTGGAGCAGCTGCTACTCCAATGAAGAAAGAAATCCAAATTAACCCTTTTTTACCCACAAAAATAAATTCATTAGGTTTAGAAACTAATTAAAAAGAGAAGGTTTCATTTTTCTGAAGACCCAAGAAAAGATAAGAGAAAATCCCTTCGTTTGATACCTAGAGCTGATATCTGGACTCCACAAAGAATCAGAAAATTATTTTTCAGTTTTCAGCTTTCAAATCTACCATTCCTCTCACGACCTTGGTTTCTCCTCTATCTGATATTCTGATTAGTAGGTTGGGATTTTGGCAACCAAATTTATATTTTGGGGCACCAAATATCTATTTTCCATGGCGCTGCCATCCTGCACCACACATAGCTAGAGCATAGATTTTTATGTGCATCCGTGAGTCCATAATAAAGATCACATTGTTGTAAAACATTTGGACTGTGGATGTCCACCATATGGGACCCACACGTTATATCTATGACATACATAAGCTTGACATTAAAGGGTGCCCACCATAGAGGACATTCTCGTTTCTTCTGCCACTAGAACTCGACTAAGATAAAAAGAGCGAAAATGCTACGTAGACCCTGAATTTTAACACCAAAAAAATATTCTGTCTATATGTTATCAAGGTACTAGTCTATGATATTTGGTCTTCGCAGATCCTAAAAAATTTACCACTCTAGACGAAGGATTTAGATACAAACTATACAGGGTAGGGGTGTCAATAGGTATCCGATTATCCGGAACCGAACCGGACCCGGGTGAATATGATCCGTATCCAGATCCTCATATTAGACCCATGATAAGATTTTAGATTACCTTATATATAATAACCGTAATCGCACGGTGTCTACAATGCAGACAATGACAAGTACGGGTCGAACCCACAGGGAGCGGAGACAACACTACAATTAATATCTCAATCAACTAATCAAGAACAATGTTTTTGGGATTTTTAGAATTATAAATAAAATACTAAAACAAACTAAACTAATAAAATAACTAAACAGAGAAAGTCAGTAACCAGGGTTTTCAGTATCCATCATTATTTCTATTTAATTACTGAAGTGAAACATAACTCCTGAATATTCATCTATTGTTCGTTCTATCGACATCACCTATTATATGTATTAGAGTCGCAAATGTCACTGGGACGCCCTAAGCATGGCGCATCAAAGCCCTAAGTCTCATGCATACACCATCTAATTGTGTTAGCGAGAAAATAATATGAAACTAATTATAGGTTCATAAATAATATCTGACTTTTCTAAGCATACCCCATCTAAGGATTTAACCAAAGCATGAAATATCAAATAAGTAGAAAAACATATTTGTTATCCTATTAATTCTGCGCATAAGTTATTGTACAGTACAGAACCGGTGAAGCAACAACTAATTTTATCATTAAATCAATAAACAAAATCAGAAATTAATCTATTCAAATCATAATGGTCTGTAACAAATAAATCGATTTAATTGATCTAAATTTTAAATTGTTTCAACATTAAACCCTAGCTACAAAATTAATTAGAACATGGAGATGGGTTTCTTAAAACCCATAAAAATAATTAAGAAAAGTAGAAAGAAAAGAGTGAACCAAAATAGAGTAGTGGTGTAGTATTTTTCTTCTCCTGTGTACAAGAGCCGCCAACCCAGAAGAAAAGCACAAAAAGCAGACAGTCAAACTCCTCCTGCGTCTCAATCATTGTCCACCGTACTTCTCTTTCTAGCTCTTTCAACCCTACTTCCCCTTCTCTCTCTCTTACCCTTCCAACCCTAGGTGTAGCTACTTCTTCCCTCTTCTTTCCCTGTCCGCCACCACTGCCTCTCTATTGACCTAAAAGAACCTCCCCGCCCCCCTTCCCCCCCCCCCCCCTTTCTCTTTTGCGTCTCTTTCACCTTTATACCTCTTTTTATTTTAACCTCATTAGCCTAGCCGCGTGCGTCAGCTAACAAATATAAAAAAAGATGGATCCCACTCTCTTACTTCTCTTTCACGTGCTACGGGTCACCACCTTACTCTTCTTTCACATCAACCCCTTTTAACTGAGCAGCCACAACACCTACTCACTTCTTTCTTCTGTTTTGTGGCACACTTTGTCTCCCCACTTTTCCTTCTTGTTTCACACGATCCATACCTCAACAAGCCAACATACTCAACCTGATCCCTTCGCCGTAGCACCTATCACCTCATGCTACTTCTTCTTCTCTATTCACTTGCTAACTCCACCAACTAACAATTTCAAGACCCCACCTGCGTACGCCTTCTAATCTTGTCTTCAAACTAGCCAGCATCAATAGCCACTTAATAATCCACGTCAAAACCTATTTCTTATCCAACAACATAAGAGTCTAGTCAACTCCAAGAATTCTTCCCTCTCTATTTACGTGAAAACATTGATCACAGGTTGAAAACCATTCCATGTCATGTGGTCACTGACTCACTAGTTCCACCACACTTGTTTGTCATATCCCATAGTCAATCAAAAGTCATGTAGTGCACTTCGTACTCTTTGGGCTATTTAGCTTATTTATTTGTAACTTCGGATTTTACGCATATTATCTATTAAAACAATAAAATAACAAAATTAGTATAAAATCAAGTACTAGCAAATATAAATTAGGTGATATAGATATATAAATTAAGGGCCTATCAAATACCCCAAACCTATATTTTGCTAGTCCTCGAGCAAAACTAATCTACAAACGAAAAAAAAATCCTAACTCACTTTCGCAGGAATCGCGACTACATTTAGTATATGTAATAAGCCTTAAACCCCTAGGTGTCTCTAGTGGACGAGTTTTGTCTCGTGAGGGTTTACAAGAGATATACCCACAAAACCTTTACTCTGAATTTTAGCTACCTGTGAACGATAGAGGATAGACACTAAACAAGCTATTTAGTTGGCATACTAAATTCTGCGACTATAAGAATCATTACCCTGTATGAATCAAATTACTGTACACGAGTTTGCACTCAGCGTACTAAAATTCATATAAAGATGCAACTCTACTCAAATAATCATTGAACATCCAAAACTGGATAACAATTCACATTGCTTGAAATCAATCAAATTCAAACACAGGGATAAATTAAAATATGGATATAGAAATGATGAATGGTGCATATGTTGACTAAGGTGAACGGTGTTTCCCAAAATATTAGTATAAAGTCCGGCTCGGATGCTCCTATTTTTATTATTATTATTTATATACATAATAAAAAAAAATCTTTTTTTTTTCTTTTTTTTTATGACTTCATGATTAGATCTTTCGAATCTAAGCGCATGCTCCTTTTCAGCAGGTTACATGATAGTTCTCATGGATCCTGCATTGCACGCTTTCTTAGGCGACGGAGACAGGGAAAACACACACATATTGCTTATCAAAGTGTCAAACAATTTTTTTTTTAATCATAATTCTAATACATTCGAGCTACGACCTCATGGCAATACTAGGGCCCCACCAAATCACTTAGAGAAACATAAAATTGCAAAAATAAAAATAGAAAGTGATATGTTATGATGATTCCGAGATATGCTTGTTTAATGATTATCATGTTATTTCTAACACCTGAGTGCTTTCATATATGAATAGACCATTTAGCTGGGTACACCAATTCCTATAGATAACAACTATGTTTCCATCTACCTAGAATGGTTAGTGTCATCCTGAATAATTCACAAGTTTCTAAATTTCGGAGTTTCTTTATTGGCATCAATTTTCGGAAACTCTACCCCCAAAACCTAAATTTAACATTGTCCTCAATGTTTCAAACCGTGCAACCTAGAATGGTATGCAATAAATATAAATAAGAGAAATAAATATAAATTGAAGATAAGGGATTGGAACGTCTCACCTGATTGACGCAAGAAAAACAGTATTCTCTGTAACACACATCAAACGATAGTAATAACAAAGAACACCAAAAATAAAATAAAAATCTACCTACTAGATATGTACAGAAAGAATCCCATACACTAATAACCTGAAAAATTTGGGATCAACCCAAATTACAATGTTTGCAAATGATAGTTTCACAATCATATTATGGTGACACGGTGACAGTGAAACTATCAAAAAGAAGGGATTACCCCCAAACCAAGTTTTTACTACACTCGGAAGTGCGTAAAGAACAAAGTATGGGGATAATATTGGGATTGGGGAAATATTGATTGGTTCATGCATAGTGTCAGGAAAAGGCAAGTCCTCTGGGTATTTGGATGCAAAGTAATCCAACAAAACTTTTGAAGCACATAATTCTAACCCTAAATTAGGTAACTTTTGGACGTCTAGGGGTCTAGAAACAACCTCTAAGTCGTTAAACATAAATACAGTTTCCTCGGAATTAACACATACCTCATCACCAGGTTTACATGCCATTTTCCATAATCCAAAACGGGTACAGAATCTAAAAATGCATTAACTTCTTCAAAATGCCTATCTTCATCGTAGTAGGCTCCAAAATGGGCCAAGCAAGCCTCTAACGGATCATTAACACTATTGGTGCTAGAATCAATCATGCAAACAGACTCCATATATACAAAAGAAAAAAAAAATTGCTCATACCCTTATAATTGGAACGGAAGAGTTCAAAGAACTCAACTAAGTATTTTCCCACTTCGAAAAGCAGTACTAGAACCTCGTATAAACATTCACAATTTAGGGTAATGAGCGTCAAACCTGTCAAAATCGTTCAATATATAATTCACAAGCAAGAAACCCGTAAATATTTTGCAGCAGACGAACTTTGTTGAGCTAGACGACCAGGAGCAACCCCAAAGGTACCTGAAATAAAATTCTAAGACACAAAACTAGTCAAAAAGAACTAAAAATCCTAAAAAAAAATATATACAAGATAAAAAAAAATGAATAAAATAAAAACCTAAACTACGATTAGAAAATCAAAAATACTAATTACAATATTCCACAACCGCTCCCCGGCAGCGGCGCCAAAAATTGATAAGATTTTAGATTACCTTATATATAATAACCGTAATCGCATGGTGTCTACAATGTAGACAACGGCAAGTACGGGTCGAACCTACAGGGAGCGGAGACAATACTGCAATTAATATCTCAATCATCTAATCAAGAATAATATTTTTGGGATTTTTAGAATTATAAATAAAATACTAAAACAAAATAAACTAATAAAATAACTAAACAGAGAGAGTCAGTAACCAGGGTTTTCAGTATCCACCACTATTTCTATTTAATTAATGAAGTGAAACATAACTCCTGAATATTCATCTATTGTTCGCTCTATCGACATCACCTATTATATGTATTAGAGTCGCAAATGTCACTGGGACGCCCTAAGCATGGCGCATCAAAGCCCTAAGTCTCATGCATACACCATCTAATTGCGTTAGCGAGAAAATAATACGAAACTAATTATAGGTTCACAAATAATATCTGACTCTTCTAAGCATACCCCATCTAAGGATTTAACCAAAGCATGAAATATCAAATAAGTAGACAAACATATTTGTTATCCTATTAATTTTGCGCATAAGTTACTGTACAGTACATAACCGGTGAAGCAACAACTAATTTTGTCATTAAATCAATAAACAAAATCAGAAATTAATCTATTCAAATCATAATGGTCTGTATCAAATAAATCGATTTAATTGATCTGAACTTTAAGTGGTTTCAACATTAAACCCTAGCTACAAAATTAATTAGAACATGGAGATGGGTTTCTTAAAACCCATAAAAATAATTAAGAAAAGTATAAAGAAAAGAGTGAAACAGAATATGGTCTAGTTTTACTTGAATTTTTTTTCATTTTTTATTTTTATCTTAGATTTAATCTTTAATTAGAACATTTACATATATGTAACAATAATTTTATATGGAAAAATTATTCGTTTCAAGTAAATATAAAGAATTATAAAAAAATTATTGTTGATTTTAGAAGACCCGTTAAATACCCGGATCCGATGGATATTTAGATTTTTAATCGGGTCAGGTTCCGGGTCCATACGGTTCCGGATCCATTGGTACCCGGAAGAAACTGGACCCGTTGACACCCCTAATATATGGGTATAAAAATGTGGAGGCAAAATCCGAAATCTCCCTAGGACTGTCGAAATATTATCCATCAATGGATAATCATGTAATTACTTGTCCATTTTTGTAGTGACATTTGTACTACGAGCATTGACGTCGACAATATTTTAAGGTTTTGGCGTTCAGGTTTTGTCCCAAGTAGTTTTCCTGACGTAACTTTAACAAAGAAGAAAATTTATGGCGGTGACCAGCATTACTCTGAACTCAGGTTTTGTTCCAAGTGGTTTCCTGTTGTAGGCGTTTGGGTTTTTTCCCCAAGTGGTTTTCCTAACACAGTTTTGACAAAGAAGAAAATTCGTGGAAGCGGCCATCCTCATTTCTAACTTTCAGGTGCTCAAGTTTTTTTTCTAAACGTTTTTCCTGTCACAACCTTTGATGAAGAGAGGAAATTCGTGACGATCAACACCATTTTAAAGTTACCAATGTTGTACTCTTTTTCTTTCGACCGATTTTTATCCCATTAAATTTTTATAACAAAATTTTAACGAGACAATATATTAAAACGGTGGTCATTTAAAAAAAAAATATTATAAAACATCTGGACTGTAGATTCCACTGTATGGAACCACAATGCCATATCTATGACATACGTAAGCTTGACATTAAAGGATCCACCGTAGAGGATATTCTCGTTTTTTCGGCCACTAGAACTCGGCTAAGATAAAAATTATCCAACAACGGATAAACATGTAATTACTTGTCCATTTTTATAGTGACATTTGTACTATGATGTGGCACCATCATAAGTGAACGGCTTGGTCTTATATATACCCGTATAAATGAAGTTTATGGAATGAAAAACATTAATATAATTCACGGTTTTGTCTGTCTAACATCCATTCCATATTAAGCCATTTTCTACCATTACTTTCTGTTGTTGCATCTGTCCGTTGATCGACTAAATCGACTATAACATAATAGTTATGGACTGTTACTACGACTGATATATTTAATCAATTGGTGGAAAATAGTATCGATGGTCTGCGGAGATTATTATTTATTTTTTCTAATTTTTTTTATTTTATTTTCATTAAAAGTGATTCTAGTTATATATTTACCAATATTATTTTTGTTTTGATTAGAATATTATAACGGGTTACGGTTTTAATTTATACCGTTAAATTGAACCTTATATTAATTAAGGCGCATATGTATATCAACTCAATATATATATATGTTAATTTGTATTTCTTGGTAAGTATGGGAAAGGTGAGAATTGCAACTCCGTGAATTTTAATAATAATTTCACGTTTTTATTTCTTTGTTATGGTACTAATGGTTCTAATACCGGTAAAGCGAGAAATTGTCGCATCCCTGAAGGATAGCGTAAATTTGATTTTTCTCGGTCCTAATAATCTCCAGAAAATTAGAAAACATTCCACCAGAAGCTGGAATATTGTGTGGCACCATGTAGACTTAATATGCGCGCTCCGCTAGCTGACCGGTCCTAGAAGTGACCTTTAACGAATTGCTGGTCGGTCTATATCAGCGGTTCCTGATGTAACATGTTACTGATATAAAAGAAATTTCTACCATAAAGAATATGTCCATGTGCACATTTTGTAAATTGATATTTCGTCGACCCTAAAGATGACGAAAATGGAGATTTGTTGATATTATGTTGGTATTATATGTATGTGTATTTTTTTTGTGCCCCTTTATTTTCATTTTGTTTTAAATTACTTGTTTGTAAATAATGGATTCCAAAAGAAATTCATGAGATGTTGTTGACCCAAGAAGCGGTCGAACATAAAAATTATGAATTCATGTGGTGATCCAAACATTATGGGTTCCAACAGCAATCCATAAAAATAGACTCCGGAAGTGTCTATGAAAATTATTGGATTCCAAAAATAAGCCATGTATTTCTGGGCTCCTGAAGTAGCCCATGATTGCTAAATGCTTTTGTTAATAATTTTATTATTTTTCTCTCGTCTATCTGTACTGAAGGATATGGATTCTAGAAGTAATCTATTCAACATTAAATAGACGATAGAGATGATTGTCTCAAAGAAATCGGAACAAAAACACAATTTATGGAACCATTTTATAACCTTGTAGAGGTTCTGAAAAATGTAAAAAATATCATTTCTGGTTCGAATAATATAATAGACGTCTCTGGAAGAGCGTGTATCATTTTGGTGGTACAAAAGTTAGTTTTATTGACGCTTTACATTATTCATGATAATACCAAAAGGAGCTATGCAGCGTAATTACCACCTTGAAACAATAAGTGAGCATTTTATGGAGTACTTGTTACTTCATCTTGTTTTATTCCAAAAGCACATTGTGAAGAAGCTTAAGGCTCTCTTTTAAGGGGTGTGCCATATGAGGATTCGAATAGTTGAATCTCACGTTGTCATTAACCAGAAGTTTAATGACCTCGAATTATTCATGCTTAGGAATGTCTGGCTTGGACACCCAGTTTTTACCAAGATGCGTAGAACGACACAAAATGTTCATGGACATACTTTCCAAAACCCGAAGATTCTGTCGGTTGGATGTAAATTGTGCTGCTTGTTCCATGAGACATTTGGTTGTTTAACTAGCATTAACAATGGCATTATGGTAACTCAGTGAATCACCAACACACCTACAGGGGATTTAAGGTGACATTTGTAGGGATTATTCACCCTTCATTATGGACGATTTTCAATACTTTACTATATTGATAGGCGCATCCACTGGATAGTCCTTTGTTAACACGTAATATTGTATTTTCCAAACTATTTGTGCAGATTGTTTGGATGCAAACCCATTTTATGAACTCTCCAATTATGTCCATTTTTCTTGATGATAAATTTATAGGCTTTTGATGCTTCGCTTTCAGTTGGTATTATGTCGAGCACTGAATAACACATGTACATACTCAACACGGTATAATTGAGTTATTTGTTTAAGCATCTTTAGTTGATTTCTCGACAAGCTGTTTGCCATCAATATTGTTTTGGAAAACAACCTTACATTTCGTATTTACGTGTTTGGTCCATGGCGTCACCTAACTATATATATTGTTGGTTTTGATTCATCATAAGACATTTAAAACCATGAACGGGTAATGTCTACAGATAAGACTATATTCCCGTTGTTAAGGGGAAGAGATAAGCCGTAACAGAAACGTCGTGAAATGCCTCATCTTTGTCGAGCCTGTAGCTATTTTTGGGATGCATTATTTGTGGTTTCATTAATATCCCCAAAACCATCATGAGTACAATTGTCCTTGAAAATATGACAAAATTGTGGAACCAGAAGTTTCCAGAAATGAGGTGTTAATATTTCCGCCATGATCATGAGTGCTAAAAGGCCACCAGAAGATGGCATAACAACCCGCCACCAGAAGTTGGCGTGAGTAAGGTTGATAACCTTTAAGGCTCTCCCACTTTAATCAGGGGGAGAAAAGGCACCACAAGATGTTAGTGCAAATTATGTTGATAACCCAAAAGGTTTTGCCCGCCTTATCCAGGGGGAGAAAAAATGCCACCAGAAGATGGCATATATGATGTCGATAAACTTAAGAGATCTCCCTTGAAATCAGGGAGGTGACATACACAACCAAAAGGGTTGCAATAAGCAATGTCGACAACTAAATAGGTTATCTAGTTAAGTTTTTCGTCATGATCATTGAAATTGAGGCTGCCACTGGAAATTGGCGTAAAATTATCTCATTTTGTTTTTCCTCACACCAAGATATTGGATGCAATTGAGGTGTTGGAGATTGCTCATGATTAAAACACATAACTGCAGTAGCTCTTGGAAAATATTGTGTGTCACTTGCTTGTAGATGCAGACACGAGAAATTGTCTCAGTAGGTTAAATCATACATCTCGCAATGACCAAGTTATTAATAAAGACACGCTTGAAGTGTGAATGAATGCCTTATTTATGCCTCATAATCACCTTTATAATATGTAATGCTCTTGAAGAAACTACAGATAGTGCTTTTGGAGACTGTCGGAATATGATCCATATTCTCTAAATTTATACTTCGTTATTAAAGATAATGAGATAATAATGCCCCTGAAGTGGCGCTGGCACGATTCTGTGAAATTTTATTGAATGTGCATGCACTAGAGAAATATGTGAGATATATATGATTGTCGATTACTATTTACAATGGTGGTTATGTACCCATCTACAGAGAGACATCGACATCGTGATTGGTAGGCATATAATCCAATCCCCTCAAACTAAGGTAGAGATTGGAATCTCTCGAAAAAATGCAAAATTCGGATCCAACTCACACTGTAAAATTGTGAAGCCTGAATATTATAGGTTGATGTTTGAGATGAAGCACAGAGAGAGTAACTAAATCACTTTAAGTTCGATTCGAGGGTTTCCTGCGAAACCCCGGGATTGGTTTTATAAAACTAAAAGTATTCTCCGGATGTTGATGTACTTTAGCGTGGTAGTCCCCGAAGGACTCAGATTGCATCTAACTATGACTAGTGATTGGTGATTATAATTGAATCCCTGGAGGATTCGAGATTCTGACTCAGGAAGCCACCTGACCTTGTGAACTATATCAGGCTTGAAATTTATTCATAATCACCACTTCGGATAGGAGAAGATTGGTAACAATCCTTGTATGTGTTTTATGTTCTTGAAATAAGGTTAATATCCGGATGAATTGATGATATCATCTTTCGCTTCTTGAAAAGCCTTTAATAACGCTAAAATCCACGCTTGAATGAAATTATGAGATCTCGTTGAAATTGAAATATTTTCTCGACTTGAAGTTCGAGAACATGCTAGCATATAAAACTTGTCTATATAGACTAGAGTATCCAATTTTTGATACTCGTGATACTTATTGTATTGCTAATTAGCACCATTATCATGTGATCCCTTAAAATGTAATATGATCGATCTATCTATTACGTACGTAAACAAATTACTAATTATTTTATGGTCCAGAAGTACCATGTAAGGATATAATGCTTGCATTATATTTATGTTCTAACTTTTATTTTATAGGTTTTTAAAGGATGAAAATGATTATATGGTAGAAATAAGTTTACATGAAACTTTTTATAATTATACTTGAAGTTAAAACGCGAACTAAAGTTGGTGTGCAGTGGACAGAGGATTTAAATGCGAGGATATTCTCGTTTTTTCTGCCACTAGAACTCGGCTAAGATAAAAATCATCCATCAACGGATAAACATGTAATTACTTGTCCATTTTTATAGTACATTTGTACTGTGATGTGGCACCATCATAAGTGAACGGCTTGGTCTATATATACCCGTTCAAATGAAGTTTATGGAATGAAAAACATTAATATAATTCACGGTTTTGTCTGTCTAACATCCACTTCATATTAAGCCATTTTCTACCATTACTTTCTGTTGTTGCATCTGGCCGTTGATCGGATGAATCGACTATAACATAATACTTATCGACTATACTATGACATACATTGCACTTTGGCTTCTACATGGTAACAAATAATAGAATCAATGGAGCAGTCTTTCCATAATAAACCTGGTTAATTTTGGATCTATTTAATTTTTTTCTCACCTAGGTGAGAGGTGAAAGAATGCTTAAAAAGGGTAAAATTAATAAATTACGCATACTAATTAAAATTTTATTTATATTTATATATTTATCTTTAATACTTCTAATCTATTTCTATTTTTCTAAAACCAATTAAAAATTAGTATCTTTTTGTTTTTCAAATCAATTTTTTTTTATTTGATTTTTTAAAAATTTTTGGATTAATTTTGGATTCAAGAACAAATGGCTAATAAAGCGCTCACATGATGACCGATTGTTCTTGATGTTCTTCGGTGTATACGGATGCTCATATCGACCGATTTTAAGAAAATCACACTTTAGAATCGGTCGATATTAACATTCATGTCGATCGATTGTTAAAAAAAATAATCAAAGACGATAGTTTTTTTTCATAAAATTTTGTCCAGAATCGGTGGATAAGGTTCTCCACGTGTGCCGTTTCT
>JAJJMC010018788.1:5120326-5190714 GCA_023531435.1 Papaver californicum
ACCGATTCTAAACTTGACATTTTTCTAACTGTTTTGCTCATAACTTCTTCGTCCGACGTCGGAATGACCTTATTCTTTTTGAGTTGAACACGTACTTTTATTCTCTACAAGATAAAGTTAAGGATTCCTTAATTTGTACAAGTTCTATTTGATGTCTTACTTTCTTGGATGTCTTGTAGTACTACATGCAAAGATGGATGGAAATAAGACATCGAATGGAACTTATCCAAATCAAGGAATTCTTAGCTCTATCTTGTAGATAATAAAAATAGGAGTTCAAAGCAAAAAATAATGAGGTCATTCCGACTTCGGACGAAGAAGTTATGAGCAAAACAGTCAAAAAAAAATGTCAAGTTTAGAATCAGTGGATAAATGCATGAACATCCACCGATTCTGGGCAAAAAAAATTCAGGAAAACTTTGGAATTTGAGTTTTTTAAAATCGGCACATGTGGGGAACCTTATCCACCTACTCTGGGCAAAAATTTATGAAAAAAAAACTATCGTTTTTGAGTGTTTTTTTTTTTTACAATCGGTCGATATGAATGTCAATATCGACTGATTCCAGTGTGTGATTTTTTAAAATCGGTCGATATGAGCATCCGTATACGCCGGTTCCTCATGTTTTTCATCAATAAAGAACATCAACCTAGAATCGGCTACGAAGGTATGAACATCCACCGATTCTTGGTTGATGTTTTTACAAAAAAAATCAATTTTCATATGTCTTGACTATTCATTAACAACAATTAATTCACAACTAACACGATTAATTAATACTAATTAAATATATTAGTCACTAATATAAATAGTTGGATAAGAGAGTTTGGATTTTTTTCTTCCAGAATAACCCTATTTTAATATTTAGTGGTAGACCCAAAATTATCCAAGTTAATAAAACACAAGAAATACATTAAATTACTTTTTTTTTGATACGCGAAAGTCGTATCAAGGCCACTACCCGAATTCAGCAGGAAGACTGGCCTCACTGCCAAACCCAACTATTCAACTACACTAATACAAATACAAACTTTTACGATGGAGATTAGATCCTTGCCTTCCTCCTTACTAAAGTTGATGAAAACCCATTAAACTATAAGTTTGGAGCTTTAACCCACGTTAAATTAAGTAACAATTATAAAAAAAAAATCCTCCAAATCTGGAGCTAATAACTGGGTGGGTCAGAATTCCAATCCTTAGTAATCTCATATTTCCTATAAAATTTTGCAAGCATATTTACCACTTTATGTTTCTTCCTACTAATATAAATAATTTCTAATCTCTAAAGTTATTAAAAACAAGCAAAAGTTTATAGAAAATGCTGCAACTATGCCATAGGTTTCGTTGTACCATTAATGAATAGAGCAATGATTTGCGGGTCAGTCATGAAACGAACTTGTTGAAGGTTCCTTCCCTTGGCTGATAAAACAACTTCATAAACGACAATACTCTCAGATTGCTCAGGGGTTAACATCCCTGAATGTGCTTTGTTCTTCCTCATGCAAAATTTCCTTCATAATTATGTGCAACCATTGCAATCCCACGCAAGTTAATACCTTAAAAAAAGTGTTACAATTAAAATTGATGTAAGGAAAATTATGATTCAACCAAATCTGATAGTTATTATACCTATGATCTACAATGCTTTGACATGGTTCAAGACTTGGTTTATGAAGTTTATGCATGTAATTGGCAATTGATATGATCTGTTTGACAAAAGTAACTGGTCCTGGCTTCCTATCCTGGAAGATTAGGTCGCATTTTAATAACTCTCTTTATATACCATATCGTTGTAAGAGATAGACACAACCAGTTAGTACCCTTCGAATCTCCATCTTGTTTATCCCATTTAAAATCCATTCTTTAAAAATGTCCTGAATTGTATACTGAGTAGAGTTTAAAGCATTAGTCCCCTTTGGAATACCCAACCAAACAACTTTAGAAAAATTGCATTCAAATAAAAAGTGTCACATAGAATCTTCATGTTGCTTCCCGGATAAAATTGGTCGCTGTCATGTATATAACCGGCAAGCATCAACTGCTTATTTATCCTGATTTAATTGGGGGTTTGAAAAATTAATAGGGGTTTTAGGAAAAGATAAAATAAGATCATCCAATAGTAATACCCCTACCCCTTAGCCATATATTTTCATAAATGACTACACTACCCATATATGATTAGTCCTAATATATAATTATTTTAGATAATTAATTAGATTAGATTAATTATGTAGATTATGGTTAGGATTAAAATTAGATAATTCTTTCTTTCTTTTTTCTTCTATGAGTGAAGAAGAAGATGTGTTTTAGTTTGATTCTTCAGGGGTCGTCACGGTCATAAAATTCGACAATGACAACCTTCACCTTTAATTTTACCAGGCTATGAAAAATCGTTATGGTCATATTTTCTGACCATGACGACCCTAACCTGGTTTGTCTCAGTAAGAGTCGTTAATTTATTTTATTTAAACCATGACGACTCTAGAATCAGAAATCCCTGTATGGAACAACTGCTAGGGTCGCATCGGTGCATACCAAATACCTTAACGACTCTATCTATGGTCGGCATGGTCAGTTTCAATATACAACTTTATCTGTGGTCGGCATGATCGGTTCCAATATACAGTGACAACACAAGGTCTAAAATTTGTTGATTCAGGATTTTGTAATTGCAAATTGATTAGAAGCAAAGGAAAAGGCATACATAGATCATAAAGAAAAGCATACATAGATCATAAAGAAAACCATACACAGGATTAAATTGAATCTAGATCATTGAAATACACCAAATTTTCAGCCAAGACTACATAGTAATTATCATGCCGGAATCTTTTGCCGCAGTCCGTCTTATATTGTTCATATGCATGTTTTTTCTGAAAAAAGAAATCAACAATAAGTTAGTATTATAATCAAATAGGATTTGATTAAAATCTAATTGACATTCATTTACTTGTTGATAGGGTGGGAGTTGAGGATAATACGCGATCATGTTTACCAAAGTCGTTCTAAAAAAACAGCATCGATCGTGGATCAATTCGAATCTTTCCTTCACGTTTGTGATTGATCTTGATTTTTGATTACCGTCCAAAACAACAAAAACCCTGAAAATACGGTCCCAAAATTTTGACAAGCTCTTATTTATGTAGATATTGAGTTGTTCGTCATGTTTCATGACTGACACCCACAATCTAACTGCCACAACATCTTCTCGGAGAGTGAATCTAGCAACCATGATGAAGAAGTTAGAAAAAAAACTAGAAAGGATTTGAAAGATGAGAAAGATGGGAGATAATAAGTATTTGTGAGACATTGTATGTTGAGAAGAAGGTTTCTTTTATAGAAATCAAAGACCCAACGACCATTTTATAAAAAAAAAACACTAGCCAACTAGTCGTTGCGTATAGGTTCATAGGTGATAGATTGTCTAGAGTCGTCATTGTCGAAACCTAGCCGACAATCGATGCCAGGTAAGTAGTATCGTCAACCTGCTAAAAAAGACAATGACGACCCTTGTTAGCAATAAAGTCGTCAAGGTCAATAGTCTGAGACCATAACGACCCTAATTAGCAATTCTTTGGTTTTTCCTGTATGTTTTGATGTCAAGAGTCGTATCGATTCATTGATAATACCATGACGACGTATAGATGCCATGGTTTGGGTGAGCTGGGGTCGTCATGGTCGATACCAATATACCATGATGACTCTTTGTGAAGAATATGTTGATTAAGGATTTTTACGTGTTTTTTTTAGAATTTGTAATTGCAATTTCATTAATAGGAAAATAAAAGGCATACATAGATCATAACATAGCATTACAATGAATTTAATCAATTTCATGGATCATTGAAATACATTATTTTTTTTTGTCAACACTTTATAGCATGCATCATGCCTGAATCTTTCGCCACAATCCGTCTTATATTTCATTAGCAAAAGTTTTCTGCAAAAGAAAATAAATATAAGAGTTAAAATTATAATCAAATAAATTCGGATTTGATTAACATCTAATTGATATGTACTTACTTGTTCCCAAATTTCAAGTTAGGGAAACATCTCGATCATGTCCACCAAATTATTTCTAAAGAAATAACATCGATCGTAGATCAGTTCGAATCTTAATTTGCTTCACGTTTGTTATTGATCTTGATTTCCGATTGCCTTTTAAAGCAACAAAAACCCAAAAAATACGACTCCAAAAAGTTGACACGGGCCCATTTATGTTGAACATGAGTTGCTCGTCATGTTTTGTGACCGACACCCACGCTCTAACTGCCCAACATCTTCTCGGAGAGTGAATTTAGCAACCATGTTTGTGTATTTTAGTATGATGAAGAAATGAGAAAGATGAGAGATAATTAGTGTTTGGGAGACATTGTATGTAGAGCAGAAACTTCCTCTTATAGAAATCAAGGACCCAACAGACTTATTTAAAAAAACAAACAACAAACTAGTCGTTACGTATACGTTCATACCTGCTAGGTGTAGTAGAGTAGTCATGGTCGATAAATATAAACAATGACGACCCTTATTATCAAAATAGGTCGTTATGGTCAAACATATAGACCATGATGACCCAATCTAGTAATATTTGTTTTTTCTATAAGGTTTTTAATGTTAGGGTTGCATCGGTTGATAAAATAAACCATGACGACTCTCACATGCCATTTTTGGGATAGCTAGAGTCGTCATGGTCGATATCTTAGTACCATGATGACTCAAGCACAACGGATAGTTTTTTCTCCAAATAACTAGCCGTTGAGGGATTTTTTATATAAGGATGCTAATCCCATGCTATATTCAGTTGAAAAAAATCAATGACAACAACAAGTTAACTGAAAACCAAAGTTGAGATTGTTACGATGGTCTTATAGATGGTACAAGCCCACGAGATGGGATATGCAAATAGAAATTTTCCTCAATCTAAGGGTAACCCTATAGCTTTTCCATTGCGGTGAGGCTCCAATAACAAGTGGGGTTTAGGAACGTGCCTCGCGTGTGGGGCTTTTTGCTTTCTCTTGTCATTCGCTTCCACCTCCGCCTCTTCTTGCACCTTTTCTTCCTCCTCCTCATTTTCACCACCATCACCAGCACCATCACCAGCACCATCATCACCACCAGCTCCACCAGCAGCATCACCCCACCACCGCCATTTATCTCATCAACATCATCTTCAGTTTGTTCGTTGTCATGGTCTAAAGTCGCAGATGGAATAGAGGAGGCAGAAGAAGAAGAAGAGGAATCCTCTAGTTCGTTACCTTGTTGTGCATGTTCACGAATAGAAAAAGGTACCTCCTTCAGACGTTTTCCATGATAAGGACCAGCCCCCAAAAATTTCTCATTGCGGAGAGGTTTTGAAGGAGGAGAAGGTACATGTTTGTCATTTCCTTTCTTGGACTTTTTAAGCATGCTAAAATTGAGAATACACAAAAATTAAAAAACAGAACCACCATTCTTGGACTCAGTAAATGGGTCATCATAATCTAAACTTTCGACCATAACGACCCTAAGGTAAACATGACGACCCTATGGTATCATAAAACTGATGTCATCATGGTTTAAATAAATAACCGATGCGACCCTAATGGATTTGTCTTCAGTTAAAATAAAGGATAAGTGTCGTCAAGGTTTAAATATAAAACCGATGCGACCCTAATAGACTATGTCTTCAGTAAAAGTAAACAATAAAGGTCGTCATGGTTCTGGGTAAAAACCGATGTGACCCTAAATTGACCCTTCGACATCAATGGAGAAAACAAGTTAAGGTCATCATGGTCCCAAATCAAAAACATGACGATTTTTCATAACTTTCACATGCAGATGAAAATTCATCATGGTCTTTGATTTGGAACCATGATGACCCTCTTTCTGAATCTGCAAGTATGATGTTACAGACCTAGTTTTACACTAAAAACACACATAAAAACAATCACAACAAGTAGAGAAATGGATTTTAGTTTACTTACTCTCTAATTGGGGCAATTTTTTTGATTGATTCTTCAAGATTTGATCCAAGCAATCTTCTCGAGTTAACCTTTCTTTTTAGTCTCTCTACGATTTTAAGGTTATTTTGTTCTCTTTGATAATGCTTTGTACGGGCCATATTTGAAGAAGAAGTTAATCGTCAATTAAAGTTTTCAAATCGACGATTACGACGATGAATTGATTTCGAAAAAAAACTATGGAGGAAGAAGGGTCGTTAGGTTTAGAGGAGAGGAAGAGGGTGAGTTGAATTTCTAATTTTTAGTTTTAGAATAAAATGGGGCTTAGATATTAGTTATAATAGTGTTTTAGGATTAGTTATTCGGGGAGAATAAATTAGTATTTACACCATCTTTTAGCTCCCCATATAATTTATGGTGTGTGGGTAGATTTTTAAAAATCCTTACTAATTTTCCAAACCCCTAATTAAATTAGATTAATTATGTGCCAAATATTTATTCCGTAAATGCTTCCGGTACTAGTTGTTTTCAACATTATTTACTTGAGAGGACTGTTTTAAAATCATGATTTTGTTTTGGTATCTATAAGAGTAAATTCCCATTTCTGGTAACGGTCCAAATGACTTTATCTCCTCAAATAATCTCACACGTATTAACTTCAAACAAGCAAATAACGAGATCCGTGTTCCAATTTTTTCCATCTTCAGTAAATAAGTCTTTAACTAACACATAATTGCTCCATATAGCCTCCACCAATAGATGTAGGAGGTTCTGCCATCCCATAATTCCAATTGTCTTCGCATATGTCAGCATTGTCCAATTTAAAAAAATTGTACACTTAGGAAAGGGATATTGTTTTGGACACTTTAAGAATCATTTGTTGTAATCTCAAATACTAAAGTAGTTGCTAAACCAGGACCGGATACCACTTTAGCCATTATCCATGCAATGAAAAATACCTTCGTCTCATGTTATAAAACTAAATATGGATGTAGCTTTTAACATAAATAACGGTGTTGTTGGCAACGTCGTCTTAAGACTTAGGTGCAGCCACCTAGAGCCCAAAATTTAAAGGGCACAAAATTAATAAAAATATAAGCACTTTACGTAAATCTAGAGAAAAACGCATTTTAATAGTATGTGGATTATAGATCCAAAGATTCCTTTCTTCTTCTACAAAAATTCTAACCATAAAAAGATACACAAAAATCCCAAATAAACAAATTTATCTAAAGTACCATAGTCCTTTAAACAACCCAACATAACCAAAAGTACATTATACTTTATATAAAGCTATCAAGTTTTATTATGATTTGAGTCACACCGAGTCAACCACGAGTCAACCCCGAGTCAAGCTGAGTTAGCTCCGAGTCAAAATTTTTTCCTTTCAGACAGTTGAAACCAAATTTGGTTCAATATAAACTTATTGTAATACCAACAACACTGATTTCGACGAGAAAACACTCGACATAGGTTTACCATTTCACCAACAAAAAACATTAGTTCGACATTGTTTAATTTTGCCAAAAACAGTAGAAACCAAACCATTAACTTCCATATGACCAACAACAATGGTTTCGACGACAAAAATCAAAAAAATCAATTAAAACTAACCTTGTTTCAATAAAAACTAAACCTATCACCAACAATAAAAGATTCAACGACAAAAACTCGGAAAAATTAATTGAAACCAAATTTATTGAAGTTTCAACATATACTTATTGTATCACCAACAATTAAATATTAGTTTCGATGACAAAATTCAATATAATCATTTGAAACCAAACCCGGTTTCAACATAAACTTACTATGTGTTACGAAGAAACTAGGAATCTGTGGTAATAGGTGTGATCTAATAACCCAATGTATAACTACCCCTCAATTGCAGTAATTTACAATGAGATACCTGGGGAATTCTTCTCCCCGTCCAGAAGACTTAGAGAAGGAGATTCTATATCTCCATATTTATTCCTCATTTTGCATGGAAGACTTATCCGGACTGCTCAAAGAAGATGAAGTTTCTAAAAAGGTACAGTATGTGGAAATAAAGTAAAAAATAATAGCATTTTAATTACATCTCTTTCTTTGCTGACGACTGTATGATTTTTTCAAAAGGTATTATTTTCGATGCTAGAAATCTCTTAGAAGTCATCAACACATTTAACTCAGCCACAAGACAAATGATCAACTTTAAAAAAACTGAATTTTTTTCCAATAAGGATATGCCAAATAAATTCGGAAAATAATTATGATGGTGCTCAAGGTTCAAAAATCTACATTTGTAATAATTACCTAGGTAAGCTTTTCTTCATTGGTCGATCTAAAATCAAGTGCTTTAACTATATGATAGGCATATTCAAAGAAATATTAAAAAGTTGGACATGTAGTTGTGTTTCACAATCCGCAAGGAATGTGGCTGTGAAATCCACCTTGGAATCTCTTCCCATCTACCAAATGGGTTATTATGAGATTCCTATAACTACCCGACTTACCTCCATCCAAATTGATATTTAGTGGGGGAAAAGGAAGGCACTAAATATTTATATCTAAAATATTGGATAGGTCTAGGTAGACATTTAAACCAAGGAGGATTAGGTTTCAGAGACATAACCGCCAATAACCCTGCCCAGTTATGAAGATTCACTTTGATATTGATAACTAACTCCGATGCCCTTTGGGACTTGGCTCTAAAAGCCAAGTATTACCCAAAGTGCAGACACCCTTTTGACCCTAATATGTCCAAAAAAGGGTTTTGGATTTGGAGTTGCTTGCAGAAAGGCCTGAAACAAATAAGACCATATTGTATATGTGAAGTAGGAACTAGAGAAAAAAAATCACATATGGGAGGACAACTCATAACCTTCCAGATAACTCAATTTTTAGTGGAACCATGATTAACGACCAAACTTTGAAAGGTAGTTGGAACATTGATCTAATTCCTTCAATCTTCGACACTAACACGATGTTGGATACTACTATGATTCAAATTAATAAGAGCAGAATCGATACCCCTAGATGATACCCAACAAACAATGGTATCATCACTACTCAATCTCTTTGTAGATCCATCCAAGGGACTCCAAGTCAAACTGACAAGACACGAACCCTGCAAACATCTCCTAGGATTCAACTATTTGTTTACAAATTCCTACAAGACATGGTCCCAACAACTGAAAGACTTTCTAGATTCACTGGCATAATCAATCAATGTTCTCTTTGCTCTCAACAAAACGAAACACTTGATCACATCTTTTTCCTTTGTCCTTTTACCAGGAGTGCTGGGTTTATGTCAAATCATATCCCTTTCCCACCTGGTGTATACCTTTTATTTATTATGCAATAGATTCAAGACTGGCATAATAAATCTGTAGGATGAGAAAATGACATGGGAAATTGGAAAGCCTAGTGTGCACCTACAATCTGGTACATCTGGGAATCCAGATGTGATAAGCTATTTAGAAAAGTTCCACTAAATCCTTTAGTAACTCATACACTTGCAGAGAAGGATTAAAGGATGATAAACAAGAGGAATGAGAAACTTCCAGCTTCAAGGGGAATAATCAAAAACAGATCCGGCCACCAATTAGAATTATGAAAATCAACTTTGTAGTCACTTTCGATACAAGTACTAACTATGGCATAATTGTTATGATTCTAAGATGTAGTGTTGGGTGTACATGGAGGTGAGAATACTGAACAAAAGGGCCCAAAGCTTGGACTAGATGAAGGAACAAGCTATGCTAGCAACTCTGGAAAGGACAAGGAACATACACTTTACTGAAATGCAGATTGAGGGCACATGTAGCAGATACATCAAAGCTTTGCAAGGAGGACAAACTTCAATCGACTGGAAAACCTTATCAACTATGTTTGTCATAAATGATATGATCCAAACTCTTAATGGTTTAAACAAAAAAACATTTTTCTTTCTTGGTGTAGGTTTAAACCAGCGACGTCTGCATTTTCCAACAACATCATTGAAAATGTTCCCTGCCATACTACTTGTTATCTTTCTAGTTTTATATTTGATGTCTTAATCATCGACCGACTGAAGTCCTAATATCATCTAGATCTTGGTTTTTAGAATGTAAGTATGAACTAATTATATATTCTTCAACTTTATTATAGAAAAATAGTGTAATCGAAGAAATTTCCACGGTTGATTATCCTGGCTAATTTTAGGCCAACCAGTTTTATTTTAGGCCTACCATTAAAAGTTAAAAAATGACATTTTGAAGTAAAAGCAAAAAAAACCTTATCTAATTATTTTTGTTAATGACTAATTTACCCATGATTAATTAGTATTAATTAATTCAATTAGTATTTTTTAATCGTGATAGTTGTGGAATCAATTAGTGTTAAGTAATAATCAAAACATGAAAAATTCTGAAATTTTTTAAACTTTTTTTAAGTTAATCAAATTAGAATCGGTGGATACGATGGATAACTTATGCCGATTCTAGGTAGGTGTTCTTATTTCACGAAGAACACTAGGAATTTGTAGACATTTATTTATATATGATCGATTGTAACAATCGGCAGATGTGGATGTTCTTATAAATCGATTGCCTTATATTTTCACCAAGTAAATTTTTTTTCTTATCAATGATTGAAGAAATGAAAGGGTCCCGTGAGTTTATTTTGCCACAATCGGACGATATGTACATTATCTGCTGATTGTTGAATGTTGTCAAATGATATCAAATGAGTATGGATCATACTCAATTTCAGATTGAGTATGTGTTATACTCGTTTTGAGTGTGTATGAAATCATAAGCATTCTGAGATTGAGTATGATCAAATATTTTTTTTGAAAATGCGTATAAAGTTATACGCATTCAAATTGAATATAATCCCATACTCGGTTTGAGAATACGTATGAAATCATACGTCATTCTCAGATCGAGTATGATTTTATTTTTACAAAAATCATACCCAACAATCGGCACATATAGAGGTTCATATCAGTCGATTCTAAACCGAAGTTTTTCATTTTTGAAACCAAAACCAGAATCGGCGTATATAGAGATTCATGTTGGTCGATTATAACCTAAAAACCCTACAAAAAAGTTAGGCATTTTCTTTAACCAGAATCGATCGATATAAATGTCCACATTGATCGATTTGGGGTTGATGTTCTTCAACAACGAAGAACATCAAAAGCAATCGGCCGACGTATATGTGCATATCAACCGATTATTCAAAATCGGCTAATGTGAACATTCATATAAGCCAACTCTGGTTAAAACCCGGAAAACCATAATTTAATAAGTTTTTTAATTTTGAATGTATGAATGAATCACAAAACCTAATTAAAAGAAATGAGTTGATAGAAAAATACCTAAAAAAGTAATATTAATTTAGTTAAAGTTCTTAAGTTTTATAATAAAGGTAATTTAATAGTTTCATCCGTTTAAAACACCTCTTATCCATTTATAAAAGTTTGGGTAGGTTTAAAATAAAACGGATAAAACTAAAATTAACCAGGTTGATTATATAGGATTGAGCAGTCTCATTGATCTATACATTTTTTTTTCTTATTTTTTCTTCCTTTCAGCTAATGATATAGGGCCCATTTAGCTAATTCGCGTAGGACCGATTACGTTGAGACGGCCATGCCGCTGGAGCAGCTGCACAAGATGCAAATGGGAAGTTTTCAAAGTGCTTTTTTTTGGCTTGGTCCCATTTGTATTAAAGAATGAAAGAGCTACAAAATAAGTTATAAATATTTTGGAGCAGCAAGGCTCCGATACTTAAAGAGACATAATGGCCTAAAACATGCTTGGCCTAGAATTTACATGAAGGACTCCTCACGTTACTCTATTTGGTGGTGCTGGATGCCTTTGCACCCTTGAATTTTGCTGCAATAGCTTTGGCTTTAGACAGAAGCAAAGTGCATTACTTGTTTTCAAAGTGCATTACTTGTTTCTTCCGGTTCCAGGTATCTTCTCCTCTAAAGACAGAAGCAAAAAGCATTTGATTTTGGGTGTAGTATTGGCAAAGAAGCTACAAGTCCAAAATGTTAGTATAACTTAAGGGGACGCCACGCCATAAACATCGCAGCCGCAATCAAATGGTCCAATCCACGAAATTCCATGTAGCATAAGCTTTGTAGGTCAAGAAATTAGAGACTCCAGACATGTTTTCAAAAATATTTCATTCAACACTTCGATTACCTCACTACAAACTACTATGGCCTTCTTCTTCTTCTTCATCATCTTTATCAAAATACCACAACCCTTTCTTCATCTTCCTATCCTCCTTCTCTTCCCAACCACCCACACCACAAACAAAGTTAATTCAAACCGAAACTTCTATCTCAACTATCTGCGATTTAGTAAATCAATCTTACAGTTCATATCTATCCCACTCAACATCAACAACAACAACAATGCCCAAGTTTTTGAATCTTCAAATTGATCCTTCTGTTTTAACCCCAGAACAAGCAATTACAGTCACTGCTTCTCTGATCAACAATTCAGGTCCTATGGTAGCTTTAAGTTTCTTCTATTGGGCAATTGGAATTCCTCAATGCCGCCATTTTATGCGTTTTTATATCACTACTGCTTCTTCATTTATCCAATCTGGTCATCCTGATAAAGCCCATGAAGTTTTAAGATATATGGTTTCAAATTTTTATGAAATTGGTAAATTGGATTATGCTATTAACATGGTTTTTGAGATTCATAATCTGGGTTTACCTCCAAATGTTCATACATTGAATTGTATAATTAGGTTTATTGTTGAATCTAGTTTAATGAAGTTAGCAGAGAATGTGTTTGTTGAAATGTCTGATAGAGGTGTTTCTCCCAATGCTTGCACTTATAGGACTATGATTATTGGTCATTGTAGAGAGGGTAGTAGTATTTTAGTAGTTGACAAGTGGGTTAATGAGATGATGGTGAAGGGTTTTTTATTGGATAATGTTACATGTACTGCAATGGTAGATTTGTTTTGTAAGAAAGGATCAGTAGATAGAGTTTTCGACGTTTTTGAGAAAATGTGTGAGATGGGTTCTCCTCCAAATGTGATAAATTACAGTGCTTTGGTTAACCAA
The DNA here is from genome assembly GCA_023531435.1 of Papaver californicum. NCBI lineage: Eukaryota > Viridiplantae > Streptophyta > Magnoliopsida > Ranunculales > Papaveraceae > Papaver > Papaver californicum. The sequence goes on from JAJJMC010018788.1 coordinate 5,133,322, forward strand.
TTATGTAAACGAGGAAGTATCAAACAAGCTTTTGAAGTTTTAGAAGAAATGGGGAGAAGAGGTTGGAAACCAAATGTTTATACACATACAGCTTTGATTGATGGTTTATGCAAGAAAGGTTGGACAGAGAAAGCATATAAGTTGTTCTTGAAGCTCGTTAGAAGTGAGAATTACAAGCCGAATGTTCATACTTATACAGCTATGATCAGTGGTTATTGCAAAGAGAAGAAACTAGATAGAGCTGAAATGTTATTTAGGAGAATGCAGGAACCAGATTTGGCCCCAAATACTAATACTTATACTACTCTCATTGACGGGCACACAAAAGCTGGCAATTTTACTAGAGCAAATGAGTTGATGGAGCAGATGGTGAAAGAAGGTTGTAACCCCAATATATGTACTTACAATTCACTCGTTAACGGTCTGTGTAAAAAGGGTGATTTACAGGAGGCTTATAGGATGCTTCAAATTGCATTTGAAAGAGGACTTCGAGCTGATCATATCACGTATACCATACTAATTTCTGAGCATTGTCGAAGGTCTGACCCTAAGAAAGCCATGGAGGTTTTCAGTAAAATGATCACTGCAGGCTGTTGTCCTGACATTCATACTTATAATTCCTTGATCGGAGCATTTTGTAGGCAAAAAGATGTAAAAGAGGGAGAAAGGTTCTTAAAGGAAGCCCTTAATCAGGGTATGGTTCCAACCAAACAAACTTATACGTCATTGATATGCGGGCACTGTGGAGATGGAAATTCTGGTTTAGCATTGGAGATCTTTCAAAGAATGTCAAAGAAGGGTTCTGCAGCTGATTCACTTACATATGGGGCTTTAATAAGCGGTCTTTGTAAGGAATCAAAGCTCAAAGAGGCACGAATTCTTTATGATTCCATGGTGAACAAAGGATTATCTCCTTGTGAAGTTACTCCATTAACAGTAGCTTATGAGTATTGTAAGTTGGAAGATTCGGTTACAGCAATGGCTGTTTTAGATAGATTAGATACGAGGTTGTGGATTAGAGCAGGAAAAACATTAGTAAGGAAACTTTGCTGTGAAGGGAAAGTTGAAATGGCTTCTGAATTTTATCATAAACTATTGGATAAAGATCGGAATGCTGATCCTGTTATTTCTGCAGCATTTGAGACTGCCTGCTACAAAAGTAACAAGTATTCGATTGTTTCAGGGATTTCAGAAAGGATCTCTACAGAAGGTTTTTCTGTTCCGGTTGTCCCTTTGAGTGTGGAGAGACTTTCAAGAGACTCTCTACAGTTAGTCGAAGCTAACTGAAGGTAAAACATGATGATTAAAGTAGTCCTAATATATACATATTGTATTTGAGTTGCATTTTAAACTCATTGTTTTGACTGAAGTTAGATGCATCACTTTCGGTCTCACATATAATTTTTACTTGATACCAACACTGTGTATGACCAGATTCAAATCTTACGCCATCTTCTGTTTATGTTTATAGTGCATTGAACATAAACAAGAAAACTGATCTATTTACTATTCTATATATTCAAATTTGAATTTGTAAAAGAAAGACAAACTAAAATCATGAAACCACTACACGAAAAGAAACAATCAAATTCAGCAATAAAGTACATGAAAGGAAAAATAAATGAAGAGAATATTTCGAAGAGACCTGTTTTTCTTTTTTTTGAATACTAGTGTTTTTTGACCCATTGAAACCAGAAAGTTGCACCATCTTTAACTTTCTTAGCACCTGTTAACGCTATTTCTTTAGTTTTCTCCCAACCGTCTCCAAGTTTCTTCCCATATTTGTTAGTTCCTTCACCATCACCACCAAGGGTCAGAAATTTCTTGTTCTTCTTCTTGTTTTCAGATACAGGATCCGGGTTGTTGTAATCCCATTGATCAGCCAATGATGCACCATATGAATTGTTTCTTTCCATACCTTTTTAAACACATAATTCTCTTGTCGATGATCACTTTTAGCTAGAGAAGAGAAAGAAATGAGATTTGTTGAAGATTAAAAGTGAGAATAGTTTGTTTTTTCAGAGTATAGAAAAAACAATATAAAGTTGCGATTATTATGGAGTTAGAGGTGTTTGTTGAATGATCCTTAGGGCATCCACAATCACACGATTATACCCATCGATCAAAGATCAAAAAATTTGATCTTTGATCTGGGTCAAAAACAGCGGTGAATGGTCAGGCGAGGTCGCAGAGTACCGTTTGGGGGTAAGTGAAGTACCAGTATATCGCTTGGAAAGACGGACGAGATACTAACAGTTCGCCTGGTACGTGAGATTGTGGACTACCGACTGCAAAACAAACATACAGGCGAAATCCCAACACCTCGCCCACTCCCCAAGCGATATCTCAGTATCTCGCTTGTACAAGCGAAGTTCCAAAATCTCGTCTATGAATTTTGCGAAGAAATCGTGTGAAAAATGATCCGGGCGAGATGCTGGAGTACTGCTTGCATAGAGGCGAGAGACTAGAGTTTCGCCTACTGAGCGTGCGAAGCATTTGTGTGGGGAAATAGACGGGCGAGATGCTGGATTCCCGCTGTGATGTAGGCGAGATTCCAAGCTCTCGCCTGTCTATTTCACTGTTTTAAAACCCTAAATTTCTCATTTTTTTGTTTCATCTTCTGCTCGCCTCCTGTTGCCTTCATGTACTCCTAGCCGAAACCTTCCCATACCCCCATTTTTCCAACTAACCAATCATTTGACGAGAACCCAAAGCTTCGTTTCCAATTTTCATACTTCGCTCAAACATATTCCAAGCGAAATCAAGGTATATCTTCTGCAAACAAAAAATGAATTTAATTGTTTTAATTTGATATGCAATTTAGATGATTTTGTAGTTAAATTGGTTGTATATGTTGTTTAATTACCATATTATAAACCCATTCTTGAATTATGAATTTTTGTTCTAATTATAAAATTGGGAATTTATTTAGGGCTTTCGTGCATGTTATCAATTAGATTTCAAAATTTGTTCCCTTTGTTAAATTGAACATACAATACGAAATTGTTGTAGCTTAATTTTAGTGGGTTTGTGTTTAATTTTTGGTTGAATGTAGTATGTTATGTAGAAATCAAATGAATTAATTTTGATTTAATTTAAAAACAAATGTGTATAGAAGTATTTGCAATTGAGTAATTTGAATGAGATTGGTTATAATTGATGAGATTGTTGTTTTTTGATAATGATGTATGTATTTTTTGAATGTTTGATGTATAATTATTTGTACAAATGTGTATGGAAATAGACAATTACATACATTTTTAGTCTGTTTTAATTTAATTTTAATTGTTTATGCATTGTGGTGATTTACTGAATATATTGACATATGTTCTATTATTTGTTTGGCCAGATGTCTAGCAATGTTGTTCTAGATGGGTTCGAAGAAAAGAAGAAAACCAAAAAAGCCAAAATCGGAGAGGATTCTGAACCTGAATATATGGTCCCCGAGTCGGTAGACGTTCCGGGTTGGAACACTATATCGTTGTCGAAGATACGGAGGAACACGTTTCGACAAATATTACGTATTCTTCCGACGCCAACTTCAGGTTTGACTATCATGGATCTCTTAAATCAGTTTTACAGGTGTACCATAGAATTACTAAGGAGTCGGCTAGGGTCAAATATATAATAGAAAGGGGAGGTTGGGGCAGATTACTATCCCTACCTGTAGTAGATTCCTCCCACGCTCTTATTGATTATATTGTCGAGCGGTTTTGGGATAGGACAAACACATTTCACTTCTCTTTTGGGGAGCTTGGGTTCACTCCCCTCGATTGGGTTATGTTGACCGGCCTTAGTATTGGTGTCGGGAGATCTGTTCCTTATGAGCCAGCTAGGTACAAATTTGAATATGTCCGTGATAATATATTTCCTGAACTGAAAGATAATGCAGTATGCAAAAGAGAAGGTGTTCCGCAACAGTGGGTTTCAGATGCAATAACTCTCAAATTTTTGACCACCTATTTTGATAAAGATACTTTGAACGCGGCGAACGATGATAGTGGTCTTGCTGATAGAGTAGCGCGGGCCTTCTATATGTATATTCTGGGGAATTTTCTTTTCCCAAATGCAAAAACGTACATTGATGCAGGATGCTTGGCTGCATTTGATAATCTAAATGAAGTTGATCAGTACGACTGGGGTGGCCCTGCATTTTCAAAATTGTATTCGGGTCTCGCCACAGCTTCTAGGGGCAAAAAATTAGTGTCCGGGCCTTTCCAAATTTTGGAGGTAATTTATTTAACGCTATTCATATTTTTTTTTCTTAAAATTTGGATGCTATGTTGTTAAATCCAATGAATATATTTATGTTGTAGTTTTGGGGATACGAATATCTGGGGATATGTCGTCCAAATAACCCTACGTCTCAAAGTGAAAATAAATGGCCAAGATGTCTTAGGTGGTTGGCCATCCGGAGGAAGGGTGTTGACATAGTTCGGACAAGGACTGACCTCAATCAGTTATCCGTAGAGTGTGTGACGTGGCAACCATGGCTGAATGCAGTTAACTATCTTCCCGAAGAAAATGCAGTTAACTATCTTCACGAAGAAATTGGCCGCAAAGCTATAGAACTTTCTGGAAAAAGGGTTACATTCACCTGTCTTGGCACCGTGAGTTTTCATGTCATTTACTCATACTGCGTTTTTTTTTAAACTCGTACTGTTGTGAAATGCTTGGTATTTATTGATTGTCATCTTCTTGTATAAAGCATAATATGTATCTCAGAGATCGTTGTTGGAGGAAGAACAACCCAACATGGGGTATTCCTGCAAACCCCCCAAGTACCATTTCCAACTTCGTCGACGACGAGATTGAGGACATGACAGCCAGATCTCAGGTTAATGCTAGTGAATATGTACGTGTCGTGGAGTACGTTGTTTATTATGAATATTGGCGACATGTTACCAATCCTCACAAATATGTCACGCAAGTTGATTGGGAGGTTGAAACGTATGGCTATGCGGGTGACCGTATCAAACACAACATCCCACGGCGTCGTGAACATGTACCCATTCCTCCACCCCAACAACTACCATATGTAAGTTTTCAACAAAGTCTTGAAAAATTGAATACGGATTACACTTATGCTTCAATGTTATTTATAATTTATTTTCATCCCAGGTGGCGGCTTATGATTTAGTTCAAGAGTTTGCTGATTTTACACAAGAGTTGCGTGATTTTTTACCTTAGCTGAAACTAAGGATCGGATGGACTACATGATTGGCAAAGAAGTTGAGTTCAACAACTTTCGTAGTCATACAGCTGCTGAAATTAGCCTCCTACAAGATCAAATTACGTTGTTGACCAGACAGCTTAGCCAATTTTGTCCAGAACAACCTCTTGGATTTGCCTCATATGCTATGACAACACCTCCGGGATCTTCATCAACAGTTCGACCAACGCAGAACGTCAGACCATCTTTCCCGCGGTTTATTCCACCAAGATCCAACTCCCATTAAAGAAAACATTTTTTAAATTTGGATTGTATTTCAAAATAACTTAAATTTTTATTTATATTGTTGATTTAGTGTTAAATTAAAAGCTCTGTTTTTTATAACTTGGTCTTTTATGTCTTTTGGTATTGTCACATGACATTTCAATTGTTAGTTGAACGAAAAAATTATCAATTACTTTGTCATAACATACTTCCAAATTCTGAAAAAAATTTCTTTAATTTTGTCGGTGATTTTTGCATTGAAATGCTCACCGTGTGTTGTCAAAAAAGTATGACAGTACAAAGTTTATTACCGTTTTTTGACCGTTTTTTTGTTACCGTTTATCAACGGCTATAATTTGTATTTGATACCACTATAAATAAAATTGTATAGCTATCATCTTTATTTCATTATTCCCACATTTTAGTTTTCAATGTCTGGTTACGAAAATTTTACCCTAATGCAAGCAATTTTACTTTAGAAGAAGATTTATCCATATGTCGAAACATAGTATTACATTATCCCCCAATGGGTCAGGAACGTCTGATCAATGGTTGTATGAGCATGCGATGGTTGGAACACACACATGCAAACTTTTGTAATGAAACCGGTAATCCCAACAACCGGAACAGAGCAGGCCTTTTTTGTCGATATGTGGAAATTAGTAAGGAAGTACTAGAATTTTCTTCTTTAACTGCTCAAGTCAATGAAATTCGTCATAGGAATGAAACTGATGATGAAGTTGTATCCAGATCACTGGAGGAATGGAGTAGATGGAAACGACATGATTTCCGGTACAAACCTCATTTCGAGATCTTAAGGGTATTGGAAGAATTCAATCCTTTTGTGTTGATTTTTCTACCCAGCAGTGAAGAACGTCGTCCACGTCGTCCGACAAGCCAAGCCTTAAGGTTTCACTTATAGGTTTACTTATGACATGATGATTCTATATCAGTAGTGTGGTTTCCTTCTTTAGAAATAGTTATATTTCATTCCCTTTAATGTATGTCTTTTTTGACAATGTTGAAAACTAATCTTTGCATTAAAATATGGTCGGTGTATTGTCAATTCCTTTCATTGCCTTGTCAACTTACAAAAAATATCTCTGACATAGTGCAAAGCTGATTTTTCCATTGAAATATCGACCGTGTATTGTCAATTCCTTTCATTGCCTTGTCAACTAACTTTTAAAATATTTCTGACAATGTTGATAACTGATATTTGCATTGAAATATGGCGGGTGTATTGTCAATTGATCGATGATTGCCTTGTAAAAGCACCAAAAATATCTCTGACAATGTGCAAAGCTGATTTTTCATTGAAATGTGGACCGGGTATGGTAATATCAATGTTCAAAATTGAATTTTCCGGTTCTATTATAAATTACCGCACTGGCTTCTCCATCAATACAAACCAAGAATTTCATTATCTCTTACTCCAAAAATTACAACAACAAAAAAATGGCAAACTATCTAAATAATATAGACAACTATGGTTCCTCTTCTAGTTTTCCTCATTATGTTACTTTTACTTCTTCTTCTTCTTCTTCTGCTTCATTAGACGATGATGATAACAGTAGTTACTACTCATCAGATGAAAGTTCACTTGAGTTGTCAAGTAATAACCTAGCAGTCAGTGCTGGTTTAATGGTTTCAAATATGAACGCTCCACATACACGTACAAAAATACCAAGACAACGTGATGTAGGTGCCAAAGGTCTATGGAGAGACTATTTCTGCAGCAACCCGACGTTTCCGCCCAATGTATTTCGTAGAAGATTCAGAATGCGTCGAGAATTATTCAACCGTATTTTGGGTGATGTTGTGGCGGTAAATAGTTATTTTGGGTGATGTTGTGGCGGTAAATAGTTATTTTGTGCAAAAAAGAGATGCTTGTGATGTTCTAGGATTAACCCTGCACCAAAAAATTACTGCAGCTATTCGAATGTTAGATTACGGATGTGCGGCCGATGCAATCGATGAGTATTTACGTATTGAGGAAACTACAGTTTTGGAAGCAACTCGTAGATTTTGCAGGGTGATAGTCCAATTGTACGAGGATGAATATTTGCGGACACCAACTCAGCGTGATGTTGAACTCCTTCTTGATGAGAACCAAAAAAGGGGATTTCCAGGGATGCTTGGTAGTGTTGATTGCATGCATTGGAAATGGGAGAAATGCCCTTCGGCGGAATCAGGTGCTTATACCGCCTACAAGGGTAGCGAAAGTATTATCCTTGAGGCAGTTGTGTCGTATGATCTTTGGTTTTGGCACGTATTTTTTGGTATGCCGGGTTCAAACAATGATATAAATGTGATGAAACATTTATATTTCTTCAAAAAGCTTATCAACGGTAAAGCACCTGCAGTAAACTTTGAAGTCAATGGAAATCAATACAATATGGGGTATTATCTTGGGGATTGAATATACCCAGAGACAACAACTATTGTGACTACCATTAAACATCCTGACTCCCAAAAGAAACCGAAATTTTCAGCGATGCAGGAAGGTTGTCGAAAAGATGTAGAACGGGGGTTCGGGGTACTACAAAATCAATTTGCAATCATCAAACAACCCGCACGAATGTGGAAGCCGGACGTGTTAGCGTATATAATGAAAACTGTCATTATTATACATAATATGATAGTGGAGGATGAACGTATTCCCGGTGATTGGCCGCATGACTATGAGCAACGCAGCCACAGTAATCTAGTTGTTATTTCAAGGGACAACACTGCTCAACTTTCTAGAATGGTGAAGGACCAACGCAGACGTGCAGTATTCGATAAACAAACTGGGGTTCGTTTGAGAAATGACATGATTGAACACATATGGTCATCTGTTGGGGAAGAGTGAACTTTTATATGGGCTTTGGGGGTAAATGTGTTGTTAGAAGACCCGTGATTAAAGCGAGAGTTATCTTATCTTTACTTATTAGTCGCGTTATATTTTAATTGTTCTTTCGAGTCCATCTAGTATTTGAAGTAATTTTAAGAAATAATTCTAAATTAAAATTTTAATTTAAATTAGGAGTCGTTAAAAACATAAAAAATCTATTGATTAAAAACTAAACTGAAAATTCTAAATAAATTCATCAAAATTAAAACTCAATATGACAATGGTAAATAATAATCCGGACGTTATGATTGGTTTAATCTTTTCCTCAAAATTTCTCCCTTCCTCAGTTCGATGTACTGTCTTGATACATCATCCATTTGGGAGATATCCATCGTCATTATACAGAATTCCTCTTCTGCTTCTTGCCTAGCTTGTATTGCCGCAAACTTTGCATTTGAATCAGCTAATTTAGCTTCAAACTTTGCTTTATCATTAGCTAATTTTGAAGCAAACTCAGCTTCTCTTTGTGCCATCTTCATATCTCTTTGTTCCGTACATTTGGAGTTGAAGATTTGTTGCTCTCTATAAATATTTTGCATCATTTCCTGTTGTTCAGTAAATTTTTCTTTCCCTTTTGTCTTCTGTCGTTTCGCCTCTTTTTTCCCCATTGGACGGATTAATGTGTTGGGGATATCTCCAAGGTCTTCATAGGCGCTGGGACCATCTAGGCTTAAGTCTGGTGTGTCCTGTACGTCCTGAGATTCGTTGTCGTAATCAGACTCTGCTTGTGATGAGTCGAAAACATATGTCGACCTTCTGGAATATTTAATATTATCTAACATAACTGTGTAGCAACCTTCATGCTTAAAACTTCGACCAGTTGCTTCCTTGAAAAGCCTACGTACTTCTACGAACTGCTGCTTCAATTCAATTTGTTAAAGGATATACAATCATATAGATTAATGTAATAAGCATAATTAAACGAGTTGTTACCTTATTTTCAGGGCCCCATCTAGTATGATGTTCCCTTTCGACTTCAACCTCCTTTGCAGACATAAGCGCCACATCCTTACTTATAATTTGAAATCGTTTCTGAAGGGAGGTCCAACTACGTTCTGGCATAGAAGGTATAACTTCTTTCATCCGACATAGTATACGTGACCATAATTGTTCTTCACATTGATCTGTACCAATGCTACAATCTTGAGAAATAGACAAATGAATCGTACACATCGTAACATCTTCAAAAGACGAAAAATTTGGACCTCGTGGTTTTGATGGCGCCATTTTACTAATCGATTTCGAAACTTATGAAATAAGAACGAACTTTAGAATTTTCAACTACACAATGTATGAGTTTAGTAAAGTGCCATTGGTTTAGTATCCCATATATATAGGGTAAATATATAGCTGTTAAACTACCAACGGTAACATATCAACGGCAACATATTAACGGTCAGCAAATTTTGTCACCTGAGCGACGCCTTGGAGTCTCACCCAACTCCAAGCGAAGCCCTCTAGTCTCGCCCATCTCCAAGCGATGCCTTGGAGTACCGCCCAACTTCAAGCGACGCCGTAGCATCTCTCCCTTGTTCAGAAATTTTAGGCGAAATCTCAGCTATCCGCTTATGTGTAGGCGAGCTGCTAGGGCCTCGTCTGGTGGAGTGAAAGTTCAGTATCGCGCTTGAGATGGCGAAATGTCAACTCTTTGCCCGTGTTTTTAAGCGAGATGCTTGGCCTTCGTCTGTTCACAAGCGAGAGGTTATAATTTCGCTCGACTATAACTTTTACTCGTCGATCAGCGACTTCTTTTAATCCTGAACAATGATTTTTAACGATTATAATCCGAATATAATCGCACGACTGTGGGTGTTTTTCACTGATCATCGATCAAATGTAATCTTTGATCGTCAATTTGATCGACGATTGCAGATGCTTTTAAAGGTTGTTTATAAAGTCAGGGGTTGGCTTGATTTTTGTGTATTTAGTACTCGCGCAATAAAATCAACGCGTGTTCAAAGCATACTCTTGTTTAAAGACTAAAATAAAACTTCTTGGACACTGTTTAAGGGAGAGTAGAGTCAGTAAACCACCTACCCCATGAAATATAGAATAAAGTAAAGGATTATTTTGATTTTAAATGGTATATGATTATGTTCTAACCTTGTTCAAAGTTGTTTTTAGGAACCGTCCCGATCAACTTCGAAAATGAGAAAGTAAAGGTCTTACTGCATCTGAGAGGGTGCAACAGACGCGAACTCTTTATATACGAGAAGGGCTGCTGAATTGTATTGGATAAAGATCGGAATGCTGATCCTGTTGTTTATGCAGCATTTTTTTTTGAAATAATTTATGTAGCATTAAAGACAGCTGAAGATAGTGTTTTAGTGCACCACTTTGGGAATATCCGAAACCATCCTGAGATGGCGCACTAGATCTGTCTCATGAAAAATATTTTTTTTATTTTTTTATTTTTATTTGAAAATAAGTTAAATTAGAAAAGTGAAAGTTAGGTTTCCCCTAAGACTAAAACCAACCAATCTTGTATGAACTGCAGCCCAAAACATCTTTACTTCTCCTCCATCCGAGCCGTGTTGTTAGGCTGGCTGGCTACTTTTCCGCCAACAGCCAGACGGCGGGACTGCCCTTACACAAACTTATATGGATGGCTTCTCAAGGTCTGTTATTAACTCATAAGATGCAGGCAATTTGGTCAAATAATAGTTCAACTTACTATAGTATTCACCAACTTTGTGACAGTTGGGTTCTTGATCACCTTTTATGTTCGTTTCCCGCCCACATAAATACACACAAATCAAAAAGAAAAGAAACATGATTGTACACATTAAACCATTTCTGTTTTTCTTCTTGAAAAAATCCTAAGCACCCACGGTGGTGGGAGTAAAATACGGATCAAACCCAAATTTGATCTTTGGTCCGTCCAAATCCAATCATAGTGGAGCAAGTAAATATGAAGTTTGGTCTGAATTTTTTACTGTTTAGGATCAAAAATAATTCCAGAACTGGACCAAACCTAAATATAGTGGAGCGTTAACCTAGGCTTACATCTCGTGCAAGGCGTGAAGTTGGCTTTCCGTCTGGTGCCAGGCGTTTAACTAGACGTGTGTTTCATCAGACGAGCGTGAACTTGAACTCTGCCACATCAGGCGTTCACCCAAGAGGACGTCCAATCAAGCGTAACGCCAGAATCATGCATGGTAACCAAGCGTTCGGCTGGATTAACGCCTGTATTGGACGTTCGGCTGGATTAACGCCTGTAGTGGGCGTGCGCGTAAGAGAGCGCCTGTGTGTGGGGCGTTATTCTAAGCGAGCGCCTACACAGATAGCCGTTAGGATTTGTTACCGTTGATCGACTATATTTTTGTATTTTGATATACCTATAAATGAATTTTTCGTTCTCATTTTGAAACCACACCTTTCATATTTCAAATAACCTAATACAAAGATTACTTTTATCTCCCCTTTTCATAATTATGGTTAACGAAAATTTTAGTATTAATGCAGAGAATTTTACCATAGAGCAAGATTTATCCCTTTGTCGAAACATAGTATTATATTATCCATTAAAGGGTCATGAACGTCGGATGAATGGTTCAATGAGCATGGAACGGTTAGAACATATTCATGCTAACTTTTTTAATGAAACTAATAACCCCAATAACCGGAACAGAGCATGTCTTTTTTGTCGATTTCAGGAAATAGGTAGGGCAGTACTACGATTTTCAACTTTAACCGCTAAGGTGAATGAAAGAAGAATTAGGAATGAAACTGATGATGAAGTGGTTGTCATATCTCTGGAGGAATGGAGAAGATGGAAAGGTTCAGATTTCAGGTACCAACCTCATTTCGAGATCCTAAGGGTGATGGAAAAATACAACCCTTTTGTGTTGATTATTCTTCGAAGATGTTTAGATCGTCATCCAGGGCGTCATACCACTCGTAGAAGGTTTGATTATAGGTTTTGTGGGTATATATCTTTGTAAGCCCTCACGAGACATAACTCTTCCGTTGGGGCCACCTAATGGTTTAAAGGCATGTTGCACGTTCTTAGTGCAACCAAGACTCCTGCTAAAATGAGATACCTTAACATCTACTGATGTATTGTTGTTCTAAATAAGTTATATTGGTTATTTATGATACTTACGTTAGTTTATTCATTACAACGTAGTAAGCATATTGATTATACAAGAGCTAAAAAGTAGACCTAAACTCACTTTCGTAGGCATCGCGGATGCACTTAGCATGTGCAACAAACCTTTAAACCCCTAGATTCCCCTAGCGGCCGAGTGGTGTCTCGGGTGGGTTTACAAGAGATATACCCACAAAACCTATCCGCAGGATTTAGAAATTGTTATTCCTCACCAGAATCTGACCATAAGTGTTCGATCAAGTCATTTCGCAAAAGAATATGCGTATCTTTGCTGTGTAATGCACGTCGGCGTTGCTCAACTCTTATTCTCGAAAGTTCAGCAGTATTTTATCTCGAAATATTTACCGGTGCATGGTTGCTGCGTTGATCATATTCATATGGCCAATCACCAGGTAAACGCAATTCCTCCACTATCATATTATGTAAAATGATAATTGTTTTCATGATATATGCAAGTACGTCTGGATTCCACATTCTTTTAGGTTGCTTGACGATGGCAAATTGATTTTGCAGTACACTAAAGCCCCGCTCTACATCTTTTCGGCAACCCTCTTGCATTGCTGAAAATTTCTGTTTTTTCTGGGAATCTGGATGTTTAATAGACATCACAATAGTAGAAATATCTGGGTATACCCATCACCAAGATAATATCCCATATCATATTGATGTTCGTTTACAACAAAGTTCACAGAGGGTTCTTTCCCGTTAATAAACTTTTTAAATATATAAGAACAGTTTATCATATTAATATCATTGTTAGAACCTGGCATACCAAAAAATACATTCCAAAACCAGAGATCATATGACACCACTACCTCCAGCATAATAATTTCACTCCCTTTGTACGCAGTGTAAGCACCTGATTCCGCCGATGGGCATTTATCCCATTTCCAATGCATGTAATCTACACTACCCAGCATCCCTGGAAATCCCCTATCCTTGTTCTCATTAAGAAGTTCAACATCACACTCAGTTGGTGTGCGCAAATATTCTTTCTCATACAAATGCACAATCGTCTTACAAAACCTACGAGTTGCTTCCAAAATAGTGGTTTCTCCAATGTGTAAGTACTAATCTATTGCATCGGCCACATATCCATAAGCTAACATTCGTATTGCTGTAGTAACTTTTTGATGAGGGGTTAATCCAGGAACGCCACAAACATCTTTTTTTTGAATAATATAATTATTTATAGCTACGACATCTCCGAATATACGGTTGAACAATTCTCTCCGCATTCTAAATCTTCTACGAAATACATTAGGTGGAAACGTAGGTTTTCTTCAAAAGTAATATTTCCAGAGAAATATTGCACCGGCCTCACGTTCTCTTGGTATTTGGATACGAGTATGTGTTCAGTTCATAATTGAAACGATCAATCCCGAAGTGACTGCTTGGTTATTTTTGCTCAATGCAAGTAAATCTTCTTCTGATGAGTACAAACTATTATTATCATCATCACCAGATGAAAAAGAGGAAGAAGAAGAAGAAGAAGAAGAAGAAGAAGAAGAAGAAGAAGGAGGAGGACGAATAGAAGAAGAAGAAGTATAATAGGGATTGTTATTCTCATAGTATGCAATTGGTTGGTGATGTTTGCAGTTTTGGTTTGTATTATTGGAGAATCTAGTGTTCAATTTATAGGCATATTAAGATAAGTCTTTGAGTTTTGATATGACTACACACTCTTGGTATTTTAAAATTAACCGAGTTGAGGAAAGTGGGGTGAATAGACGCATCAAACAAAAGAAGTGTCGGTTGAGAAGACAAGACCAAGCAGAAAAAACGACAAAGGAAAAATTAAATATCTTTTTTAAATGACAATACAAAGCAGATATAAAGGACAAAGCAAAGATTAAAAATATCTCTAGATATGACAACACAAAGCAGGTAAAAGACAACACAAATGTAAGAAAAATCTTTTGAAATGACAATTCAAATCAGATAAAAGATATATCAAAGAAAAAAATGTCTGTTCAAATGAAATTACAATGCAAATGAAAGACTACCCATCCGTATCTTGATTCCCGGGTGCCGAGCGCGGGGGCATAAAAGGAGGAAAAGATGATATGGATATGTAGTTACTTGATTGCATTATTGATGATGATCCCTGACCCATGGTATTCCATATTTATGGTGGCAAAGTTTGATAAAAAGTGCCAAACCCAATGGGTGGTTTGTTGTTGACGAAAATGGGCCATCTGTAACTCCAAATTGTTGATGTGAGTTTGTTGACCCCGTATTTCTTCATCTTTTGCCAAGATAAACTCCATCCTATTTTTCGTTTCATTTAACGTAAACTTACGAAACTCTTGCGTAAAATCAACATATTGTTGAACCATACCATAAGCTTCGACCTGTTATGAAAAAACTTAAATCACATTCTCACCCATTTTTATATATTAAAAAAAAAGTTTGTTGTATACTTACGTATGACAATTGTTGTTGAGGCGGAATGGGTACATGTTCATCAGGTTCTTGGATGTTGTGTTTAATACGGTCACCATCATACCCGTATGTTTCAACCTCCCAATCGACTTTGGTGGCATATTTTTGCAATTTAGTGACATGTCGCCAACACTCCATATATAAATCATACGTAGCAACATGCACTAATTGATTTGCAGGGACCACATCATTTTCCCTAAACTCGTTAGCTTCGTCATTGTTCAGGTTGCTAATACGAGTAGGAGGGTTGCTGGGAACGCCCCATGTACAATGGTTTTTCCTCCAACACCGTTCTCCGAGGTACACGTTATTCTGTGAAAAGAAAATAACTTTCAACAAATAAACCAATCAACTAACCAAAATTCCAAGAAAATAAAAAACAGTCTTATCAAAATAAATTATCAACTCACAGTGCCTAGATAACAAAATATAACCCTTTTCTCTGAGAGCTCTGTTGCTTTCCGTCCAATATCAGTTTCAAGGACTAAGATAGCGGAATCCCACGGTTGCCAGGTCACATCGTCTACAGTCAACTGATTAAGAAAAATCCTTGACCGAAAAATATCAATACTCTTCCTTCTTGTACCCTTCCACCGAGAATTTCTAGGCCACACTGCTTCACTTTCACTCGTTGGGTTCTTTGGTCGACATATGCCCAGATATTCGTACCCCCAAAACTAGAATGTGAAGATAACCAACGAAATAAATAAATTAGCATCAAATAAATATTTAAAAGAAATATAAATAAGACTAAGAAATTTACCTCTAATATTTAGAAGGGTCCGGCTAGTGACTTTTGTCCCATGCCAGATGCGGCGAGTCCGGAATACAATTTTACAAAAGCACCACTACCCCAGTCATAATTTCCAACTGCATTTAGATCCTCAAAAGCAGCTAACCATCCAAAATCAATATAGTTTTTGCATTGGAAAACAAAAATTGTCCAAAAACATAATACAAAAAGCTCTCGCCACTCTCTCAGAAAGTATGCTATCATCGTTAGCCGCAACCAACGTTCCTGGATCAAAATATGTGCTCAAAAATGCAACTGTAGTTGCATCTGAAACCCACTGGCGGGAATATGTCATCTTTTACAAAATTCGCTATCTTTAATTTCTGGAAAAACATGTGCCCGGACATATTCAAATTGGTACTTCTCCGAGTCATACGGAATAGCACTACCAATACCAATACCAATACTTAATCCTGTCAACATGACCCAATCAAGCGGTGTGAACCCAATCTCACCAAATGAGAAGTGAAAAGTGTTTGCGTTATCCCAAAACGCTCAACTATATAGTTAATCAATGCATGTGACGAATCTACTACATCCATGGTCAATAACCGGTCCCATCCTGCCTTTTCAATAATATATTTAACCTTAGGGCTGTGTTTTGTAATACATGCATAGGTATGAATGACCGATTTGAGGGAACCACGATGTAAATTCTTGAATTTTGAATCGGTTGAATATGTAATATTCGTCGAATCGTGACCCTGAGCATCTTCCACGACAGTAAAGTTCGCCAATCCGGGAACATCGACCATTTCTTCAGTAGTAGGGTCTACTTCTGGATCCTGAACAGTTTTAGCTTTCTTGTTCCTTTTTTTTCGACCAAAGAATCTCGATGTGACATTGCTCAACATCTGTGCAAACGATACATACAAGTTTCAAAATCAAGAGTAATCCTCACAATGCACAAATATAAAACTCCACATTAATCCATAAATCCACAAAAATACTAATTTCATCATTACAAAAGTAATTATCTAATTAGATAATCAACTGTACAAACATACAAAAATCATCCAAACTACAAAATTCATGATTCACAAAATAGTCCACTACTAATCAAATCATCAATTGTACAAAAATCATCATAATTCCTTAATTCTATAATTCCATAAACATTCATTATAAAACATAAACATTCTTCATTCCCAAATTTCAAAGACAATCAAGTCAATTAATCATAAAATTAACCACAACCCAACTCTAACTAACCAACAACTTAATCAATTCTAACTTCAATTCAACAAATTCTCATTAGTTTTTTTACACCCAATTTACTACTTCCATAAACCCAAGAAATATACCCAACTCCAAAATTACAATTTGTAAAACCTAATATGTCTATTTCATAATCATATGTTTAATCTTTATACATATATATACAAATTTAATTAACAAAATAATATAATAAATCATAATCTAAACCTATGAAATCAATTACAATTTATATCAAAGTTTGAGTTTATTACCTTGCTTGCTTTGAAATAATCCTAACTTAGATTAGTTAGTATCAAATCTGCCAAGATTTTGCAAATTTGAAAAGAGGTTGAGCTTGATTTGAAGGGAGAAATGGGTTTAGCAAGTGGAGTGGTAGGCGGTTGGTTGGAATGCATCTGTTTGTGAGGTGTTCAGGAGAAAATTGAAACTGCGTAAAGGAGAAGAGAGTTGTGCGGGAATATATTGGTCCGCCCCATCAGGCATTCACCAGCCGTCCGCCTGGTGAGACGCGCGTTCGGCTAGGGAAGGGCCTGATGATTCAAGTGGATGTCTAAGCGTGCACCGGTCTTATTTGAAACACGAACCAACTGCACGTGTAGAAAAGTGACCGTGCATGTGGCTAGGATAATGCCTTATCAGGCGTTCGGCTAAGAGAGCGCCTGTCTCTGGGGCGTGATGCTAGGTGCGCGTCTATCATCAAACGTTCTTTTGGGTAATGCCTTCCATCGAACTTTCATCAGGTGTCCGCCTCATCCAAGCGTTTTCATAGGCGTACGTCCGTTTTAACATACGTATACCTAGCCGTACGCTCAACGCCAGGCGCTAGCTTAAACAACCGTCCGACCAAATTTTACTCCGTCTCCGTTACATTTCAGGCGGAGTAAAAAGTAAAAATTTTACTCTTTAGTTTTTTTGTCTACTCGTATGATTGTGGATGCTCTTAGCCCATCTCTCCGTATCTCTATTCTCTTATTCTTTTATAATGGTAACCGAAGAACATCACGGGGAAGATTATGACTCAAAGTTAAGATTTTTATGTTCTTATTCCTTCCTGAACTGATTTTTTGATAACCCCTCTTGTATTTTTATTTTAATTTAATCCTTCTTTTCAATAAAAAACCTAGGGATTTAGGGCTTTGAAAGTTGAAACCCTCATTGTTTGCAGCAATTTTCTTAATTAGTTCGTATCTTGCTGTATTGTAGGTTGCTCATTTCAGGCGTCTGGAGAACCCCAATGAAGATATTTTCTCTTTGGAGCTGTAAGTATTTACAATTGACATTAGACCATCCACAACTGCAAACGGTAAAGCTACCAAATTTATATGGTATAAATGGCTTTAGATTTGATTTTAGAATGATGCCAGAAGCATAACCAAAAATAACCAGTATGTATCTTTGATAAAGCCCCAAACCATACTCATTATGAGATTGAGCCTAGTTTGTAGGCACTATCTCAGATAGTGTCTGATATAAGATTGAGTCTCATGTGGGGCTCAACCTGAGATTGGGTTTGGAGTCTTCGGACACCAAAACTTTGGTTTTAGCCAGACATCATCTACATGTGAATCTGTGGATGGTAATGTCAGTATATATTTTTTAGCGTGTACCGACTATTCTGACTTTGGAAGGATCATGTCCAAATTAACAGGCCATTCTTGGTGGCCTCTGGTGCAAAGAAATTCTGTTATGAAGATAACACACAAAGAGTTGCATTTCAGTCTTGAAATGGGTGATCATACTAAAATTAGGCTTACATCTAGCAATCTTACCCATCGATTACCTCAATGCAAACCAATTAGTTAGGAGGGCTGCATATACGAGAATTGTAGTCAGGTAATTTGTCACCCTGAGCTAGGTTTTTGCGGCTTGTTATTTAGTACATATATGTATTTTTGTTGTGGTATAATCAGCTGCTGAGAGTATCTGAATGTATTTCCTGGCGACAGACATTTGATATTATGTATTACGAAGTCTTGGACACACCTTTACCAGAGCAGTAGACTCCTAGTTGGTATACACGTTGCGCAATGGGATTAATCACTCTTAATGTCGCATTTCACCATGCATCAGGAAAGAATGTGAGTAAGAACTTCACATATATAATTGTTGTCAGAGATCATGTGAAGACTAGTAATTGAGTTGTGGGAAGAAAAGATACAGGATGCAGAGAGATTTGGACTTAAACATAAGATGGCTCCAAGAGCATATTGAGCCTGTTAAAATTTACTTCCGCGAGGAATTCAAGCTTATGACTTTCATATCGGAGAAGAAGAAGTCTACGTATGTTGCAGAGTGGCATGTGGATTCAGCAAGTTATAGATTGAACAATTTGAATAACGAATTGCAGAACGTAAGTGTTGAGGTGAATTTGGAAGATGGATTGCTGAAGGCAAGCGTTGAGGTGAAGAATGCAGAAAACAAGCTTGCTTCCATAAAGGCTGAGATTTGCCGCATGTCAAAGAAGTTGGAAAATCTTAATAGAGAAAAAGGTAATTGTACAGTGTTGAACGGGTTGTTGTAGGGTGAAGGTTATTATTATGTTCTGATGACTGAGCCTAGGCGCAAAATCTCACTCTTCAAATAGGGACCTGCAGGTTGCTTTATGTGTGTGAAACGGTTAGAGCAGGGACTTGAACTATGGGATATGGGAAAAGAGAAAGTAAGAACATAATGCGATAGAGGTGTGACATCGATAAGGGTTAAGGTGCAGTAAAGAGGCTCATATCAAATAGCAATAATTTATGCAAGTAAAAAAAAACCCTGTAACTTCAATCAAATTCTATGATAATTACATGACAAGAATAAGGGAATCTGAACACGAATAAAAACGTAGAAATAAAGAAAATAAATTTTAGGATTTTGAATATGGTACACACTTAGGTACTCGACTTCTGTGATCATCTCCAGTAGAGTTGTTCTTTCCTTTTCTTTTTTTAAATACTAGTGTTTTGGGTTCTCTTGTTGTATTTTTCTTTGAGCCACTGAAACCCGAAAGTTGCACCATCTTTAAATTTCTTAGCACCAGTTATCGCCACTTCTTTAGTTTTCTCCAAGCCATCTCCAACTTTCTTCCCATATGTGTTAGTTCCACCACCACCACCATCACGGTTTTGGGTTCTCTTGTTGTATTTTTCTTTGACCCATAGAAACCCGAAAGTTGCACCTTTTTTAACTTTCTTAGCACCTGTGATTGCTACTTGTTTAGTTTTTTCCAAACCATCTCCAATTTTCTTCCCATATTTGTTAGTTCCTTCGCCATCTCCACTACCACCAAGGGTCAGAAATTTCTTCTTCTTCTTTTCAGATACACGATCCGGGTTGTGGTAATCCCATTGATCAGCATCCCATGATGCACCATATGAATTATTTCTTTCCATATCTTTTTAAACACAGAATTCTCTTATCGATGAACACTTTCAGCTATAGAATAGACTAGTTTCTTTTTTGGAGTTTATGATATGACCAAGGTTATTTATAATAGTCAGGTGGTGGCTTGATTTTTCCGTGTCCAAATTAAACTCTTGTTTGTTAAATACCTCTAGAACACTGTTAAACGTAAGTACTCAAGAAAAGGATTCCTCCTCCGGCTAGATTTCCCTTATTTGTTCTATCCTAGTTTGATTTATTTAGGAGGTTGATGGTGGTGACGAACAGCTATAGTCACAATGGGTCTCGAGAGAGTAAAGTTAAGTAGGTGTATTAATCTGAGGTCTCGGGTGTAGATAATGGGGAGTATTAATCCTAACGCGGGGTGTATCGTAAAGATTTTACTAATGAACATCTAGTTTAGCATCTTGGTGAAGAAAATAACAAACAATATTTTTTATGTTTATGCTAGGACTGTGGAACCGGATCCAGAGCCGGATCCAATTTTAAAAAGCGGGTCCAGATTTTAACGGTTCTGGATTCGGTTTTTAATTTAATGGATCCAGAGCCGGATCCAATTTTAAAAAGCGGGTCCAGATTTTAAATGTAGGAATTAATGTTTAGTCCGCTTTTTGCTGGGTTTTGGACGCTTTAGTCTAACCCCTAAGCCCAGAATAATCTAGTCCAAATTTACAAATACGGTAACAATTTAGTTCAAATTTGGACGATTCAGTCCAAAGTCGCGTCATGAGTCCAAATAAGATTTTTTAAAATTACCCAAAATAACCTTTAATCGTTACCATATTTAATACCTCAAAATTTGAAGCTCATAAATTTTTGGATTTAAGAAGGAGAGAGACAAAGTTGATTTTGGAGCAGAAAGAGAGGCGATTTGTCGGAGAGATTTTTTCTTCGAGCTGTTTGATTTTGATTTTTGATTCTTACAGGTTAATATACTATCTTTAGTTGTTTGACTGATTTTTTTTTATCTTTCTCTTGATATGTTTCTGTTTGATTTTGATTTTTGATGATCTTATCTTTTGATCTCTTGTTGCATGTTTTAATATGTTGTTTTGATATCTGTTTCGTTTTTGATTATGTTATTTGACGTTTTTGATTTTCATAGATTTTTGATTTTTGATGATCGATCAAAGAAATATCTGTTCGATCTTTGATTTCTTGTTGCATGTTTTATTTTGATGTTTTGATATCTGTTTTCGTTATTGATTTTGTCATTTTATGTTTTTGGTTTTCATAGATTTTGATTTTACTTTGTTTTGATGTTTAATTTTTGAATGATCTTTCTGTTTTTGATATTTCTTGGTTTCATGTTTTGATCTCATTTTACATTTTCGTCGATTTTTTGTTTTTGATTTTCGTAGAATTTTGATTTCTTTTTTTGATTTAATAGAATAACTATTTTGAGATCGATCTTTATATGCTATGTTTTTCTAATTTTTCATCTTTTCCAGATCCATGTTTTTGTTTGATTTCTTCTTTTGTCGATTAACTTTTGTTGCAGGTTGTAAGAAAGATTTTTTTGTTTTAGTTTATCTTGGATGTGTACTTTAATATACACTATATTTCTACTTTTTTTATATAGGATGTGTACATTAATGTACACTGTATGTTTTTTTTGTTGTTGCAATCTTTAGCTTATCTAGGATGTGTGCTTTAGTATGCATTGTATGTGTTTTTTTACAATATTTAGCTTATATAAGGATGTGTACTTTAATGTGTTTTTTGCAATCTTCAACTTATCTAAGGATGTGTACTTTAATGTACACTGTTTTTATATATGTTTTTGTACTATGCAGGGTATCAAGAATGTCTGGTCAGGGTGTTTATGCTGTTTTGTATTATGGTGAGCATTCAGTCACTTTTCGTGTTAGTATGCAGAGCACTTTGGATGAATTGAAGCGTTTTGCATGTAAGCAATGGAGGGCTTTGTCCCTTGGTGGTATAGTTTTGATTTATATGGACAATGATTCTAAAGTACCTGTTCTTGGTGATATAACTCTTCAAGGTTTAGTGGCTTTTACGTGTGCCAATAACAATGAAGATTTTTATTTGCATGTTGATATTCTTCAAAAGGGTGGTTCTGGTTCTAAATACAGTTCTAGTTCTCGGCCATCAAGTCATACTTCAAAGTCTCATGTAACTGCAAGCTCTCCCATTACTCCTAAGCTTGTTCGAGTGGTAGATAATGATGCAGACAAGCTTAAACCTCTTCTTTCTGATGAATGAGTGCATATTTTTGACAAGATAGGTAAATAATTTATTGGTGGTGTTTCTGCGGTTAGACTTGTTTTTCGGAAGTACTGTCTAATGACTGGTTACAAGGTTAAGATTCTAAAGAATGATGCTATTCGTTATACTGCAAAATGTGTTGAAGTTGGTTGTTTATGGAGGGTCCACTTTCTTCCTGTCAATGACGACAAATCTCGTTTTACCCTGAAAGATGCTAATATCCTTCAGGTCTGTTGTGTACATAATATGCACATTTTTTATTTTTGTTTATGTGTACATTATGGTGCACATTGCTTATTAATCTGTTCTGGATTTTTTTATTTGTAGTGTTGATGATGTTATACATAGTGTTGCACCTTAAGTATGTTACTTCATGTGTACATTGTGGTGCATATTACTTATTTTAATTTTTTTCTCTGTTTTTTTGCAATAGTGGTGTTGGTTTGAGGTTGAAGAGTCCACCGGTAACAACCAAGTTAGTCAAGCATCTGATGGAAGACCATATAAATGGAGATCCTAGTTTAAAACCTAACCAAACAATTTTAATTTTTAAGAAGGTTTATGGTTCCAATATTAAGCACCACCATGCTCATAGAGGGAGAAAAATAGTTTTTGAACAATCCTTTGGAGATGATGAGAAGTCATATACTGATTTACTATGTTATGTTGAAGCTGTTAGGAAAACTATTCCTCTTAGCTATGTGGATTTTCAGTTTGATGACAAATCGAGACGATTTGAGAGTCTTTTCATATGTTTTGGTGCTTTTAAGCAAAGCTATAAGTATCTTAGGTCTATGATATACTTGGATGCTACTTTCCTCACTGATAGATACAGGGGTGGTTTCATGGCTGCAACCTGTCTTAATGAGAACGGTGGTTAGTACCATTCTTTTTCATTTCTTTTTGTATGTGTGTGTTTTTTCTTTTAGTGTATATAGTTGTACACAAGGTTTTTATTAATGTGTATATAGTTGTGCACATACATATAGTTCTTGCAGTTCATATTGATTAACAATTGGTTTAGGTTTTTATGTTTTTTTCTTTCTTTTTCTATTATTAGGTTTTTACCCCTATGCATTTGCTCTTGTTCCTGGTGAAGATGTTGACAATTGGGATTGGTTTTTGAACAATATTAAACAAGTGGTCGACGAACGTCCTATCGTATTTCTTAGTGATCATGGTAAAGGTCTTATAAAATGCATTCTCAAAGTGTTTCCTGATTCCTTTCGCAGTTATTGTTTTCATCATTTGATGGGCAACCTTCCCATAAGAGCAAGTAACAAGAATTACAAGGCTATTATAGATTTGTTCTTCAAAGTTGCATATTGTGATACAACTGCTAATTATGAAGCTGCTTTACGGGGTATGCATATTCTTGAGTGTGGATTTGTTGCTAACTATATCCGGACTATTCCAAAGGAGAATTGGGCTTCTGCATTCTTCCCGGCATGTAGATATGGTGCTCTCTCTTCAGGGGTTGCTGAGTCTTTTAACAATTGGATTCGAAAAGATAAAAAGTTGTCGGCTTCTGCTCTTGTGGATGATATTCGGTGAGTACATTTTTAATTTTTTTAATATGTACATAGTTGTCCACAGGTTCATTTGTTTTTGATGTTGTGTGGAATATGTTACCATGTGTACATACTTGTGCACATGTTTATTTTATACCGATCTATAGTGGTTTTTTCATAATGTGTACATAGTTGTGCACAAGTCTATTCTATACTGAATCTGGGCATTAAGTATTACTGTTTTATTTTTCAGGTTGAAGGTTATGAGGATGATGTCTAAGAGACGCGTAAAAGCTCTGAAAACTTTTATACCAGGCTCACTCCCAATTTCGAGGCTTTACTTAAGGAGAACATTAATATTGGCCGTACATGGAATGTTAGCGAGTATGGGATAGGTTATATGAAGTCAATTCACCAAGGTCACACTGTGTAGATCTGAAGCAAAATACATGTACATGTCATAGGTGGCGAGTGAATGGGTTCCAGTATGCACATGCTTGTGCTGCTATTCAAGCTAAGGGTGATGTTATCTATGAATATATTGAGCCATATTTCACCATTGAATGGTTTAACCTTTCATATCAAGAAATTATATGTCCTATTCCCAACTATGACAAGCCTGAGGATTATGGTCGTTCAGATATGATCAATTGTCCCATACCTAGGCCTCCACTTAGAAGATCAAGAATTCAGCGCGTTCGAAGTGCATGGGAGAACAAAGAATACCTATAATGTGCACAAAGTGCTACACCCTTGGCCATCACAACAGCGCTATTTTCCCCTTCCTTGATGAACTATCATTTACTACCATTCTTTCTTTTTTATTTTTGATGAACTATGTTTTTTTCTTTTAGCTTGTTACAATGAATGATACTTCTACAAATCTGCAGGTCTTGATTTTTCTTTTATAATCTGTCAGTACTTTGTTCAGGTCTGGATATCTTGTTGTTAGTACTTATGCAACATTTTATACACTTTCCTCTTTATTTTTTTGATTATGATACTATGTTATTTCTTTTAAAAAATCTAGTTCTAATGGTTTGATTACTTCTGCAAATGTTGATTCTGCAAGTCTGGATTTTTTCTTTTATAACCTGTCAATACTATGTTTACATTTTTGTACACCTTAGCTTTTTAACCTGTTGTTAGTAGTTATGCAGTACTATGTACACCTTCATCTTTTATCCCCTGTCATTACATGTGTACATTTTTGTACATCGTAGCTTTTTAACTTGTCGTCAATAGTAGATAACTTTTTAACATGTTGTTAGTACTTGTCCACTATATACACTTTTCTTTTTATTTTTTGATGATGATACTATGTTACTTCTTTTAAAGAATATAGTTTTAATGCTTGTGTATATTTTGTACACTTTATCATTATAACCTGTTATCAATAGTAATGCAGGTCTGGACATTTTTGTACACCTTAGCTTTTTAACCTGTTGTCATTATTTGTGTACAATTATGTACACCTTCAGTACATGTGTACATTTTGGTACTCCTGCAAAAAAAATGGATATAATATGGTTCATTTTGGTACACCTGCAAAAAATGAACATAATATGTTTCATTTTTTCAATATACACTGCTAGTCTGACACTAGTCTACATCTAAACCATCTATATTCTAACACTCACAGATATGCAATAATATTTTAAGAATAAAAGTAATAATAATTAAGATTAATTAAAGGTTTTAGTAATAAAAACATTAAGCATGAAATAAAAATAAAAATAGAGTTGTCAGAAACGGAAGAAAGTTACAAATAAATTCTCCCAGAAGTTTAAGCAAGTCTAAAGCAATTTCTTTTCTTGTTTCTTGGTAGATCATGTCTCTCACGGTAATCTTGATAATCTTTCTCATTATCGATATCCCACACATTGACAGTGAAGAAGGGTGTCAGCATTTTCGATACCTTTTTGTATCTTATATGCTGACATATTTGTCTGACACTCTCATCATCTCTTTGAATAAATTCGTTTTTCCTTATAACTCTCTCATGATGTAGCATGTGTAGATTAAACAGTCTGGGTTTTTACCTTGTTTTGGGCAATCCATGATGTTCAACTCAAATCCAGATGTTAGGTATTCCACAAATTTAACTCTCTTCCTATCAATTTGACTTTGCACTACTAATGCCATGTTCTTTGCATCTGCAAGATAGGGTTCACTTCTATCCAACAGATATGTTGAATCAAAATGCAAGGAGTTGTACCATTTCCATTCAAGTGCTCTAAAATCAAAAACCAACAACGACCAGTGATTTCCCATGTTGTACTGTAAGAAAGTCCAAATTCATTGCCATTTCTTCTACGAAATCAACCACAAGTTCTTTAATCTTCTCATCAAGATTGTTTCGCACATAGTACTGTAATCAAAATTGTATTCACAGTTTAAGTATTTTACCCATTGAATTAGATTGACACATACTAAATTATATTAAATTGTATTATTTAATTTAGATATTTACACATGCTGATGGACTCATGAAATCACAGTTCATGTACTTCCGAGCATCTGGTGGTTTCATTGAATCTCTGACAATTGCACATGTTCGTCGATATATGTAGAAATGCAATACCTATTGGTCTAGTTCTTTATTGAACATCATGTCATTTAGAATACCTCCAACAATAAGAACTTCTTGCTTTGCCTCAGGATCTTGTTCTTTTGATACTTCCCAAGCTACATATCTGCGTAATCATAAGAAAATATTACATGCTTGTGCACCAGAATCTACCAAGATTTACTAATACCCGATTTTTTACATCTTTGCCACATGTGCACAAGATTGTACACAACCTTTAATAAGGTGTACTAGTTTGTACGCTGACTTTCTCAGTTGGAAGTTAAGAAAAAAAAAGAATGTACACATGTTTCTCACATGTGCACAAGATTTTACACAACCCTTATAAGTGGTATACTAGTTTGTATACACACTTTTCTCAGTTTGAAGTTAAAACATAAATGATGATGTGCAAGGTAGAGTTCCATGAACTTACAGTTTCTGTGCATAGTCAAAGAATTTTTGGATTCTTTTTTCTCTGGTCATGCTTCCATCAACTTGTAGATTTCGGATTCACGGATGTTATCCAATGGATTATTAGGACAGTAAGTACTTGCTTTTTTCTTTTGTCTTTCAACCACTAACCCCTCTTCTTCTAACTTTTCTGCATCAATTTTCCCTTTACCTTTGCCTATAGTTTTAGGTTTACCAGTGGTAAAGTTGGGATCCAACTTCATTCTTGGGATTCTCTTTCCAACAGGTGTGCTAGACAATTTTCTAGCTGCTTTCGTCTTCAACATTTCTCCTTCATTCATTTTTTTTTTATTTCTTATGAGATACATCTTCTTGGCTGCTGACAAATTCACTATGATTCTGCTGGATGAACTGCAACGCTTCTTCTATGATCTTAGCCTGAACGTCTTTGTTAGACAATGAAGTTTGAGACACTTTTTCTTGGTTCTCTTCTTGAACCTCTTCTTGATTCAATCCCAATGACCAGCTTGGACATTCAATGATTAAATCTGACACCATTTGCTTTATTTTAAGTGGTATTGTACCACCACCAACATCAAGCTTCTTACACACATCATGCGACAAGTATTCTAATATTTCATCAATTTCCTCCTTTGACATTTCAGATTCCTTCATTTCAGCATCAAAGGTAGTAGTACCAGCATCCAAGATAGCAGCAGCACCATTCAAGGTAGGATTAGTAAAATCCAGTGTAGTAGTAGCATCAGCCGAGGTTTGAGCATGCGATATTTTAGCATCCAAGCTAGCAATAAGAGCATCCAAGGTATCAGTAGACAATTTCTTCTCTTGTGCTAGTTGTTTCTCTTCATCTTTTTCTTTCTCTTGTTCTTGTTGTTTCTCTAGTTATTTCTTCTCTTCTTCATCAATTTTCATGGTTGCATCATGTTCTTCTATCTCTTCAGGACTTTTATTTGACTCGGATAAAGAATTGCTGCCAAATGTAAATGAGATCAGATTTAAAATGCGCACATGGTGATAGAGGAAATACTAGTTACAAACTGGTACACCAAGTCTAAAAGAAGTGTACATACTGGTGTACCTTTAATATCCAAAGAAGTTTTACAAATGTAAAATATACCATACCTCGGATATTTAGTTTGATGCTCAGATTCACTACCTCTTGCTTTACTCAATGCATCCTCCCCATCCTTGCAGAAAATAGTAAATTGAGATCAAATTTTAAAGCGCACATGGTGATAGAGTAAATACTAGTGTACATATTGGTACACCAAGTCTAAAAGAAGTGTACAGACTAGTACACCAATATCCAAAGAAGTTTTATAAATGTCAAATATACCATACTTTGGATCTTCGGTTTAAGGTTGAACTGATTTCTCAGATTTATTACATGTTGCTTTACTCAATGCATCCCCCCATCCTTGCTGAAAATTGAAAATTGAGATTAGATTTTTAAGGTGCACATGGTGATAGAGGAAATACTAGTGTACAGACTGGTACACCAAGTCTAAAAGAAGTATACAAACTGGTACACCAATATCCAACTAAGTTTTATAAATGTCAAATATACAATACCTTGGATCTTCGGTTTGATGCTGAACTGATTTCTCAGATTCATTACATGTTACTTTAATCAATGCATCCTCCCATCCTTGTTGAAAATTGTAAATTGAGATTAGATTTTAAAGGCGCACATGGTGATAGAGTAAATACAAGTGTACAGACTGGTACACCAAGTCTAAAAGAAGTATACAGACTGGTGCATCTTTAATATCCAACTAAGTTTACACTACACAATTACCATAAAATATACCATACCTTTGACCTTCGGTTTCAGACTGACACTACACCATTTTTATTGTTTAGCAACGGCCTTTTTGCAGTTGCAAAGTGGACTTGCAATGGCAAAAACCCGTCGCAAAACATGGTGTTGCATTTTTTGCAACGGCATCTCAGCTGTTGCAAATTTTTTGGCAACGGTGTTGTTTCAGCCAAGTGTTCTTTTTCTTGACTTTGCAACTTTACAGCCGTTGCGAAGGTTTGCAACTCTTGCTGCTGTTGCTAAATTTCCCTCGCAACGCCTTTAACTGTTGCGAAATACAGTTTCGCAACGGAAAAAAGCTGTTGCTAAATCTAGAACGGTTTTAATTAGAACGATTACTCAGCCGGACCGGATTTTATTATTTTTGTCCAAAATTTAGCAACAGTTTACATCCGTAGCTAAATTTTGCAACTAATTTTTTTAAGTCAATCGCAGTTGACCTAGTCTTGTGGAGTTCCCTGCAATATTTCCAGGCCATTTTCAGGCCAAAATACCGAACATATAGACATTACTTACTAAGAGAGACATCTATTGTGTATTAACTTATGATTGAAAAAATCACAGGAATATAAATAGGTTTCGAGTTCGATTTGTACAACAAATCTAAGTATGGACAATTCAATTCTTCTAGAAATCTGTAAGTGATTGATAAAAGACTTGAAATAAAAAGAGAACAAAAACTTAACAACAAAGAACAAGACAATGAGTTACCAGGGTAAGCACGTAGTGCTTCAATTCCTGCAGATTAGCTCAAGGGATCTGCACCAAGCATTATACATGACCACCTGTGACATTTCAGTTCCGTTGAATCCAAAGAACCATTCAACCAACTCAGGAATCCAGTTTTAATATATCTTTGGGTGCCAATATTCTTCCAGGTGACTGTAAAGCACGGCTAACATGATTCTGAATGACACATAGCACAAAAACCAGCAATATGGGAGCTCTGGATGATCAAGGCACCAGGAAACAATGAATACCTGATGAATGGAGTATGATTCCTGAATTCCCAGCAAACAACATTGCACCACTGGTTAAGCCTCAAGGGCAAGTCACGATGTCCTCTAATTCATTTTGAAAAGTAGAGATACATGACTGTTTCACTTGTAGGACGAATTGCAATAGGAACCTCTAAATATGTATCTCCAGACTTTGCAACCCATGCAACCTGAATGTATGAGTGTGAATAAGTAAGTGAGTAACGTATAGGTCATGCAAGGTTACAAAGTGTATGAAAAGCTAGATGATAAAGAGAGTCAACAGTTAAGTCAAACAAAACTTCCATGACACATTAACACACACCAAATCCAAATAAAAATCAAAATTATGAGTAACTAAAATGAAATTAAGAAAGAAATCAAAAGATGTATGTTATAAGGAAATCATACTTTTCATTCACATCATCCATTACAGACGTGGTGGAAGTAGTACTGTGAATTCCTGATATGTAATCAAACAAAAACCCTCAGTTGACCATAAAAACAACAACAATTGATAATGAAGAGAACCGAATGATGAGAAGAGAGATAGATAGAGATCAAACTTACCAGAAATTTGTGCCCTAATAGGTTGACCAATGAGTATTCCTCAGATTCTCAAAACCAGCACCCTGCAGATGCATTCACAGTTAAGACTCACAACAAAATAAAACCAACAAAAGATTAAAAACAAAAGCGACCCTCGGCTGGAAAATCCACATTAGATTACGAAACAAGAACAACCCACATTGGAAAAATCATCCATAAATCTAAGATCAAACCAACATCACACTGAAAACCATAAAACAACCCCATTCAGATCAAAGAATCATATCTAACAAGCTTCTGCAGCTAAAACAAGTCCAGTTTTTAGCATCAAATGTACATACAACAAACAGATCAAAAAAATAATCTACAGCCAAACGCATTCTCAATACAGTCAATCAAACAAAAGAACATATAAACCATAAAATAAAAAACCATCAAAAGTAAACCATAACTCATGATTCTTTGCAACAAAATACAGAAGATAATAGTTTAAGAAATTCAGAGATGAACTCCCGATTTACCTCTTGTAGCAACATAATCTCTCTTTTACTCCCTAAGAGCAACCACAATGGGTCGACTAGAGTAAATGATCAAAGACTAAAAATTTTAGTCTTTGGTATGGCCCAAGAACAACCGTGTATAGTCGGACGGTGTTATAGCGATACGCCTGGTGTTGGGCGGTGTCCTAACAATGCGCTTGGAAAGACGGGCGAAATCTTAGGATAACGCTTGCGCGAGACGGAATCCTAGCGTAACGCTCGATGTGGGACGGAATCCTAACATAACGCCTGGTAGTGGACGGTATCCTAGGACCACGCCCAAGAGACGGGCGGTGTCCTAGAATCAGGCCTGATGGGGCGAAGGGCTAGCAACACGCCTGAAGGAGTTGCACTTGTGCAAACAGAACGTATGAGTAGAATGGGACGGGCGGTGTCCTAGCGTCCCGCCTAAAAAACCCAAGCGGAACACTAAAATACCGCTCCATTACTTAGCTTAGTTACTTAGCTTAGTGTAATGAATACAATGCGGACTCCTACAACACCGCTTAGTTTACTTAGTGTCTTAAGCCTACATAATTAATTTGCTTAGTTAACTTACTGTATTAGTTTAGCTAACTTAATGTATTAAGCCCACATAATTAATTTGCTTATACAATGCGTTGTTAAAGGATACATTTAGCTTACTGTTAGTGTACTT
Organism: Papaver californicum; assembly: GCA_023531435.1. Classification (NCBI taxonomy): domain Eukaryota; kingdom Viridiplantae; phylum Streptophyta; class Magnoliopsida; order Ranunculales; family Papaveraceae; genus Papaver; species Papaver californicum. The sequence goes on from JAJJMC010018788.1 coordinate 5,164,895, forward strand.
AATTTAGTGTACTGTTTGCTTAGTGTACTTAATTTAGTGTAAGTATCAGGCGGTATTCTAGGATTACGCTTGGACCAGGCGGTATCCTAGGATTACGCTCCAACTGAGCGGCATTCTAGCGTTACACCTGATAGGGGGCGTGATCCTAGAGCCTCGTTTCATCAGGCGTACTCCTGGAATAACGCTTGATCAGGTGTACTCTTAGCTTACCGCCCGTGTTTTTGAGCGTTATCCCAGAGTAACGCTTGGTGACAGGCGATTCCCTACGATGCCGCTTGAGGCTAGGCGTTACACTACGAGCCCGCCCGAGTAAACTACGTTTAGTCCAGAAATAAACTCAAATCTAGTCTGCTACAGTCGAAAATCCGAAGTAAAACCCATATTCGCTCGCGCCACTACGCTACACTTTTACGGATCAAAGATTAAATTTGGTCTTTACTCCACCTTTTAGTCGTCCCATTGTAAACGCTCTTAGCGCCTCTGTAGCAAAAACCACAAACATAATACTCAACTTTTTCGATCAAAACCATTTCCATATATTAATCAAATCAAAACCCCTTTTCAATTACATAATCAAACATCAAACCCCAATAAAAACTACCGTAAGAAAAAAAGACGAAAGGGATATTGATTCAATTGCGCCATAATGCATCGATCTAAGAAACCAAATCTCAAATTAGGTCAAAACCCCTAGCTAACATTATATTCAAACAAGTACAGGGAATCAAATGAATATTTGTTGGAAAGCAACCAAGGAGAGATCAAGTAAAAGTGCTCATAGTGGTGGTGTTTTGGTGATAGCAGAAGTGAGAGTGAAATATTTTTTTGAAGCAGAGAGTGAAATGGAGTGAAGGTGAAGGAGAAGGATAAAGAGAGAACAGTGATGGAGGCGAAGCCGAGAACAACATAGTCAATATCGGATTTCGATTCGTACCGGTCGAGAGCGATACACCGATACACCTTTATATCGAGGATATTTCGGTTTCAAATATCGGTCCACATATTTTATACCTATAATTATTATATTAAATGTTTTTTCTATATTGGACCTATTAAGATATAAAACTAGTACTCATTTTTCTAAAATATCATAAAAAACATGAGTAACCATTGAAAACCCTAGAACAATAATAAGGATTTTTTTTTTTTGATTTTTTTTTAAATTAAAAACCGATCCATTTTGGCCGTACCGGTCCATTTCGGCCATTTCGATTAAACCGTATCGGCCGATATTTTCGGCAAAAACCGCTCTAACAATATAGACTATTTCGTATCGGGTAAGGGCCGATACCGGTAAAACCGGCGATATTTCGGCCGTACCGGCCGAAATTAACTACAGTGGCCGGGAAGAGAATATTGAGTTTATTTTCTCCTTTGGGATGAATGATAGGGTTGGATCGATAACTGTTCATTTTTTAAGAGCAAATCCTAACCATAGAAGGAGGTGTTACCATCCACTGAAACTCGTCGTACATGTGCAATTCAGGTGTTACCTTGCACACAAGCAGGCAACAGATGTGGTATGGTAAGCTGTTGCGATTCGCAAGAACTGCTCAGCCGTTGAAAATTTAGCAACTGCGGTGAGCCGTTGCAAAGTTTTAAGTTGTTGCTAATTTTGTTGCGAATTCGCAACAGCTGAAGGGTCATTACAAAATTTTGTTGCTAATATCAAAAAATGGTGTAATGTGAATTGATTTTTCAAATGTCTCAGATTCATTACCTCTTGCATCAGTCAGTTCATCCTCCCCATCCTTCCTGCAAAATGTAAATTTAATATCAGTTCTTGAATACGCACATGATGATAGAATAAATACTAGTGTACATACTGGTACACAAAGTCTAAAAGAAGTATACAGACAAGTGCACCAATATCCAAAAAAGTTTACACCAAGTTATAAAATGTACATACCTTGGATCATTCACATCTTTGTCATTCTCATTATCATTCTTATCCTCCCCATCCCCATTATCATCCTCATCATCACATTTTGATTTGTCATCATCATTATCATCTTCACTCTCAGTTTCCTCATCATTGTTATTCCCATCCTCACTTTTTGTTTCCTCCTCATCTTTATCCTCATCATCATCATCATCGTCGTCATCATCACCATCATCATTCTCATCCTCAGTATCCCCATCATCCTCCTTTGTAATTTCTTTGTAAATACAAAGATACTTGTCAAAGATTCCATGCTCATCATATTCAACTCAGATGCTTCCATATTGTTGGGACCCATGTTGTGAACTTTTTTACTTTCTTCTTCAATGAAACCAACAAGCCTGTTATACCTACTTTTTACGTCAGTAAGCTCTTCTTGCAGTTCTTCTCTTTGCATTTCAGATTTGTGAAGATCCTCTTTCAGTGTTTCTGGGATGTTGGCTTTCCTATTCTTTTGGTATTTATTCAAAATCATTTTCTCCCTAGCAAGGTAATCTTCTACCCAATCTGGTAACATCTGAAAACATCCACACATGATAAAATTGATCAAATTTTAAACGCTTAATCTTATGAACAACAATGTACACATGCCAAAACTAGTGTACAATCCAGTTCACATGAACTACTGGTGTATATTGTTGTGCACATTTAATATGCATAACATTTTTAAGAGAATTTTTTACTGTCATACCTTGTTCATTGCATCGGTCAGATCTTTTTCAATGGTATTACTGATTTCACTAATTATCCACCTCACCATCCTTATTGCATTAACAAAAACTTAAAAAGTTAGAAATGTAACAATAACAAGCCAAGGAACAACTGGTGTACATAATGGTGCATATTTAACAAAAGTGTACAGTGTTGTGCACATATGTATATTTAAACTTACCAAAAGATATATCACACAACCATTAACAGCCAATGGTGCTTGAATATGATATTTTATGCTCTTCATCAAATAAGAGTGTATAAGACTTGGCCAGCAAGTTCTCTTTATTATATCCAATGATTCAAAGTAGCGTTCATACTGTTTCTTACTTAACATGCTTCCATTTGCTTGAGTAAAAAATACTGTGATGCATAGGTACAAACCAAAAGACTTTACCAAATCTTCAACATTTTTTTCAATTTTCTTTTTTCTGTTTTGTTTTCTCCCTCATTATTTTTAAGATTTATTCCTCGACTTTCACTTTCCTCAGCTGACTAGTTTTCTCTATTTTCAATCTATTTATCACTGAACCGTATGTTTTTTCAGCACTTATTTTTACATGTTGGCCTTCTTCAGGTTCTGATGCTACCATCTGATTTCCAAAAATCAAAGCTAACTCTTCAGCCATGCTCTTTACTTCCACTTGTCTGTTCTTTTTGTCAAGAAAAACAAAAGTATGTTCCCCACTGTGATCATGACAGTATTGATTCACAATTTTCAATATCAATTCTGGACTCTTCCACCAACCTTCTTTCTTCTTCTTTAGATTCTTCAGTTTCTTCTTTATAAAAAAAACCTGTAACACATTCCAAAATGGGATTTCCTTTTGCTCTTTTCTAGTTGCAAGTCCGTGATCCATAATTTTTCTGGATCTTTCTTTCTTTCTTTCCCATCCCTCTCAAAATGAATATTCACAAACTCTCTAAGGCTATTGCAACTAGATCTATAATGTTTCCCTTTATCTACGAAAGATGCACAAACGAAAATAAGAACCAAAAAGCACACTGATGTACAAATGTGTACACAACTACTGAAATCAAGCAAAATCTAACATCTACGCCCACGAATCAGTCCATACATCCATTGTCTAGCATGCTGGTGTACAAATGTGTACACAAGTGTTGAAATCCAACAAAACCTAACATCTACAGCCACATATCAGGCCATACATCAATGGTCTAGCATGCTGGAGTACAAATGTGTACGCAAGTGCAGAAATCCAACAAAACCTAACATCTTCACCCACAAATCAGGCCATACATCCATGGTCTAGCATGCTGGTGTACGAATATCTATATAAGTGCCGAAATCCAACAAAACCTAACATCTATACCCACAAGTCAAGCCATAAATTCATGATTAAGCATGCTGGTGTACGAATATCTACACAAGTGCAGAAATCCAACAAAACCTAACATTTATACCCACAAATCAGGCCATACCTCCATGATTAACCATGTTGTTGTACAAATATCTACACAAGTGATGAAATCCAACAAAACCCTAACATCTACACCCACAAATCAGGCCATATTCCATGATTAAGCATGTTGGTGTACAAATATCTACACAAGTGCTAAAATCCAACAAAACCCTAACATCTAGACCCACAAATCATGCCATACGTATATGATTAAGCATGTTGGTTTACAAATATCTACACAAGTGTTGAAATCCAACAAGACCTAACATCTACACCACAAATCAGGCCATAAATTCATGGTCTAGCATGCTGGTGTACAAATATCTACACAAGTGCTGAAATCCAACAAAATCCTAATATCTACACCCACAAATCAAGCCATAAATTCATGGTCTAGCATTCTGGTATACAAATATCTAAACCAAGTGATGAAACACAACAAAACCTAACATATATACCCACAAATCAGGCCATACATCCATGATTAAGCATGCTGGTGTACAAATATGTACACTACCTAAAAAAATCTGAGAAAAACAACATTCATACCCACAAATCAGGCCATACATCCCTGAAATAACATGCTAGTGTACAAATCTGTACACTACTTAAACAAATCTGAGAAAAACAACATTCATACACATATAATAGTCTATATATCCCTGAAATAGCATGTCGGTGTACAAATCTGTATACTACCTTAACAAATCTAAGAAAAAACAACACTCGTACACACATAACAGGCTAATATATGAATGTAGCAGATGATCATACCTTTTGTTACTTGAATAGCTTTTGAATCTTCTTTTTGGTGTTGTTTTGTTCTCTTTGAAGGTCCTGATTTTTTTTGTGTGATTTCTACTTAGGTGGTGATGATTTTGGACTTTCTAATACTTGAATAGACGTTGAATCTTGATGTTGTTGTTCTTTTATTCTCTTTGAAACTCTTGTACCGCTCTTTTGAATCGCTGATTTAGGTTTAATTTTTGATGATTTTGGCTTTTTTCTTGTTGCTTCTTCTTCACCATGATGTTACTGTTACTGTATTATTCATCAATGGTTTTTGATGAAGAATTTCTTAGTTTTAAATGTTGATGATTTTGTTTTTCTTCTCTACTAGTTTTCACTGTTAGGGTTTGATATTCTTCTCTACTGCAACAAAAATCTAGGGTTTTCTATCCGTTAACAATGATTTTCTCTTTCAGATGTTTTCAAGTGAAATACGTGGTGGTCTTTCATTGATTACGTCAGTTACAGGCGGTTCCCATTATCGCTCACGCGTGTGCATTATGATGAGGGTGCGAAGGATAGACCTATCTTTACACCTTTTCAAATTATTAGAGGACTGATTCGTTAGTCCCTGAATCGGTCAGGACTAAACTGTCTAGTCCAGGGCGTTTTTGGACTAAAGCGTTTTTTTCCCATTAAAAATCTAAATACCCGTCGGGTCCGGGTATTTAACGGATCTTCTAAAGTCAACTATAATTTTTTTTTAATTCTTTATATTGGATTTAATCGAATAATTTTTCATATAAAGTTATTGTTACATCTATGCAAATGTTCTAATTAAAGATTAAATCTAAAAAAAATAATGAAAAATAAAAAAAATATCAAACAAAACTAGACGAAGTCATTATATTTTGGGTAAAATTAACAAACAAATGAAAAATATTCGGCTACCCAATATCCACGGGTACCCACCGGATAATACTGATGTAATTTTAAAGTGGTAAATAAAGATTCGTTACTCAGACTTGTGAAGATTGATTTTAAATTTAATTTCTAAAACTAAAAGTATAAAAACTCAAATATTTTTTATAAGGTTGAGAGAAAACTGAGGCTAGGATTCCACTATTTTCCAATTTCAAAGTGATAATAATTTTAATCATGCAATTAAAACATTTTAATTTGATTCTAAATCATTGCAAAAATAGATTTTCAAAACAACAACTGTATAACAAAAGCATGGAGCATCTAGGGACCTAAGCCGAGGCATGCACCATCTAACGGAATCACAATTGCTTAACAAAAATCTTTTAAATCAATTTTTAACCAAGGCAATTAATTATAAATAAATTGCATAAATTAATTAAATACTTACCACATAATTGTTGGAAAAGTAGCTTCCTCCATAGCCTCAAAGATGAAGTTTAGCTCCTCATTGTAATGGAAAAATCCTCAAAAATCATTTTTATAACTCAAAAATTGCTTACAATAAGAATAGAAATGCTCACAGACACCTTGATACGTTTATAAGTGTTGCTGTGAACACCTCACACCGTTACAGAAGGTATTTCTAATGAATACGCTACAGAAACAGTTTTCTGTTGCGTTTTGAAATAAAGTCCGGTTTCTGTTTTAATGAACGATGGTTTTTTGGTGTAGCCTGCTTCGTGTTCTTCCTTGGCAGCATCAGAAATTTTTGTTCGTCTGTTAGCTTTCTTCTCGTGATTTCGAGCAATTCTAAGCTTCCCCAATCTCCTCTCTCCCTCTGGACACCTCTAAGCTTCCTTTATATACTAATCAAAGCCTTAATCATCCTCAAAAACTTCCTTTAATTCCTTGCAGGATCACCGATCAACAATTTCCAAAAGAGAAAAGATTTTTCCTGATTTCCTTTTTCTTGCTCCGTTTAGTGATTCTATGATTAGAAGAATATTTAGATCTTTCTTCTTTTCTTATTATTACCCAAATAACTTGATTTCCTAAAACAACTTTGAGAAGATTTCCAAAATTAAAGCTTGTTTCCATATTCAAGCTATTTCCTTTACGTGAGAATTGTTCCCGCCAATTTTTTTCATTTGAAATTTGGGGTGTGGTTGCCTTTAACCAAAGTGTAGGTGCCTTAATCCAAGTTGAGGGTGCCTTTAATATTTCTCCAAAAATACCTAAAAAGCAATAAAAAACCATAATAAGTACAAAATCGAATACTAACAATATATAAAATTGAGATCAAGTCGGACACAAAAATGTGTCTATCAAATACCCGCTAGGACCCGTTAAGATTTCTGGTCCAATCGGGTAATACCCGTCGGGTCCTAAATTATTAATGGGTCCAATATTAAGACCCGGACCCGGACCCGATTCACCCGGTTTCGGTTCCGGGTAATGGGTACCCATTGATATCCCTAGTTTATACAGGAGGTGATAGATGACAAGAGCAAGGAGGTGGTTATGTCCCAAACGAAGCTCATGGAAGAAGATGTGAAACGAAAGGTCTCTCACTGGTTGAACATCTGAAAGAGTGCATGAGTGTTTCCTGAAGCACACTGAATCTCATAATCTTTGGATGGAGATTTTGGGGTCTTGAAATTGAAGAAAATAGTTGTAGAAAATCATTGAAGATCTATCGTTAAATTTAGACCAACTTCAAAGAAGTTACAATGCTTCTCAATCTCTTTTAATGATTTATTTTGTGTGGGTTTTGATTGGAGATTTTGATTTAGTTAGGAGTTGCTAGTGGACTGTAAACATTATGTGGGCAAGCATACGGTGCAAAAGAAAAAATTTGTTATCTTAGACATTCCATGTGTATGAGTATGACCCCTACGGTTATTCTGTTGGGAAATGAGGATAAAAGAGGGGATGAAACACTAAGATAAATGTTGTACTTCCGATTTTAAGGATCGACTAAGATTCTTTTAGACAAATGATTCGATCCTTCCAATAAATTAGCGATTACAAATGGGTATATGAAATATTATCGTCAGGATACAATGAAGCCTTATAACAACGTCATTGGAATCAAGGTTTCTACCCCTTGATCCAACCAAGAACACACAATAATAGGATTCTGATGATGCTTAAAAGAGAGAAAATAGAAATTTTGTTGATGTTTTTTCATACATGAATCAAAATCAATCATCACTACTTATAGGGGACTCATACCTAGTGGAGATGCCTCTTCATTTCCAATATAGGCAGATATGGTGTCTAATGGGAATGGTTGTGTCCTATGTAAAGTATCACACCTATTGGAGATGCCTCTTCATCTCTAATACACATCCATTATGTCTATTTGACACGAGACGTTCCCTCGTCGTTGCGGCAAACCAAAAACGAAAACTATTTAATTTTTTATGATATTGAAAATATCCAACAATCTCCCCCTATTTCAATTACCGAAAAACAAGAAGAAAAAAATAAATGAAACTTACTAAACTAGAGTGGTTGAATCACTCAAGTGACTGCCCACGTACCCGAGTGGGATCAAGCCAACGTAGTTCAAGCAAAGTTGAGAATAAGCATCATTTTAGAAAAAAATACATAATTGATAGGTATCTTTTGGATTTGAACCTTCACTTAGTGTAAGAAATTCAAAACCTTATCGAGGTTTTATGGTGAAACCAATCTTGACCCAATTGCCCTCCACACCTATTGATGTTAGAGAATATTGTGTTTTGTATCTTAGCATTTTAATGGCCATGTGCTTATACCCTGGATTCATGAGTCTGCTTTGGAGAACGGTCTTCTTCTCTTAGAAAACGGCCTGATTTCCATACTCATATAGGCAAGTCTCTTAAGGTGTTTCTGCGATACACCTGTAACAACTATAGACTCATTAAGGATTATATCCATCCTTATTCTTGTAGAATCACAACACTAATCAGAAATGGGAAGTTTTGACTTAGTGCATCATAATCACTTCCATAACTTGTTTGTACCACATTGAACCTTGTTTATCTTTTTCAAAATATAGGTTGGGTTTCTGCTATGGGTGATCAACCTTCTTTCACAGACCTTGACCCCATTTATGTATACTTCATTGAAATCATTTCCTTTGGGAGACTCTTCATAATGGGTCTTCCAAGTTCTTCTTTGTTTCAATAATTAACTGCAATTACTCTTTTCTTAAGTAATTGTCTTACCGTTCAATGTCCAAGATTTGTATGTCTTGACTTTTCATTATAAGTCTTTGTTAGAGACGTTATAGATTATAACCTGATTCACAATTAATCAAGACCGCTTAAGATAGCTTCTTCCAAAATGGGATCTCTACAAGTTAGGTTCTAATCCATTCTTCCTCATTACATGCATCTACTCATGAAAGCAATTCTAACAATATTATTAAAAATATTCTTCTTTTATTTACAATATCATTTGTAACTTCTCTAGTGATCTTCATTAACATTCATAGTTAATTCACAAGAACTCATTATAAACTTGCATTCACTAGAGGCATACCTAATTTATAGGCAACTTAAGCTAGCTATCTCATCAAGTATATTATGATGAGTAACTCCCCAACCCATGCCCGATCCACTACAAATTTGTATCCAAATATATGGACATTTTACACTTATGTAATACAAATGTTCAAAATTTTATATATCAGTAATATCATAACACCTTATCGTTGGATACCTGATCGGTCGCCTAATTTTCCAAATAGGTTAAATTTTAACCGACATTCAACTTCCCTTATGATGTCATTTAAGACATGCCATTTTCTGGAATTTATAATTCTTATAGCAAGAATTACGATCATATCATACAACTACTATCTTAACAATTATGACAATTTTGGTTATAAAATACCCAACAACTATTTTCTATATTTTATGACATTTTCATATAGAATCTTTCCCTTAATTTCTAGGAAAATTGTTATCTCAACAATTCCTTACCGTACTAAAGAATACTCATTTGAAATTCTTTAAATCTTCACATAAAAATGGAACCGGTATAACACAGTATCCTAAAGATACACACATTTCATGACCAATGTCAATTGTCTATTGATAATACATTCCTTATAATAGTGTAGATTGGACTGAACGGTTTAGTTACAGATGTAACTCCCCACTGTTTCAGTGAATGGGGAGATTCATAGCCTTTTAATACTAAATTCTCCCTGCAACATGCGACTTTATTAACATGCCAAAGCAAATTAATAATTTCCAGCCGTATGGATTGCGAAGTCATTCATGAACTTCCATCAGAATCTTGTTGCTAGAAACGCAAAGGTTATCTTAGCATGATTTAATTAGCCACACAGTAGTTAATCCAACTAATTCATGTTGGTGCTAATTTTGGAAAACTGCACACTTTGATCCCAAACCACTCTTTGATTTTCTGATTAATCATGCTTTACCCCACACACACTGGGTGTCCGGGTCCCCTGATCAAATTTTGGTGACGGGAAGTTTTAAATCATCCATGCGTGTCCTTATGAACAGACACGATTAAAAGGCACAATGAATTTATATGACCCAATCTCAGAAACATATATAAAAATCAGTGCTTCAACTGCCTCTCTCAAAAATGATCAACAAGTTACCAACGACGGTTAGAAATTCTTAAACATGATTCCGTCATGTACGGTAGAAATTTAAACATGAATCAAGATGACATGTAGAAAACAACTATATATACTTATCAAAAGTTTAAATTAAACTTCAACAGTGAACTATGAATCTAGCATTCCACAGATTAATGAATGAGCATCACTTTCATCGAAAAAATAACTATCATGTAGGCGTTCCAGATCAACAACTGGATCTATTGATGGAACACACATAGTCAAGCTTGTTAAGGCAATCAACTCAGAGACCAAGTCTGAGTTAAAAGAGTCTGCAACAACTTAGTCGTATCTAGCTAATTCAACTTATCCTATTCTTATCTATCTTTTGTTTATCAAAACTAACCTAATTTATCTTTAACTGAGTGTTTATCTTATAAGTAATACTCCCTCCGTTTTTGGAAAATGTTACTATCATTTTTTTTTTTAGTCTAAAAATAGACCAAATTAAAAAAAATGATAGTAACTCTTTTCCTGAAACGGAGGTAGTATTGTGTATAAATTGAAAGCATTTTTTCAGTTAAAAGTTAAGTTTAAAAACATTCTAAAATATCTTTTTAGTAAGCCAAACATAGAATGCATCACTAACATTTAACTTATCTAATTTGAAGATTAGATACATGCATGACATCAAGAAGCAGAGAAACATAAAGATGGCAGTAGAATTGATCATCAACTTGCAATTTGCTGTCAATTATAAAATAAGCGATACTAACCTCTTTCTTTGCCAATAGATTTCCACCCTGTTACTAAGGATCAGAAATATTATTCAATGATTTAAACCTTACCAGAAGAAACACAAAGACTTCATAACTGTTTACGGCAGCAATGAGCCGACACTCCCAATATTCTTTCCCCTTGGCACGGGAAATAAGAACCCAAATTATGTCCATGCGTTTCGACATCTCCCATTGTTGACGTTCTTAAAATTAGTTGTTTCACCTTTTATTGTCGAAGTTTATTTGTCTAAAACTTTTGGAAAATGAGGCTCAAAGGGAGGATGAAACTAAAAGAAATATTGTACTTCCAGCTTTAAGGTTCGACTAAGATTTTTTTAGATAAATATTTCGGTTTCTCTTTAACGTAGTCCATACATTTATTATCTACGATCCATATAAAATAAGTGATTAAACTAACCAAATAGATTTTTATAATTATTCTACATAGCCCATAAAATTATACATAATTCTTATTTATAGTCCAAATAATTACATAAACTATTAAATTTCTAAATCAAAAACAAATAAATGTATGGATAATTACCTAATTTTATGGATTATGTTTAAGGAATTTTGTAAGAATGATTCTAAGAGATATATAAAGACCTTAGCTAATTCCACTTGAATTTATGTTGATGTGGAGATTTTTAATGGAATAATTAGAATTAATTAAAAATTATAATTGAATATGGATTAAAGAAAGAGTTTGAGCTTAGTTTGATTTTGGAAAAAAGTAGGAATTAGGGTTATAGTTGGTAAATTTGTATGAAAATTATGAAAAGAATTACAATTATTGAGTTTAGTTTGATTTTAGAAGAAAGTAGAAATTAAGTTTATAATTGGTAAATTTCTAAGAATATTAACAGAAAATTAAAATTAGTTTGAATTATAATTTAGTTTTGATTTAAAGAAGAGTTAGGGTTTATTGATTTTGTGGAAGAAGTAAGATTTAAGTTGATTATTAGTAAAGAATTAAGACTTTTTTGGCTTTTTACTTTGACTTAAATTTTATGGCTTATAGATAATAATACATGAGCTACATTTAAAAGAAGCCAATATTTCGACCCTCCCAATAAATTGGAGATTACAAATGGGTATATGAAATATTATCGTCAGGATACAATGAAGCTCTATAACAATGTTACTGGATTTAAGGTTTGTACCCCTTGATCCAACCAAAAACACACAATAATAAGATTCTGATGATGCTTAGAAGAGAGAAAACATAAAAAAATTTAGATGTTTTTTCATACATGAATGAAAATCAATCATCATTACTTACAGGGAACTCATACCTATTGGAGATGCTTTTTCATCTCCAACCCACATCTATTATGTCTATTCGACACGAAATGCCCCTAGTCGTAGCGACAAACCAAAAACGAAAACCATTTTATTTCCTATGATATTGAAAATATCCAATAATTTCACATCATTAGTTGTAGATAATCTCCACTGCCTCATTCTTTATTATCATCCAATATATATGAAGTGTTTTTTTTTCTTTTTGCGTTTTAAGATTTCTTATGTTAGTATGATCTAAATTTGTAGAAAGAGTGACATTTGTTGTTCATCTGTAGTTCGTTAAGAAAGAAATGAACCCACGATATACAAATGGAAAACATTCAGGACTATTTTTTTAATAATGCAGGACTAAGTTTCTAGTCTCTCCCAATCAATGAATACTAAGCTTGTATTCGTTGTGTTTGGCTTATAAAAGACATGCTTGATTGTATCCGTGTTTGGTAGCACTTATACTTTTGTCTGTATGTTTGTTGAGAAGCAAAGACTCCTCAATTCTAGCTCTTATGCCGATGGTGTGGTAACCTTTTTATTATAAGTAAATTTCTCGTTTACATGTAATTATTAAAAAACAACCGGATAAGTATTTAGTTAAATTTGGAATTGTTACTTTCTTCGCTACGTCCTGAATATTTCGTTACTATGTTCCAATTTCAGTTTTAACTTTATTTTCTTAGTTTTTTTATGTATCTCTAGCTAGTTATAGAGTTTGTATGCGTTTGTTTTTTGCAGGTTGGAGTCCCAGTTGATGAGATTGTGTCCAAGGATACACTATCACTTATTGGTGGCAGAGAGGTGCTTTATTTTTCTACTTCAGTTCTTTATTTTTGTTGTATATAGTACTTAGTGTTTATAGCATTTTGTGCCGGTTTGGTTGAGTGTTGTTATAGAATTAACCCAGGGTTAAATCACTGGTTTGTTCTTTTAGATCAATTGAACTTTAATTTCCTGTTATTAAGTATTTTATTTGATATTTGTCAGGCTGGCGATCGAAGCTGTGGTAGTATTTCTGAAGACAGAAGCTCGACTGACACTAAGTTGAAAAAGTGAAGGAGATGACGGAGTTTTTGCCTGGAGAAGACGACGGAGAAAGTGCCTGGAGAAGAGCCAGGAAGGAAAGCTTGGATAGAGATATTGAAGGAAAGCTTGGTAGATGGAGAGGAATATTCACTTCTTAACAAACCTTTTCATCGATAGATTCAGGTAACAAGCTGTTTAGTCCAGATCTCTCTTTGGGTGCAAAAAGGAAGACTATTCTGATAGAAAGGAAATTATTTGACTTCACAATGGAGTCTTTTGGGAGAAGATATCTACTCCAAAATTTAGAAAGAGGCAGGAATGGGCACAGATCGTGGCTTGCTTTCTCGCCTGATATATTCATTTGGCTCTTGAAACTGCTGCATTTGGCCTGCAATAAGGATTCAAGAAAATTAAAATGGACAATGAGAGATGGAGTTGACTCTTTTCTGGCTGAGATGAAAGCAAACAACAACGGTGAATACATTCAAATTTCAAGATTCAGAAAAGGTGATAGTCTTCAGAAGTACTCATTATGTTTCCCGGCCGGAAAAAACAGAAGTTGTTGGAAATTGCTAGGAGAATCTTTAGAAACATACGTAGAAAGAAATAATTGGAAATCCACCAGGAAAGTCCTACCTCCTAAAATTCCTACGAAATCAGACTTTCCCTGCCTTAACCCCTTGATACAGTTGAAGGAAAGAACTAATAGGGTAGGAACTATCGAGATCTCAGAAACAAAATCTTGGAATGTTGTGGCCAGCATGGTAAAAAGAAAACTTATGAGATCAGAATTCTTGAATGTTCAAGCCTTTTCGAAAACTTCTGCTCTGTTCCTAGCTAAGGAGAAGGAATGGATGGGTCTGTGGACTCCAAAGTTATGGAAAGAAAAAGGAACCACTGTTAAAATCAGTCGATGGGATGGTGATCTAAAGGAGCAGTTGAAAAAGAAATTAAGCAAAGATGATACCATTCCACTTAAAGCCTCCTTACGCTGTGAAAAGTGGGTTAAAATCAAAGGCCTTCCCGTTAATCTCTGGGCTTATGAAAATCTAGTAATAGGGAACAAGCTTGGTGGATTAGGGGCTATAAGCAAATAAACACTCCAGAAACATCACAGAAAATACATCAAAATCTCTGTTCTAGGAGACTTGATGAGGTTGCTGGTGGTAACTCTGGTGGAACTCTCCAGAAGAAAGCTTTTGTTGTCGTTAAAGTGGGTTTACAAACACCCAGAAAAAGATAAAATATTTGTGCTAGAGTACAGTAACCTCTGTAAGCTATTTGACAACTCAGGTAAAGAAGATGACTTTATAGGCGTGGGCAGATCATATAGAGATGACAGAGGTGTCATGGCTGCAAGGGGAAAGAAATTGGTGTCAGTGTATTGGAAGGAATTAGAAAAGAAAATAAAAACATCTTGACTTGCAATGAGGTAGATGAAGGCAAATCTGATACTAGCAACAAAAGAATCTTTAGCCCAAGCGTTTGGGATTACAAACAAGTTACATCAAAATACAAGGGGGGCCCAAGCCTGGTGGGTAGTTGTTGCAACGGGCTACAATTAGAAAAAGAAGCAGAGAGATACAGCAAATTCCCCTTTCTTCATGACGCTGACGATATTCCTAAAAATCTAGGGATTTCGAACCCTATATGCAATTTAGATTCAGGGGAAAGGGAATGGCAAGCTTCGTATGAGGAATGGATAGTGAGAGAAACGGTGATATCTCAAAATGAAGTTACAGCTGATTGTGAGAAATCTATCTCAGGGTTGATGGACATCTTTAACTCAAATTCTAATTCTATCAATTTAAAAGAAGAGGCAGTAGTAAAGAAATTTGAGGAAATACAAATGGGTTTTGGAGATCAAGCTATCTTAGCAAAAGAGACAGTCTCAAAACTGGTTGATTTGTGTAGCGAATTTGGAGGCAGAGAGGAAACTCAGCAAGCTAACTTGATAGCAATAATGTCCGAATTGGTGGGAAAGTTCCAAGAAAGAATGAAGACAGTAAGAGAATTAAAAGAGAAAAAATGATGGAATTGATAATCTTCACACCTCTAGAGTGGACATGGTTGAGAACTCTGTAGCCTCAGGATCAGTTGAAGAGGAAATTGAAGTTTCATTTGACAACCCAGTTGGCAGTAGGGAGATGATCCAGTTAAATGATTGAGTTAAACATACTGCCTTGGAACATTTGTGGATTAAACTCACATGAAAAAATTGGGGCATTACATCAAAAAGCAGAGGTGTTGTTGCTGCTTAATTCAGGAAACAAAGATGACGAGAATAACAAGCTGGCTGGTGAAGCAATTGTGGTATAATGAAATTTTTGATTGGGGTTATCTCCCATCTCAAGGTGCTAGTGGTGGACTTCTAATAATATGGGATGCAGAAAAGCTTACCAACTTGGATATGAACTCAGGTACATTCTCTATCTCAATAAAGTTTCAGAACAAAGTTGATCAGTTCATTTGGGTCTTAACTAATGCATACTCTAAACCATCATATAATGAGAGAATACCATTCTGGGAAGAGATGAATATACTCAGAGACTAGTGGACAGGGCCATGGTGCCTAGCGGGAGACTTCAATGCCACCATAAGTGAGAGGGAAAGAAATATGCCTGGAGGTGATGTGAGAAACAGGAATTTCTTAAATCAATTCATTGCACAATGCGGGTTTAGTGGACCTAGAGCTTATTGGAGGGGCTTATACAAGGTCATATGGAAGAGCATCACCCTTGCTTTCAAGAATTGATAGGTTTCTGTTGAATCATGACATGGATGAATTCTGCCCACAGGTTATATAGGTAGCCTTGATCAGATTTTTCTCAGACCATAGCCCTTTGTTGTTGGAATGCAACCCAAGAATCAAATGCAATCCATACTTCAAATTTGAAGCACACTGGCTGCATCAGAAGGATTTTATCCCCAAAATGCAAATCTTGTGGAACTCAATGATTTTTAGAGGAAGACCCGGCTACAAATTTGCAATGAAACTGCAAAATTTAAAATTCTTCTAAAAGAGATGGGCTAGAGACACTTTTGGAGGAAATATACATCAGTGTGAGATTCTTGAAGACTCCATAAAACAACTGAATCTTCTAGAAGAATCAGGACCACTAAGTGAAATACAATTTGGAGCTAGACTGCAGGCAGAAATTGATCTAAAGAAGTTAAAGTTAATTGAAAAGAGAAAACTGGTGCAAAGAGCAAAACTGAAAATGCATTTAGAAAGGGACAAGAACTCAAGATACTTTCACAAGATGGTGAACTCAAGAAAGAGAACAAATACCATTGCCAAGCTGGTGGTGGAAGGAGAAGACTGCTTCAACCAAACAAGAATTAAGAATGAAATACATCAATACTATCAGAATCTATTAATGGAGGATCAACACTATGCTCCCGAATTCAGTGGGCTTGATTTCAAAACTATTTCTTCGGAGGACCATCTCATGTTAGAAGAAGAATTCAGAGAAAAAGAAGTCCACAACATAGTGAAACATTTCGGCAATTGCAAAGCACCTGGACCAGATGGAATGATTATGGAGTTCTACGTTGCTTGATGGGAAATTATTAAAGCTGACCTTCTTTCTGTTATGGAGGAATTTCATGAACTTGAGTGCACAAACTGGAGATTAAACTGTTCTTTTTTAACTCTAGTACCAAAAAAAGAAGACTCATGCACTCCAAAGGATTTTAGACCTCTGGGTCTGATTGGAAGTGTGTATAAGATCATTGCAAAACTCCTTACAGAAAGACTAAAAAGGGTTATGCCAAAGCTTATCTCAGACTACCAAAGCGCCTTCATAAGAGACAAGCAGATTTTAGATGGAGTCTTAATAGCAAGTGAGTGTGTGGATGCCAGATTAAAGCAAAAAGTTCCAGGACTTCTGTGCAAGATAGACATGGAGAAAGCATTTGACAATGTAAGATGGGCCTCACTCTTCAAAATTCTGGAAAAACATGGATTTAGTAGGAAATGGAGAAGATGGATATAGTGGTGTGTGGCTTCCTCTAATCTGTCAATTTTAGTCAATGGCAATTCTACAGAAAAATTTGCTCCAACAAAGGGTCTTCGACAAGGTGACCCCATGTCACCCTTTCTATTCTTATTAGTTACAGAAATTTTAACTAAACTTTTAGTAGAATTTAGAAGAAAAGGGAGAATACAAGGCTTTACAGTGTCAACAAATGGGGAAATGATAACTCATCTTCAGTTTACGGATGACACCATAATCTTTCTGAATGCTAGCACTCAAGAAGTAAGGTCATTGACAGTTGTTCTGATGCTATTTGAAGCTCTAACATGATTGAAACTGAATTTGGATAAGAGCACAATGACAAGTATTGGCGCAGAGAGAAACATCAAGAAAGTGGCTGAAGTGTTATGATGCAAGATTGAAGCTCTCCCAATCAAATATCTGGGTATTCCTCTTTGAGAAACTTTAAAATCATATACTGTATGGGAACCAGTGCTAGAGAGGATGGAAAAGAAGCTGGCAGTGTCGAAGACCAAGTACCTAAACAAAGCAGGTAGAATTACTCTTATAAAAAGTACCCTATCTGCATTACCTACTTATTATATGTCTCTTCTTGCTCTGCCTGCTAAAGTCGAAAAAAAAATGGTAAATATTATGAGAAGATTTTACTGGGGAACGAAATCCAACAAACTGAAAATGTGATGGGTATCATGGAAAAAGATGTGTTGTTCCAAAGAAAATGGTGGTCTGGGCCTTAAGAATCTAAGGAGTGCCAACCCTTTTATCAAAATGGATTTGGAGATATGCAACAGAGAAAAGACATTTATGGAGAAGAATTGTCCAACAGAGAACCAACACCAAAGAAGATGATACTATTCTTGTTGACATGAAGATCTCTCAAGGCAAGGGTTTGTGAAAAGGAATCCTCAACGCTAAGCACTGGTTAAAGGATAGTATGTCTATCGCAGTTGGAAATGGCAAAAGTTTATACTTCTGGCACGAAAACTGGAGAGGGGATGGAGTTCTAAAAGATATCTACCCATCAATATATAGAAGAAAGGGAACCAAGTGGAACAGCATAGTGGAATGTTTGGATGGAAAAGGAAACTGGGATCTCAAGATTGGTGTGCTAGCTACAACAAATGTAAGAGAGGAATATTACGAACTAATGAGAAAGATTGGTACTCCACCAACTTTCACGGAAGAGGAAGACAAGGTCAAGTTTTTTGATGAAGTATCTAGCAAATTCCCCAACAAGAAATGTTATGATTCTATTAATGCACAACAAGAACTGAAATGAGCCTCATTCCCTAAATCTCTGTGGCATAAAGAAATCCCGCCGAAGGTATCCCTTCTTCTTTGATCTGTGTTTCATAATTCTTTACCCACATTATCAAACATTCAATATAGAGGTATAAATGTGACTGCATTAACTTGTAAGTTATGTGATAAAGACGTTGAAGATAACAACCACATCATTGGTCATTGCGAGTATACAAGAAAGGTGTGGCTTTAATGAAAATGTGCAACAGAATTTGGAAGCTTGGAATAGCAATGTTCTATCAGGGAAGAACAAAAAGATATGGGAATGGTTACCCTTCGCAGTGATATGGAATATTTGGTTGGAAAGAAATTCGAGAACTTTTGAAGGGAAAAAACCCCTGAGGAAGACGTCATTCTAAAGGTAAAAGCCACAATAATTTTATGGGCATCAGAATTAGAATTATTTAAAGGAATCCCTGTAAACAACATCCTATTCAATTGGAATGCAGTGGTCTCTTAACTTGTTTCTTGTGTTTCGTTTGTAAGTAATGGTTTGTAAATCTGTAAATCTTTTGATTTTCTTATATATGATTTGAACCTTTTCGTCAAAAAAAAAAAAAAGTATTTCTGAAGACAAGTAACCAGTCAGACCTACCACTAAGACAAATAACATGCTGAGGTAATACAATCGCACCTTGTCTCTCTCGACCTCTCGGCTTCTGTTAATTTAATCTAATACGTATCTTGTTATTTTGAGATGACATTTTGCTACTTTTCTTTGCAGGTAGTGGTGTTATTCGTGGAACTGTTTCTGAAGCAGCGACTGAAACTTACATGTTGTTCGTAATGAAACGATTAATATATTTGTTGGATGCAGTAATCAAAAATAAGAAGAAAATAAATTAAATAAACAAATATTTTGTTACTTAGCTCATTTTTAATCAAAGTGATCAATTTGACCAAACGGATGAGCTCCCCAGATCTCCGCAACAATAACATGGAAAAACTTTGAAAATACAGAGTGAGTCACGTGTTCAACACGCTGTCCTTAAGACATTAGCGTCCGAATGCACTCAAGAGTGATGCTATAGCCTCCACAGGGCGGATGCCTCCAGGGTAAAACACCCTACTACACCTACTAATAGCACTCGTAGTAGATGTTCAACTTGATCTTGGCAACTCATAAAAAACCTTCAAGAAAAATCTCAAAAAAGTTTAAGAAAGATAATAAATATTATTATTCTTTTGGTCTCTCCAAAAATATGGAGAAACTCTTCAAGGAAAATCTCAAAAAAGTTTTAAGAAAGATAATAAAAATTATTATTCTTTTGGTCTCTCCAAAAATATGGAGAAACCCTTTTTCCTTAGATTAAATCAATAGGTTGAGAAAAGCTTATTTATATAATAACCTAGTAAAACTTAAGAAGAAGGATCTCCCCAGTGTGGGACTAATAATTTTATATAGTCTCTTAAAACAGCTTAAGATTGGAAACTCTCCAATGTGGGACTAATAAGTTTTTCATTCACAAAAGAAAACAAGAATTTATTTATTTTCTTAAAACCTTAAAATTCATATTTTATATATTGTTTTCCAACAATATTTACTAATTGTTAGTTGCTTACTTGTTTTTGTCTACAGTAGTACTTCGTTAAATTAATCCGTGATAAATTAATAACTTCGATAAAATAAAGATAAATTAATATTTGGATCATATTTTTTGGTATATCTTAGTGTTTGGGTCCTAAGTTTGTCCAATTTAGGATTTAGGTCGTTGACCTGTTAGTCAAGATAGTTCTAACAGTTTTTATCAAACAGTTAAGTTATGGTAACTTCTGTTAGATGTAATATTTACACGTTTGTCACCATGTTAAATTTCACACATAACTGAACACTTAAAGAAGTCATGTGCCATCAATTTCAAAAACTCAGATCTAACGGTTAAGATTTACAACTGTTACGTTGAGATGTGTGGCTTGGATCTGTTATATTAAGACTGTTACAATATGACTGTTACAACCATTTATATAGCAGAAAAACAGATACAAGATCTATTACAGGCAATTACAACCTAAATAAGGGCTAAATGGGCTCTGGTCTTTATACCATGTAAAGACAACTTAAGAACTTAAACCATAATTTAGTTTGATATATCAGCTGACATAAATGGTATTCATAAATCCACTGGTATTCATAAGATAACTTAAAAACATAAACCACATGTATTTCAGTTGAAGTTTGAAGAAAATAAATGTAGAGTAAAATTAGGTCCAACAGACCACACAGTTATATAGTTCAAACTAAAAAACTGAAAAAGATAACTTCCTAACAAAAAAAGCATACCTAATACTTCAATTGCACCACAGTGCCTTCTTTGGCCTTGAATCCTCACTGATACATCCCCACCTACACTACCAGCCACTCTCCCTCTATTTTTTATGCTTTGATGGGCTACTATGGATGTCTGAGATGCTTGCGTCCCAACAGTTGTAGCACCACATCCTCTATCTCTATCCATTGCTCTACAACTAGAAACTCCATTATTACCAGCACCTCTTCCGCTCACGACTACGTTACCAACATCTCTACCTCACACATGTGTAGTATACCTCTAGGAACCCCTCCATGCTTGCAAATCATGTGATCCTTATACCTTCATTTGCTCTTTACCCTTGTTAATTTTCAAATCAGTTCAAACGTTGTTTTTTAATCCGTTGTATAAGCTCATATTAATCAAGATACAATATCCAAGGAGTTCTAATACTAAATATTTGATTTTTAAGAAACAAGTAGAAAGAAAGAACAAATAGCAAAAAACTGAATATATACTAAACAACTCTATACACAACTGATATGCTCATGAGCAACAAGTTGGCATTTCATATATTACGTTAGACATACAAACGACCCTGAAATATCTGAGTGCTTCTTATTTAAGCAGTTCTCATCTGAACCATCAATCTAAGTTGTTTTCTCAGAAATGCATCATTCTGACTTGTTAAAAGTACTCAAGCAAATAACTATAGAAAGACTAAAAACCAATTACTAAAACCCTAAGGAAGAATTACATACCCATAGCTCTTTTCATGTATAAAAATTTATAGAAAGAATCATAGAATCTATTGAAAAAAAAACCCATTTTTTATTTCATATAAGCACCACATAAACCCCAACATGATATTTAGTATCTGAATACCAAAATCGCCACACCATTTCACTTTAAATTCAACAAATATACCACTGTTCAACTACACCATACAAACATCATCAATCAAGCAAAAACTATAAAAGAAAAAAAATCGACCACCCTAATATTACCAAAAACATTAGATAACTTACTTGGGTGAGTTTTTTTCGACAGATTAATGATTTTTATGTGATCAAACAACAAAAATAAGAAATGGTAAAAAAAATTGACCACCCTAATATTTATTTCTAATCGAACTGAATCTAAGAGCTAAAAAAAATCCCCAAATTTTCTTCCCAGATTCTGACCTAATATATGTCGACCTAATCTATTTCTCGCTTGGAGAAAATATATACACATTATATACCCCAACCCAAATTATACCCGCACCGCACAGGTTTCATTCAAGTACAACTGTTCTTTTAAATTGCTAAACGGTGTTAGTTCGGTGGCAAACAGGTAAATATTATAACTAACAGACTTACTGCACCTAGCGGTTTGACCAAAATAGATAGTTGACTAACGGGTCAATGACCCAATCACTAAATTGGACAAACTTTGGACCCAAACACTAAGACGTACTAAAATCTAGGACCCAAATACTAATTTGCTCATAAAATAATATTTTTTGCTGGTCCTTACTTGGGCCAATGTGCTAAATTAATTACCCCACTAAATTTATAAGATAATAAAAAATTTAAGTTTCCAATAGGGCCCAACTAATATATAAATTAATAATGAGTGTAATAACACCAAATTATTGTGCTTTATTAAAATATAAAAATCAAAATTTGTTTATTTTTTGTTCACATTTATATAATATTGGACTTATCTTTAATTTTTTTGTAGTCCCTTAGAAGTTCTCGAGTGATTTTGTTGTGTTGTTCTTATTCTTGTTTTAATTTTAACATCAAAGGATATTACATAATATGTAATATATTATCTTATATTATCAAAAAATAGTTTGAATTGAAAACAAAATCTCTAGATATTTGTTATTATAGGAAAATAATATACACACTTATTATTCACATTTAACTCTAAATTAAAAAATTAGTGTTTACACATATATAAAACTGCTGATTAGTGTTTACACCTAATTTTTTTCAAAATATGTGTTTACCCGTATTTTTAGGTATTATTGTAGTTGTCACTAAGTGTAAGTATATGTTAGTCTTTCCAACCAAACAACATGCAACATTCGCCTTCTTATAAATATTTATCAATATCTAATAAAAAGAATACTTATTTCAATATTTGATTTAATATTATGTTTTTAACACATGAGACAGATTTTTAAAATTAAGTTAATATTAATATACATAATAAATATGTTAAGATAATATGAATACACTATCGAGTTTCGGTATAATTTGTTTTACTAGTTTTTATAATGCTTATATATTAACAAATATAGTATTAGCTAATATTTCTACGCAAAAAGAAAACTGTAAATCAAAAAGAAAAAAACTTAAATGCAAAAAAGACATACATATGCAAAATAAAAAAACAATCATATTATAAAAAATTTATGTGTAGAATGAGTTTAAGATAATATTTTTCTTCAAAATTTTGAAAGTGAAAAAATTCGTAAATATGAAAACATATTATATATGGTTTTTGTGAAACCTAAATTAAATTGAAAATAGTTAAGGATTTTAAAAATGTAGGTAAATGTTAGTTAAAAAAAGTTTAATGTGTAAAGAGGAATTTAAATTTTTTAATATGGGTAAACAATTATTACCTTTATATGTTTTGATATATTAATAACTTATTAATTTATCAGTAAATTAATACTTTGCTAAATTGATAAAATTGAATAGTCCCAGAACTACTAATTTGTTAAAGTTTTACTGTATATTCTAATGTAGTATTATTTCTGAAATTGTATCTGAAGTAACAACTGAGACTAGAAATTACATTAATTTTATATTGAAACAATTAATGTACATACTAATTGTTAGTTGGTTAAGTCACTCGATGTAGATTTATATATAAGGTGTTTTAAAATGTTCTTGGTTTTTGTTGTGTTTGTAGATATACGTTTTTTATTGTTTTTGCATGTGAATTAATGTTAGTTTTTTTTTTTCTAATAAGAATCTAATGAGTTTGAGAAAGATCATTGAAGATTTAGATTTTTCATATACCGAAAAAATAAAACGATTTAGGAGAGTATATATTTTTTTTATTCTATATCTAGTTAGAACCCAAAACGAAAATATTATTGTAGCCCTTAATTTAATTCACGTGCTAAGACTTGGTCATGGCCTTTGGTATGAAGAAATAAAACTTACGGGGATGGAGAACTAATTGTAGCACCAGGAATGAGTTAGCTAGCTATAGCTATGTAGAGAGTGGGCGTTAGCAGAGTCTAGAACTGGAGTTGATTTGGTTCTAGGAACCCCGTTCTATGGTCCTTGATGTATTTTCCATTTTTAAGTATGTACTCCTTCCGTCCATCCAAGTTATAAAGTGGAGTTTTTATTTTTGGTTGTTCATTTAGATAGGCATAGTTCTAATTCCTAAATAGTTTTTTCATATATACCCTTATTAATTATACTAGTATTATATAAAAATGAATATAATGTTTCTAGTTTTCATCAAAAAGGAACGAGTAATATGGAAAAAAAGAAAGATTTTTATAACTCCTATATTTTTTTTAATCGAATATAAATTTATTTTTTATCTATATAACTTGGACGGAGGAAGTAAGAAAAATTGTGAATTGGGAGATTTATAGATAGTTGCGTATATATATTTTTAAAACTATTATATGTAAATGCAATATTTATTGTTAATCCCAATAGAACCATTGATTGAGTGGTTACAAATGGTTACAAAGCATACCCTAGGTCCATGTTCGAATCCTTAGAGGAGAGTTCTAAGACTCAAGAACAAAAACGAGTCATAGTGAGACGGCGTGTGTCAACACGAGTGATCATAATTAGAAACAATTTCGAATACACTAAAGAATGGACACTCAGTTTTTCATGTCGGAATATTAACAGTTCGTGTGGGGTATTATAACTCTCATTGGTTAAATAGCTTTCTAATTTGTGGAGTGCGGTAAATAATTAACATCTGTGAAGTATTGAACAATTCAGATAAATATTGGAATAGAATTTAAACACTTGGTTAAACTTTGGAAACCACAAATTAGGAACGACATCTACTAGATTCAATTCAGAAAACCTAAGATATTTTTCATCCCTTGAATGCTTCTTGGCCTTCTGTGGGTCTCTTTTTTATTTAAACTCTAATGACCGTGGCGATCATTTTCATGATTATCACAACTAAAAAATGAAATTAATTAAAATGATATAGAATAAAATTGAAATCAACATAAGTAGTTTAACGTGATTCAGCAGAGATTTGCCTATGTCCACGGGTAATGAAAGTTGGAGGTTCTTATTGATTTCTTAGGTTACAGAAGAAATGAAGGAGAAAAACCCAGCCCCCAAAAGTCCCCCAAAAAGTCCCCCTCTCTAATACATTTGCTTTTGTTAATAAAGGATGGAAGAAATGATATTTACCAAAAATGCCCCTTTGCCACGTGTCGATGAAGTCCGCCACATGTTAATAGTGATACACCACATTTTACCATGTGTCGATGAAGTCCGTCACGTGTCGATAGAAATCTGCCACGTGTCAATGTTGATCTTATCCTTAAATGACCGTAGTCTAATTTTAGTGCGGACAAATGATGGTGGCTTGCGGACAAAATGAGGTATGAAGTGGGTACGGGCTCTTATTGACTTACTGAATTGCCACTGTTGATGGCATTGCAAGTGTACACTTGCGGAGAAAAAATGGAAGGTATATTATGGTGCGGGTAATATGGTGTGCGGGAATGGACAAGACATGATAGGCATATGGGCTTATGATGTGTGATTAGATGATTAGATGGGCTCATGATAGGTTTATGTTGTGGGTCAATGATTAGATGATAAAGAAAAAGTGACATAGTGTGCAA
>JAJJMC010018788.1:5190724-5216520 GCA_023531435.1 Papaver californicum
TTTGGGAATGATTGGTTGTGAAGTGGGTTTTAGTGTTGTGGGCTACGGACAAAATGGAAGTTGGGCTTGAGCTTTAGGTTGCGGAGAAGAGTGAGCTTTAATCAGCACAATTGACTTGAGTTGAATTTTCACAATTGACTTGAGTTGCTGTGTGGACAGAAGTGAGCTTTAATCAGCACGATTGACTCGTTTAGTCTATAAGTGGTGCGGACTTGATGTAACGCACAAATGAGAATCCCATTCTTTGACTGCCACGTATTGACATTGTTCTTTGGTACTCACAATTTGCCCATTTTCATGCTTCGCTTGCACCTTACTTTAGTGGTTGACGTTGTTGATGCTCTAAGTACTCACAATTTGCCCATTTTCATGCTTCGCTTGCACCGTACTTTAGTGGTTGACGTTGTTGATGCTCTACGATGCATCTTGGCTCGGTATAAAGCGTCTGCGCTTGGATTGTATGCTGTTGTCTTGCAGTTAGTCTTCGTCTGGCCTTGCCATGATAAGAGAATGAACCTGATCCATTCAAGAATAAAATTTTGTTATCAAACTTGCACATAAGCGCACATTAGTGTAATAATATCATTCCACGTTTTTAACCAGAAATGATAAACAAATTAATAAATTGTTAATCATTTAATCTTTATGAAAATATGTACTATTGAATCTAGTATAAAAGTATGTCAATCAGGGATTCAAATTCAAGGTGTTAATCGAGATGGGTCATGTATCAGGTGCCATCTCGATTGTAAAGTAATTGTAAAATTTGAGATCTAGGAAATATGGGGTACTTAGTTTTTTTGTGAGGGTTCCATGTTCAATGGTATATGGCCTGCTTATTTTATCCGGTACCCTTGACATCGGCATATCTACGCATTTGTTAGTGGTTGCGGGCTAGAGCATTTCCCAGCGAAGTGTACTCGCCATATTGATTGGATATCTGCCTTCTTTCAAGTTGTACTTGCACTTTTATTTTATCTTGTACATTTGCCCCTGCAAAATAAAATTTTGAATATATATTGATTGTTAGTGCATTGAATGAGTGTAAATTGATTAACCACAAAGCATTATTATACCCTGGGTTACTTTGAAGGGCTGCAACGCATCTCTAGCTTCTCTCTGTCCAAGAGGAAATTAAGATGCGGTCCCTAGAGTATCTCCTGAAATGGAGAGTTTCTGACACAATAATTAATGTCATGTTAGGAATCCCTGTGGCGAAAGATCCAATAGTCATACACTCAGAGACATTTACATGGACTTTCTAGAGAGATTGCATTAAGGGTTTATGGGTAATATGGTTTGAGATATACAATAATTAATGTCATATTAGGTATCCATGTGGCGAAAGATCCAATAGTCATACACTTAGAGAGATTTACATGGAATTTCTCGAGAGATTGCATTTCTTCTGCTTTACCTAGTATGAAGCCAAATTATTGTACGATTGCATTGAGGGTTTATGAGTAATAATAATATCCTTTGCATAAGAAACCCAAAGTGTACGCAGATTGTATATGAAAAGTATCTATGAGAAGTATATGAGAAGTACCTTCGAGAAGGATATGAGAAGTATCTTAAATAAGAGATGAAAAATATTCGTAGAAGTAAGAAATATCACTTTCTTACGAAGTAGTCGTTACGTAAGAAATCCGAATTATAAGAAAATAGAAGTACCCGTCTTCAAGAAGTACTTAATAATGAGAAGTATAAGTAGTAAGAAATATCCGAAATATAAGAAAATAGAAGTACTCGTCTTCAAGAATTCTTCTCATAATTCATATGAAGTATAAGTAGTAAGAAATATCGATTCTTGACTAACGAGAAGCATGGTTCTTGAATAAGAAGTATAAAGTATGCGAAATAAATAGAAATAACTAATGAATATTCTTCATGTGAAGTATAAGCAATTATAAGTGTCAATCATCGAATGCTTATATGAAGTATTTATGAATTGCTGACTTATGTTAAGAAATACAAGGCATACAAAACAAAAATTACGAGCAATGGGAAGTACTGAATCTATTGAGGGTTAGTAAATTATCGAAATGAAATACCTAAATGGCGCGTAATATTTAGCTCATTTCCCATCTAAAAACTTGGTTTCTTTGTAACTTCCCCTAATACATCATCGCATGACCGCCGCATCTCTGAAGTGCCTTTCAAAGGTATCTTCGCATTTCATAAAAATGTTTTAAGCAGTTCATAATATTCAAAATGATGACTGGAAGCAATTTCAGTAGTACCGTAAATGCAATTTTAGCATTACCAAAGTTTTTAGTGAGAGACTAGCAAAAATACAATGCATGAATCCATAAGGTATTTAAACATGGATCAGATGATGAATCGAAATGATTGCTCATGTTACTAACAATGTGTGAGACTATATACCAAAAGCATGCGTGACTACATCCTGTTAATGAGCTGTATATGGTATGAATTAATTTTTCTCAAATATTACAGTAAGCTATAGATATTGCTCAAATTGGTGATGTACAACATTAAATCCCATTCAAATGCAGTCAGACACAATAAATCAATGTCAACCTGAATAACCAAAGTTCATCAGATTCTTAAAAAATTTCTACCAGGGTGTTAAAATAGATAGTAATTAGGGGAACTTAGACATCCAGATCATAGCTAGAGATTAGAAATAACTCATTATTTTTATTTATATACCGCCGGCTAAACGGATTAACATTCATAGCTCAATGAGTACAGGTCAAAGATGATTCACATGGTTTTAATTGCATATCACAGTTATATATAGTCAAACAAGTTGAATTTTGTACAGGCTGAAATATATGAGTCAATACGCTCTTGGCGGAAATGAAACATTCAGTTCATGCTCAACATGCTTTTAATAGTAAATCCAGATCTTTGTGCCGGTAATGATTTAATCTTTCAAATATAACAATTAAGAATCGTTCTTAGGTTTAAATTGTTACTTAAGATATGCAACAGATATAGCAATCGAAAAATTGAAGAAGATAATAAAATCTTATCTTTCTTGAGTTTGATTCTTTCACAGATATTGACGAGAGTTACTGCTTCTCTTAGAAATATTAATCCATGGAAGCATTAATTCGTATCTCTCTTTTGCTGTAGGGTTTTCTGGAATACATGTTTGCATGTCGTAGTCCTGAACTGAATAATTATCTTCGAACTTATTTTTTACATTTAGAATGTCTAGGATTTCGCCTCCCATCATTTTCCTCGATAATCTGTTAACAACCCATTTTTGCATTTGCAGTTAGAGTTGGTGATACTTAGCTTCCTGGAAATAAAGCATCAGTTCCAACACTTGATTATAGCCTTGACTTGCTGTAACTCTATGTCTTTTTGTAGGTGGATCAGAATTCCATATTTAAAGTGTCTACCCTGAAACAATGCCAGCAAGTGAGTATGCTATATTAATTTGAGTTATAGCAGTATAGGAAAGCATTAAAAGACAGTGTGAGACTGAGATTGAGTTGCACTTAGCTTTGTGTGTAGATAATAACCTTGAGGTCACTCACATCTCAAATGTAAAAAGGATATAGGGTTGGAACACATTTATTTTGCAAATAAAAGTTACATTAATAGGCTTCAGGTATTGAGGCTTAATAGGTTCCAATCATATATAACATCATAATCTGGGTTTAAATGAAAATCAAGATACATATATCTTCTTGTACTATATAAAAGTTGAATAGCAATTGATAGGTACAAAACAATTGTTATATCAATATATTTCATGCCTAGGTGGTTATGTGAGTCAACTCTGACTTAGAGATTTTAAATAAAATACAACCTTCAAAGCTAACAGAGCTGAATTATGTGTTCATGTAACTAACTTAGAAAGCTGATTTTGTAACTACCTTAAAAGCTAACAGAGATGAAATATCAATTCTCATAGGATAAATGAAAGGTATCTAATAATTTTGATTAAAGAAACACAATTGGGATTATGCTTAAGATGCACAATTCAAATTCATATGAAAAACAATTGTAAGTTTCAATTTAGGGAATTGCATTTACCTACTTCAGGTTAAACTGACATCAAGCTAATAGTTGTTATATAACATGGAAAATGATTTTTCACGAATAAACACAATCCAATTGAGTCGCAGGAAAGGTTTTAGAAGCTTTAAAAGCTCTAAAATTAAACTTGACAGTTAACTTGAGTCAAATGAGTTCAACACATTTAAAGTTACATTATGCAAGTGTATTAGAATCAGGCTTGACAAAATGGAGCTCAAAGTTCATATAGATTTCAGTTTAAACATGTTAATTTTATGCTTTTCACATACTTAAACAACTTGATTTTTCCCTAGCATTCAAGCTGGATTTCATTGTAAGCATGAGAAAATAAGCTTATGTTTTTAGGTAGTAAAGAAAGTTCATGATCCATTCATATATAGATGATAATTAAAAATCATGGATGAGCTGAAGCCACTATTCATGATGTAAAATGAGTATAGCAATCAAATATTTGGGGAAATATAATGAATACTTATCTCTTCTGAGTTTGAATTGAAATGTATAGGGACTACTTATCTTCCCATGAATTTTCTTAGCATATCTGCGCAGAGAGTAATGATGCTTGCGAAACTAGATTGGGATTGTGCTGAGGGTTTGAAGCTTGCAGAGCATCACTTGTGTTGTGAGATTGTATCTTGCGGAGCATCATTTGTGTTGCGGGATTGAAACTTGTGGAGCATCTCTAGTATTGCGGTACTGTGGCATCAGAAGTGAGGATTGTGTAGTGTGTATGGTGCTGGGAAATTTTTGCTACAGAAGCCTGCGGAATTTAAGCTTCAGATGCTTGCGGCATCTAAGATTCAGAAGCTTGCGGCATCTAAGCTTCAGAAGCTTGCGGAATTTAGCTTCAGAAGCTTGTTGAAGTGCTGAAGTTGTTGGAGTAGAGCTTGCTGAGCGGGAATGAACTTGCGAAATGTGGAATTTTCTGCGGCATTTTGATTTGTTGTGCGAGAAACTCTTAGCTGCATACATCTCTTTGCGTTGATAATACTCACTGATCACAAGTGTTTTAATGATACCCAAGTATTAAAAACTACTAAACCTATTATCTCCATCATTAACTAATTATTAAAACCTTCTGAATTGCTATCTCAACAATAAATTCTTCTGAAACTTTAGAAGTATTGAATCTGTCCCTGTGATTGATTATTACTATCAATTTGATCATTCAAAACTTGATTTCACCACCCATCCATTCGATTCACTCGGTATTCATCTCCAATTTGAGCTCTTGAACTTTAATTTCGTAAACCTGATTTCACCTCAAAATTGGGGAAAAACATTGAAATCCCTAATTTTTAAATTCGAACAATCTTCAACCTTATTTTCTAATTCTCATCAAACCCTTTTGTTTTCTATTCATCATTAGCCGAATACTCAACTCAATTCCATATAATCTCAAAATCAGTTGAAATTCCAATTTTTTGATTTCACTCCCAAATCCCTAGCTTTTTGATTTCTTCTCAAATTAATAGCTTTTTCTTTTAATCAACATCGGCAATGTTTTTAACAAGAATCCTAGATCTCTTCTTGGCTCAAATCTCACTTTGATTCTCTTGATTTCTTCTTCGCAGGTGATGAACAAGAGAAAAGTAATAGATGATGATGAGAAGAAAAGAAATGAATAGCTTTTTCTTTTACTCTTCTCTTCACAGCGAGAGGAATCAAATCCCTAGTTTTTAACTCTTTTCTTTTGATTTTTCAAGTGAAGAACAGAAAACGAAGATAAGGTGCCGAGAAGAACAAGAGAACAGCCTAGAGAAATCTTTTCTTTTTCCATCCAAAAGAAGGTTCATCCACCGAGAATCCCTCTGATCCTTTTGATTTCAGGTAGGATAAATTCTTTAAACGTTCCATGATTAAAATGAAATTAAAATGACACACAGAACAAATTGAAATCAACACAAGCATTTAACTTGGTTCGGCAGAGATTTGCCTATGTCCATCGGTAATGAAAGTTGGAGGTTCTTATTGATTTCTTAGGTTACAGAAGAAATGAAGTAGGAAAACCCATCCTCCAAAAGTACCCCCCTCTAATACATTTGTTTTTGTTTATAAAGGGTGGAAAAAATGATATTTACCAAAAATACCCCTTTGTCACGTGTCGATGAAGTCCACCACGTGTCGATAGTGATACACCATATTTTGCCATGTGTCGATGAAGTCCGCCACGTGTCGATATAAATCTTCCACGTATCAATGTTGATTTTATCCTTAAATGACCTTAGTCTAATTTTGGTGTGGGCAAATGATGGTGGCTTGCGGGAAAAATGAGGTATGAAGTGGGTGCGGGTTCTTAGTGACTTACTGAATTGCCATTATTGACGGCATTGCAAGTGTACACTTGCGGACAAAAAATGAAAGGTATATTATGGTGCGGGTAATATGGTGTGCGAGAATGGACAAGACATGATAGGCTTATGGGCTTATGATGTGTGATTAGATGATTAGATGGGCTCATGATAGGTTTATGCTGTGGGTCAATGATTAGATGATAAAGAAAAAGTGACATAGTGTGCAAATGATGGATGACTTTTGTGTGCGGGAAATATTGGATTCAACTGTCTACTTCATCAAATGTTGCTGAGGTTCAGACAAATTGGCATCTTTATGTGTGATGTGGGAATGAGTTTTCATTTGGGAATGATTGGTTGTGAAGTGGGTTTTAGTGTTGTGGGCTACGAACAAAATAGAAGTTGGGATTGAGCTTTAGGTTACGGAGAAGAGTGAGCTTTAATCAGCACAATTGACTTGAGTTGAATTTTCACAATTGACTTGAGTTGATGTTGCGGA
The DNA here is from genome assembly GCA_023531435.1 of Papaver californicum. Classification (NCBI taxonomy): domain Eukaryota; kingdom Viridiplantae; phylum Streptophyta; class Magnoliopsida; order Ranunculales; family Papaveraceae; genus Papaver; species Papaver californicum. The sequence continues at coordinate 5,197,538 of JAJJMC010018788.1, forward strand.
CAGAAGTGAGTTTTAATCAGCACAATTGACTTGTTTAGTCTATAAGTGGTGCAGACTTGATGTAATGCACAAATGAGAATCCCATTCTTTGACTGCCATGCGTTGACATTGTCCTTTGGTACTCACAATGACTGATACAAATCAAGTCTTTTTACTAGTTCAGACAACCGATGAGAACTTGACAAACAACAAACCGGAAAGATTTGAATCTCGATCTTTTTACTAATTCACCAAGCTTAAATCTCGATCTTTTTCTCCATCTCTCGAATCTTTTTCTGTTTAAGCCGATTATAACTTGACAAATAAAATTGTTTGGACAAAAATGTATCATTATCTCAAACAATATCGATAATGATGATTACGATAATAATTATAATCAGATTGATGATCTTCTTTTCCTGATGGGTAGAGTTGGGATACCTTCAAAAAATCATCCGACACTCAAATTAACATAAAGTTTTTACAAGAGATTTTATAGTTGGAAGGCAATCATTTAGGATTTACGTCTTTGTGTTTCTAGGAATGAACACAAACTTTGGGATAACTTTCACCTCTGGTTACTTATTCATCAAGTAATCCATAAAATTTTAGATTTTGTTAGGGTTTTGGAAGTAGATCTACGGATACATGCAGGTGGAAATGGGCCAACACACTCCAACAAACTTTCCCGCTGATACCATCGTAGCTAGCCGATATTTGGTGCCAAAATTTTAGGGTACACCCTCTCTTTAATTGTGACTGTTAGCAATGAATTTTGTATTATGTCGGGGTGATACATAACTCCCTAAGTGTGCTGTTTGGAATGTTACGTAGTTCGCCCCAAAGTTTTGTTGTTTACGCCGAGGTGTGCCCCCAAACAATATTTGTGCAATTGAAGTGATATGTAACTTGCCCCAACAAATGGTGAGCATCATGCTACTTAATCTCGCATAAGGGTGCTTCTTCTATCTCGAATTCATATAGGGTCAGTCTAACTTTTCAAGATTCACGTAAAATTGAGATGTGTGCATTTTCACATGTCATAACATGTGGAAATTTTTGCCAAATTGTTGGCGTCCCATTTGATGGGAGCATGCTTGGTACTATATACCACGTGTAGTGTTAATGAAGATTCTTTATTTATCCTAGTTGACTATAGACTCGAATTACCAGCTAAACTGATTGCGGATTCGAACACTCCGCAATTGTTTCAATGAATTTGCAATGGATCTTGTTGCCAATGAACTTTTCAGGCAACAGATCCAACGAATTTTGGACTCGAACTATGAACTTGATCATATTGTTGACGAACCCCTCGTAACAATTTTATTAAATTATGATAAGAGTAGAATCAAAGATGAATAGCGAAGACAAGGAATTAACGTGGTTCGGCATTAATGGCCTACGTCCATGGAAAAACTCCGTAGGGCGAAATATTATTGATGATCTTCAGTATATAGTGAGATACTTACATTTACATTAATCATTTCTATTTATGGATGATAGGATAACATTAAACCTATAAGATGAAGTAACAAACGATATCTTTGACTAGGTGAAACTTATCTATCTAAAATTACAGGATTTACCTGCTGACTTGATCCTATTTTCTAGGAAGTGCCTTGACTGCACTTGGATGCTTGTGTACACGTGCTATATATTCCAATACCCCCTTCAAGTTGGACACAAAAATATTTGAAGTGTTCAACTTGAACAATCTATTGAAGAAAAACTTGTAACACATCATGTACTTGAACTTCGAACACATTACTTGATACGGTACTTAATCTTTAATCACGTCTCTTTAAACAAAACAATGTATAATGCAGTAACTAAGCAAAATGATCTGTAACTGTGGAAATAGGTCTTGAATTGAGTTGAAAATCAGCTTGATACGATAATGGGCACAAAATAGCTTAGATGAATGAAATAGATTAGTTGATATGGGTTTGAAAAAGAAAATGGTTTGGTTGAATAGTGAGCTGCTGAATGCCTAAATTTGTTTAACAAACGGTAGCAACCAATGTAGTCAATATCGGATTTCGGTTCGCATCGGTCGAGAGCGATATACTGATACACCTTTGTATTGGGGATATTTCGGTTCCAAATATCGGTCCACATGTTTTATACCTATAATTATTATATCAAACGTTTTTCTATGTTGGACTCATTAAGATATAAAACTAGTACTCATTTTTCTAAAATACTATAAAAAAACATAAGTAACAATTGAAAACACTAGAACAATGATAAAGAAATTCGTTTCTTTTTTATTTATTTTTTGATTTTATTTTTTTTTAAATTAAAAACCCTAATTTGGGTCGTACCGGTCTATTTTGGCCATTTCGGTTAAACCGTATCGGTCAATATCGACCGATATTTTTGGAAAAAAACCGTTCTACCGGTATAGGCTATTTCGTATCGGATGGGGACCGATACCGATAAAATCGGCGATATTTCGACCGTACCAGTTGAAATTAACTACAGTGGTAACAACACAATCTTCCACAAACCTTCTTCCAAGGAGTTGTAATCTTATATTATAAAGACATATCATCAAGAATGAAGACAAACTAAAATAACGAGATAAAATTGAAAGCATCTTGAAAAAAACACCAAATATTTACAGAAGTTTTGATATATCATTTCTTAAAAGAAGAAATAATAGTAAATAGAATTTCCGGGATGGAAAACCATATAACGAAATAACAGTTGATGATATGATAAGATATTCAGATTTTGAATGGGAAAGAAAAAATTATCTTGAAAGGAAACAAAATAACTTTTGAGCGAATAGATTTGGTCGATGTGAAAAACGAAATTCAACCTGTAGCACCAAACTTGATTGGAATTTTGTCGAAGCAATAACAAAATAACCAAAAATATTTTGATTTGACGATGTCTGTGAGGGCTAAAATAGCTAAAAGAACATAAGAATCAATAAAATGTTTTTAAACAAATAAATCAAATTAATTGATTAAATGAAAGTGCCGAATAAACAAGGCACATACAGTATCAAAAGCAGTTTGATGTAGCCTTTTTAATGCTTTGAAGGTACATTTGAAGAGTTCAATATATCAAGCACGAATGATAAGTGGGTGTGATGTTTGAGTCAAAACATTACCCCTACGATAAACACTAAAGATTTGAAATCCGAAAATTAGATTATGAAGATTTATGTGGAAAAAATAAATCTTATTAATACAGGAACATCTGAACTGGAAAAGCCAAGATTGTTTTGACAATAAGTGATAACCTGTTAATGACTCATCAGTCAATACCAAAGATGATCACTACTGAAACAATATGATTAATTGTGTTGATAAACCATACGAAGAATATAATCGATCATAAAAGGATCATTTAGGGCAACTGCAATGGCGCGATCAAAATCAAAGATTAAAGATAAGAAATTTTAATCTTTGATACGCTGTAAAAACAGCCATGAGTAGTCAAGCGAAAGGTTGTGGTCTCACTTAGTGTCGAGCGAAGAGTCAACACTTCGTCTGAGAAGACGGACAGGATTGTGGGAGCTCGCTTGCTCCAGACGAAATTATAGTCTGGCGAACTCCTAGCTTCTCGCCCGTGTTTTTAAACGAGATCCTAGTCCACCGCTTGAGTCCAAACGAACTCCTGTGACCTTGCTTGATTATAATTTTTAGTCGGGATCAGGAGATTACCTTTAATCATATACAATGGATTTCGTCGATTAAAAGTAATCTATAATCACACGCCTGGGGTTGATATTTGACGATTAAAGATTAGTTTTAATCTTTGATCCGTGTTTTCATCGCGCCACTACAGTCGCTCTTAGAGATTAAAAGATTAGCTCATAAAAGAGCGTGAATAATCCGATCTTGGAGAGAAGAAACCTTTGATTAATAAAATAAACCTGAAATAAATTTGAGTCAGAGTCAAACATCTTTGATGAACTGAGAACATGAATACAATTTTGTTAGATATCGATTAGAAAGGAAAACAAATCTTGCGGTGAACAATGGCAAGAAATCTTGATATTTTGTTGAGGGAGATGGAGGTCGATTTAAACCACACCAATAACAGTAAAACTAAAAATATAAATGAGCATAAAAATCGATTATGCTACCTTATGTTGATAAAGTCAAGTTTATCAAGGTTTAGGTGGAACAGGAACACTAAAAAGAATTCATGAGAGAACTCATGAAAATTCAGCCTGTAAATAATACGAGTTACCATAAGATGAATATGGGTATGATGTTAGCCTTTTTCCATATGGGCTAAAATAAAGGGAAAAAGGATATGTGATCCATTAGCCCCACTACTCTTTCTCACCTTTAGAAAAACCACCCACTATATATCTATCGGGTAACTACTCTATGATGGCTAGGGTTAGTATACAGAAGATAGAAAAACTGGACAGAAAGGTCACCAAAACCATTCTCATTCTGCATACACCATCTAAAATTGAGAAGGAGGGTTTGGAACCAAAGTTCATAGCAACCTATAAATTAAAGCAAACTCAAGGATTAAAGATCAATGACTGGAGGTATTTATAATCTCTTTCTTTTGCTTCCGCTTCTAATTCTGTATGTTCATATTGTGATAGAATATACATATTAGGTTTTACATTTGGTATCAAAGCCTTAATCACCTCTGCCTTGCTCGAAAACGGCATTATTTTGTCTCTCTTCTAAACTGTCTGTATACCAGTTTCAATGATTTTGTTAATGATTTTCAATGATTTTGTCTGAACCTAATAAACTAGGGATGCATGCACTTGATTCGTCGATTAAAGTTTGTTTCTTCATCCTACTTTAATTTTAAGGTTGATAACACCCTAGTTTCTAATTAGTAATTGATTTGCTAAAATTTGGGTTCTGTCATGTGTATGCATTGAACTTTTTTTTTTCTATCGGCTTCATTGGATTGTCCAAAGATTTTCCAAATGAAATTCATAGCCTTTTCAAGTTTCTGGCGACAGTATTCAACACCAATTTCCGTATCAAACATTTTTCCACCTGGTGTTCCTACTGCATCGTTGCTCACAACGAATTCCACTGCATAAGTTTTTTCCATGGTTGTTAGTGAGTTTAATACTATAGAAGATAAAAACAGGAATATCAAATTTTGATAGCCCATGTTTTGCCAATGTTTGGTGCTTAATTTTTGAAGTTTCAAGGGAGTTATAAGCATGCTACGGGTACTGATGGTAGAACTATATATAGGATTAGAACGATCCTGAAGGATAACTATTAATGGGCTAACAATAATGGAGATGTGAATACAATGTGACCTGACAGCATTGATAGAGACTGTAGGTTTAGAAACAACATTTGCACTTAAACTGATGAAGATGGATTTAGTTGACATAATTGGCATTTTCGAACCTATAGGTTAATGTCTACGTATCTGGCATTCAAAACTCAGCATTACATTTGGTACATAGTTGTTCTTCCTATACATATAATGGAATACAGTGATATTACTACAGGGACATGTTTGATATGCCATTATAATGATAAAATATGCTATGCATATATTCTACATGACCCTTAATATGTAATATGTAGAGTATGACTTCGTTTTTTTACGGGGCCTCAATGAACTTTTAGAGTGACAAAGAACATTGAGTGCACATGCAATCTTTATTTTTCACATGGTGATTCTGTTCTCAATCAAATACAGGCATATGGAGAATCATTTAAATATGTATGTTTAGCTCTAATAGCATTTGTTGTATTATTATTTGTTAACATGTGCAATGGTTATAAATGATTAGTTATATATATATTATGACCATTAGGTTTGTACATGAACAAAGATTAAAGAAATATGTCAAGTGATTTAATAATTTTAATAATTAGAGAGTAGCCACAGCATCTCTAGTTATTTAAAATTTTCTTAAGAAATCACATGTGGTAACTAGACATAAATTTGTAATTAATCATACGTAATATGATGAAATATGCCCACAGGAAATTTTATTATATTTGTATGATTAATTGGGGTGAAATATTGAATTATGTTCCTTAATCTACCCACAGGAATTAAGGAATGAATATGGTTTAATAGTTTCATCATGTACTTATGAATCTAATTTGAGTAGGACTTTAGCCCACAGGTAAGTTTTATGTCACTAGATTCATATTTTTATACATGACTTGCATTGGTAAATCATGATTAAGTTTAAGTCTTAAATTTTTTGTTTATAAGCATGTATATATTTTTCTTTGCAACAATTTTAACTGGAAACATTTCTGATGTCAATTGTGACATTCCTGAATTAAAGGGTGATAACTATAAGGTGTGGAAAGAAAGAGTGCTTTTACAATTGGGATGGATGGATATCGATTATGCTATTCGGAAACACAAACCACCTAGCATAACTGAGACTAGTACTCTAGATGCAGTTGATCTTTATGAAAAATGGGATCGATCTAATCGTCTCTCAGTTATGTTCATAAATACCAAAATTTGTGCTAGTATTCGGGGTTCTGTCGATAAGCATACTAAGTTTAAAGATCTCCTTAAAGCCATTGATGAACAATTTGTAAGTTCTGACAAAGCTCTTGCTAGCACCTTAATTTTGAAGTTTTCATCCATGCGGCACAATGGGTTTAAGAATGTGCGTGATTATATCATGAGCATGAGGGATATTGCGGCCCAACTTAAGGATTTGGAAGTTACCATGTCTGATTCTTTCCTAGTTCATTTCATTTTGTGCACTCTTCCTCCACAATATGGCCCATTTAAGATATCTTATAACACAAATAAGGATAAATGGTCAATTAATGAACTTATGACCATGTGTGTTCAAGAGGAGGGGAGATTGAGGATGGAAGAGGGCGAAAAGGTGAACCTAACTATTGCTTCTTCTTCAAAGAAGAAAAGGGATCACAATAAGGAAAAGGGAAAGCTTTCAGTTAACCAAGGCAAAAAGAAGGAGTCTCCGTGTTTCTTTTGTAAAAATAAGGGACACATGAAGAAAGACTGCATTAAGTTTAAGACTTGGCTTGAGAAGAAAGGTAATATTCTAGCGTTTTATTTATGAATTTAATATGGTTAATATTAATAATACATGGTGGATTGACTCTGTTACTACAATCCATGTTTCGAATACCTTGCAGGGTATGACAAACCTAAGGAAACCAACGAGAAGTGAACATTACATCTATTCAGGAAGTCAGATGAGTTCACATGTGGAAGTTGTTGGGATATGTAGTTTAATTTTAAGTAGTGGTTTTATTTTGCGATTAGAAAAGATATTTTATATACCAGGTTTCACTAGAAACTTGATTTCAGTTTCAAGACTTGTACCTTTATGAATTTCCTTTAATTTTTCAGATTCTGGTTTCAGTATTCTCAGAAATTCTGAAGTTATTGGTTATGGTATTTTTTCTATCGTCTTTATTTGCAAAATGATATCACTCATAGTTCTATGCATGTTAATATTGGGTTAAAAAGATGTATTATGAATGAGGACTCCTCTATTTTGTGGTACCTGAGATTGGGACATATCTCGATTGAGAGAGTTAAGAAATTGGTAAAGGATGGGGTACTTGGTACTTTAGACTTTACCGATTGTGATACTTGTGTTGGTTGCATTAAGGAAAAGCAAACTAAAAAACACAAAATTGATGCCAAGAGAAGTTCAAACCTATTAGAGATCATACACACAGGCATTTGTTTTCCGGACATGAACGCTAATAAACCGAAATACTTTATCACCTTCATAGATGATTATTCACAATATATGTATCTTTACTTGTTTCGTTCTAAAGACGAAGTTTTGGATGCCTTTAAATTGTTCAAGGTTAAAGTAGAGAAACAACGTGGTAAGCACATTAAGATTGTGAGATCAGATAGAGGTGAAGAGTATTATAGTAGATTTCTTCATAGCACTAGAATTGTGGAATCAAGAAATGCTAAATTTCTTGAGAATGACTTGATTAGTGGGAGTGATCATTTCAGGATAATGTTCCTGAAAAGGATAATGATCAACTTCCACCTACTGTTTCAAGTGACAAGTTGATTGTCAACTATTTCTAGTGACTATTTAGTGTATCTATGAGATTCGGATTGTAATATTTGAGCCGATAATGATCTTATGTTATTTTCACAAGCCATATATCCTACAAATTCAGACTTATGAATCAATGGATATACCTTAAGGTCAGTGGGAGCAAGATTTGTTTTCTTGTGTTCGATCAATGTATATACCTTAAGTGTAGCACCCATTGCAAAAGATGATTGGTTCAGTTTGGACCAATGCCCAGGAATGACATTGAAAGGGAACAAATGAAAAATGTTCCATATGCTTCAACTGTTGGTAGCATTATGTATGCTCAGGTATATACTAGACCCGACATTTCATATGCCGTTGGAGTATTAGGAAGACATCGAGTAACCCAGGAATCGATCACTGGAAGGCCGCAAAGAAAGTATTGAGATACCTTAAGGGTACTAAGGATAACATGCTTATATATAAACGAACAAATAGTCTTGAAGTAGTAGGCTAAGTTCGTTTCTTGTTTTGAGACTGCCTCACATGGTGTATGGCTGAAAGGCTTCATATCTAGGCTAAGAGTTGTTGACTCTATTAGCCGACCATTAAGAATGTATTGTGACAATTCAGTTGCTGTTTTATGGCTAAGGATAATAAGAGTGGAAGTCGAAGTAAACACATCGACATAAAGTATCTAGCCGTAAAAGAACGTGTACAAGAAAAGAGTGATCATTGAACACATTAGCACTGAATTGATGATAGCTGATCCCTTGACTAAAGGCATGCATATTAAAGAATTCAAGGATCATGTAGTAAGGATGGGACTTGGTCCTATTATGTAGTACATTCTTTATGTTTTTTTTTCTTAAGCTTTCATTTAGTTGGATTATTTCTCATTTGGAATTATGTACGTACTTACTTTAGTTATCTTATTGAGAAATATCATTATAGATTGACCTAGAGTAAACATATGGTTCACTCATTAAGTTAAGTATGAGTGGTGAAAGACTAAGTACATTGTGATACATGGAAGATTAATTCTTGCTCTTAAAGAGGATTAGTCGCCATGATCCGTATATGGAGTCTTTCATGAAATGGATCAAGTGGGAGAATGTTAGCCTTTTTCCATATGGGCTAAAATAAAGGGAAAAAGGATATGTGATCCATTAGCCCCACTACTCTTTCTCACCTTTAGAAAAACCACCCACTATATATCTATCGGGTAACTACTCTATGATGGCTAGGGTTAGTATACAGAAGATAGAAAAACTGGACAGAAAGGTCACCAAAACCGTTCTCATTCTGCATACACCATCTAAAGTTGAGAAGGAGGGTTTGGAACCAAAGTTCATAGCAACCTAAAAATTAGGGCAAACTCAAGGATTAAAGATCAATGGCTGGAGGTATTTATAATTTCTTTCTTTGGTTTCCGCTTCTAATTCTGTATGTTCATATTGTGATAGATTATACATATTAGGTTTTACATATGAGTCATATATGAAATAGATATCATATGATTCGTATCAGATTCCATGAAATTCAATATTTTGATCTCAAGAAAAACAGTAAAATAGAACATGTTATCTAAATTTATTTATTTTGAATTGCTTGATAGAAACTCATAAAGATTTGCTAGAGATTTTTTCAATGATTAAGTCTAACAGTTGGCATAAATCATCGAGTTCCTTTGATAAGGATTAAAGAACATATTTAGATTACGAGTAACGACAACAGATGTTATAATCAAGCGATTGAATTTGATGACTGATTTCAAATTAATCAGTTTGACAGTGAGATTAGATATTAAAAATTTGTTATTGCGAATGAAAAGCAAGGGTCATCCGATAAGAGAAAAGAAAAATAGAAAAAAAAATTACTAAACTAAAATTCTTATCTGAGTTTAGTAAAAATCATCTAAATCTTTATGATGATCCACATTTTTTGGATCAAAAAATGCTATTATGGATGATTTTAACATCCATATATTTGTGAAATCAAAAGAGGACCCCTCAAATTTGAAGAGGTAACTATGAAGAGTCCATCCAGACATTAAGTGTCTGAATATATATATATATATATACATATATATATATATATATAATAATTTTATGTTCTCATCCAAATATATATATATATATATATATATATATATATATATTAATATTAATTTTATTTTTTCATCCGGTCATAAAATGACCGGATAAAGTTTTTTATTTTTTGAATTGAAGTAATTAGGGACAAATATAAATGTTTGCTAAGTAAGGCTACGATTGTGCTAAAATCAACAACGTTTATAAGCCTTGTTAATTTTAAAATTTTGAAATCGGTTATTTAATGAACGGATGAACCATCTTATTTGATTTTTCACCCATAGTAGCTTTTAACTCCACTCTTGTCGAGGGTCCACATATATGTGGATACTGCTTAAGTTATGGATAATTTTACCTCCATACCATAGGAGTTGCCCTAATCTTGAGCTCTCATTTTCTTTTATCTTCAAATAACTGGTAGTAATGTTTCTCATGCATCTTTGGTTTGTGTTTGACTATTCAATAGTTGCACTATCCCTTCAATTATCCATCATTAATTTGATTTTTTCATTCAGTTAGACAGAAGAGTAACAAATATTCGCAGCCAAGAGCTAATGTATGCTCTTGTCAGCGTGTTGTTGACTTGATCTTGTCAGTGTAGGCAAGTGCAAATAATCTTTCTTTTGCGTCTTAAAAAACTTCACTTCTACTTGTGTGAACACGAGGGTCCTAGATAAATTTTTCTTTTAAAAACAAAACCTTGATCTATATTTGGACTAATATTTTTAGTCTACCTTTAGTGTTTTCGGATCAAAATGCCTACAACCTTTTTTTTAGTAAAGTATATATAGAAAAATCTAATAAAATTCATTGGATCCATCTGTATCCAACTGGTCCATTCACCCATCAATTGAATGATAGATTGGATGTGATTCATGTGAATGTCAAATCTGAAATTTTCCTATAGAATTGATTGGTTGTATGTATGAGGCTCAGCCCTAATTTACGGACGTGTATGAGGCTCTAGGCTTTGTGAATACATTTTTGAGCCCAAACCCGTGTAGTGTTAGTCGGGTCTAATCAACCCGAAAGCTTGATCCATGATTCTCTTGTATGTATAAGTTTAGTTTATGGTCTGTAAAGTTCCCGAATCTGAAATTTGGATGAAATTTTTCTTCTTTTTACTGTAAGTTATGGCGGTGACAAAGAAGAAGCACAAAAACTTCTTCTTGATCGATGATGAAGAGATACACAACGAGAAGAAGAAGAGGAAGACTCTTTATAGAGATTTCAATTATTTATTAGATTCTACACCTCTCCCTCCGGGTAAAAATCTTGTTCCCGAGGAATTAATAATCGATAACATTTTGACGAGATTACCAGCTTGGGCCCTTGATGAATGCAGCTATGTGAGTAAGTTATGGTGCAATTCTATTTTCAATGATACAATATTTGCTGCACGACACTTTGATCTTCAAGAAAATAAAAATCTCTTCTTTAGTCTCCTTAATGTTGATATTGATGGTGGGAAAAGTAGTTTTATTTTTGATTTACAAGTTCAAGGGTAGGGATTACGAGGATACTGTGTTTATTGATATTGACATATTAGGGGGCATAAATTTCTCAGTAGAAACTGAACTAGTAGGTTACTGTAATGGATTAGCTTGTGTTAAAACCGTTGGACATAAGGGACGTGGTGGAGTAAATGTCCTTAACCCAATTAGGGGTGAAACACTTGTCCTTGGTTTTTCCATTCCTCATACTGGTACCGAATATCTGTGTCATGGTTTTGGTTTCGATTCATTATCGAAAGAATACAAGATTGTAATAATCTATACTACCATGGAAGAGGAGGAGGAGGTGTTTGTTTGCTTGGTTATTACATTGGGAACTAATTCATGGAGAAAGATAGTTACTAGAAATTCATATATCTCACCACCACCTTATTATTCTCCTTTCCCTAGGCGAATGATGGCAAAAGCTTGGAAAAAAGATCAAAGATCAGAAACCCTTTGTGAGGGTGATCTATTCCGGAGGATAACGAATTATAAACATGGTATATTAATCAATGATACTGGTGTTGGTAATATTAATGGAGATCCTAGTAATATTGGCGGTACTGGTAATATGAATGTAGTTCCTAATGTTGGTTATAATATGAATGGAGTTCCTAATGTAGGTGGCAATATGAACGGAGTTCCTCCTAATGGTGGTGGTAATATGAATGGAGTTCGTAATGATAATGAAATTGAGGAAATGTTGTTGTCGTTTGACATCCACGATGAGAAGATACAATTGATTCGACTACCAACTAGACAAACTACTGCCGTATCGACAGATCGTCACCATATAACATTTGATCATCATCTTTTGGAGTATAATGGATATCCTTGTGTTGCACGTTCTGTGAAGATATTGGCAAACAAAAAGTGTTATCATCATCGTACCAATTGACAATGAGCGGAGTGACCCTTCCATATTATATTTAAGTTTATTATGGGGATATTATCAATGTGGGACTATTATCCTTCACACGCCTCCTCACGTGTAGGGCACTCTCTATGGGCCTCTAACACGTGGACCATTGTATGTACGGGTAGCCGTTGGGCTTACTCTCATACGGGTCTAGCTCTGATACCAGGTTAAAGTCTGTGGGCATCCAACTCAAAACCAATTGGCAATGAGTGGAGTGACCCTTACATACTATATTTTAAGTTTATTATGGGGATATTAGCAATGTGGGACTATTATCCTTCACAAGGTTAAAGTGTGTGGGCATCCAACTCAAAACCAATTGGCAATGAGTGGAGTGGCCCTTCCATATTATATTTTAAGTTTATTATGGGAATATTAGCAATGTGGGACTACTATCCTTCACACGCCCCCTCCCCCTCACGTGTAGGACACTCTCTGTGGCTCTAACACGTGGACCATTGTATGTACGGGTAGCCGTTGGGCTTACTCTCGTACGGGTCTGACTCTGATACCATGTTAAAATCTGCGGGCATCCAACTTAAAACCAATTGACAATGAGTGAAGTAGCCCTTTCATATTATATTTAAGTTTATTATGAGATTATTAACTATATAAGACTATTATCCTTCACGGATGATTCAACAGGTAATTTTTGTTTTTATATATTCAAGGTTCATCTGTATTTATTGGAGGACAAGGTGAACCGAGTATGGGTCAAAGAGATTAGATTCATGATAACTCTTGGGAAGGAGGCCTTACTACCACCCCCTACAGTAGTTTCTTTGAGACTACTATTACTACTACCCCTCCTACACATATATTGAGTTTCTCTGATCATGTATTAGTGTATTAGTTTGATGGGGATTGTTTTATATACTGGAACCCCAAAATGAATAATAATCATATTAAGGTTGTAAAAGGCTCCCTCTCCTGTTCTAAGAAAACTCAAGATATTTTTAAAGCTAAGAAGAAAGGAATCTCCTCAGGCTGTGGAATTGGTCAGGATGATAGTATTCAGTTCCCGTACATGGATTATCAGCTGCAAGCTTAAGTGGATTTCTCTGAAATCCTTCATTCCTCTAGGAGGAGGAACTATACGTGGTGTATTTGAAGGTACCGGTGAATTGCAAAAGTATTTAGAATCAAATTTTGAGAAATATCCTGCAGGATAGGTAATCATTAACGGAATCCCAGTAAATAAATATTATGTATTCGATTAGTTAGTTTGTACATCCTACCATTCGACTTTGATCCGGTAATATTCGTCATCTTACTATTCAAGTTATTGAGTTTTATCAGCGAATATTTATTTAATGCAACTACTGATGCTCACACAGGTTTTTAATCTATTTCACTTTGATTGGCTATTTGTATGAATTTAAGCAGTCATAATGGTTATGTTTATGCTGATACCTCAGTTATGTAGATAGAATTCCAGTCTTTCTAACTTGAAGCTGACTGATAGAAATGTACATGTAATGTGTGTTATTTACAAACTTATGACTAATAGTAGGAGACGAAAGCATCTCAGTCGTAGCATTTTAAAACGGGGAATCATTGTGGTTCAAACTTGTCTTTCATAACATGTATGTATTGCATGTTTGTTTTGTTTTGCGTGTTCTGTCCCTTGATATAACTGAAGTTCTCGAGTGGCACTTGTTTCACTCTTGCTGTAATCATCAATGCTCACTGAAATTTATAATCTCAGCGATCCAGCATTTGAATGTTACATGCCTTTAACATTCGTGCTCTGCAGTAGTCTCACCAAGATCAAATCCCTTGGTGACTGACAGGCTTGGCCATTCTACTGAAATCATTCAGTTCCTTGAACCAATTAGTCTCAGTAGTTGCAAGAGCAACAATAAGTTCTTTTCCCTTGGGGTGAACTGAAACAGACTCTTAGAATTTTGGCATTTGCTAGCCCTGAGTGTTTGGAGTGGACATTACACAGAATGTTAGGCTCTTTACTGTAGGCTAAGTTGACTTTGAGGCACGGCTCTGGAGGGGGTAACAGTGAAGTTGATCTAGGCCCTACTTAAAGTCAATTTGCAGGTAAGACAGATTTAGTTGTCCAAAAATGTTATCTCAGCTTTGGTACAAGGGTGAAAATGTAAAACCTGATGTGCATTCAAATTAAATGGACAATGCCCGCCCGACTTAGCTGCAATGCAAATTCAAATAAAGAAAGTTAAAAGGAAAAAATAAAAACAAAAAACAAAAATCACTAATTAGGGGTTGTTAATGGGAAAGTTATTTATTCTGGCGTTTTTGAGGGCTATAAAAAATTAATTTGGGACGACTAATAAAACAAAATAAGGTCGTTATAAAGTAATATCAATACACCCCTTATCTATATATTTTCTTTAATGGCTAATTTGTCCTTACTTAACTAGTATTAATATTGATTAATTAGTTAATTAAGTTAGTTATAGTTAGTGTTAGATGAGGAATTTGAGTTATAGTTTTAGAATAGAAATAGAGAGTGTTTTAGGAAAGAAGAAGAAGAAGAAGTTTGGAAAAACTAGGTTTTACCTAAAATCAATAACAAACATGGATGAGTATGAGGAAGAAGATGAGAAACATCATGAAGAACATAATATTGAAGGTTCAAAGACGTTTAGAGATGACGATTTGGGATATTTGTTGGATGATCCAAATTTTGGTGTGAAAGAAAACCTAGACGACGATTTAACGAAAGAAAATGATGAATCACATCAAAGTGAAGATAATAATGCATCAAACAATCAGGTATTGTGTTAAGAAGCTCAAAAACCCACTTTGTATGCGTTTCTATGTGATCGTTAACAAAAAAAATTCATTTTGCATGCATTTAATGCCATGAACGTCCCAGAATCGGTAGATAATGGAGTACCATAATCTACCGATCATACACTCATGTGCCAAAATTATGGTATAATCGGTAGTCTCGTGAAGATTACTTACTACCGATTATACAAAATCCCCAAATTGAATTTTTTTTGAATTTCTGTTTGCATAATCGGTAGATTATGAATACTTATTATCTACCGATTATGTTAGTCGCCCCAAAAATAAATTTCTCCAAACCTACAAATTCTTTATTTTGCAAACATTATAATCGGTAGTATATGGTATATCGTTATCTACCGATTACATTGCAATCAATAGTTGTTTAACAAATTAAACCTCTGATTATACTTGTTTTTGTGTACAGAACTTGACTTGATTTCTTTGTATAATCGGTAGTAAAGGAACATAATTAACTACAGATGGTTGATAATCGGTAGCACGGGGATATTATTATCTATCGATTCTTGTTAATCGGTAGTAAGGTAACATAATTAGCTACCGATTATTATTGTCTAACTCATTGCTATTTTATGTAGATTATTGAATGGGTTAATCATGTTTCATACGAGGGTCCTGATACTTCCCTACATTATGCAAATAATTTGGTATGCTACCGACCCACTCTTGCCTTGTTATAAGAATGTATGTTACATGGTTAGGCTTATGATATTTGTTTTGTTATATGCGCATTAAGACATTTGGAAGTAAGGCGGAGGCAAATGAATGGCTTATCAACAAGGCAAAAGAGAAGATGCGCGTTGTAGTTCAGAACAATTGCACAAGAGTTGATCGATTTGAAATGATTTGTGAGAGAGGTGGCGAGCGAAAGAGTCACGTGGGAAAGGATCGTAAAAACGTAAAGAAGACGGAGAGGATATACCGAGGTAATTCAAAGAAGATTGGATTCCCATTTAAGATTATCTTCTGTAAGCCCGGCGGTAAGAAAGGTAAAGTATGGAAAATGTTAAGAGTTGCTAATGGTCGTCACAACCACGAAGATCCGGAAAGTCTTGTTGGGCACGTAATGGTTTCCAAGTTAAAAGCAAAGGAAATGGAGACGGTGAAGTCTATGAGGAACGTAATGAAAGCGAGTGCAATCATATCTAAGATAAAGGCGGACGACCCCAACAACTTGTCTTCATTGTCCACAATTTGGTCGGCGCTAGCAACGATCAAAAGGATGGAATGGGATGGTCGAATGGTTATGCAACAATCAGAGTGGTTAGCCGAGAAACACAATTACATGTTGAGAAAAGAAGAAAGGGATGGTAAGGTGATTCGTATTTTCTTGGCACATCCGAAGATGATCCAATTGGCTCAATGCTTTCATCAAATTTTGTTGATAGATGCTACTTACAAGACAAACAGGTACAACATGCCGTTGTTGAACATTGCTTGCCACACTTCGGACAAATGGACATTTACATTGGCTTGGGGTTTAGTGTATAGTGAGAACGATGTGAGTTTAATTTGTATGTTGCAAACATTAAGGTCGATTTATAATGTCGAGCATTTTCCAAGGGTTATTGTAACGGATAACGATCAAGCCTTGATGAATGCAATAAAGGTAGTGTTTCTGGAAAGACAGAATTTGCTTTGTACGTGGCACATTCAATGCAACATCAAATCCAATTGCATACATCATATCCAAGCTAAAAAACGAAAAAAATGTACCAAGAGTTCGAAGGAAGAGGATGAACGTATTAGTAAACTAACCGTGGAAGAACGAGAAGAAGAGAAAAGTTTAGACGATGAAAAGTGGGTTGAGGATGGAATAAAGTGGTCTTTATTTCTAAAAACATGGGATAAGATAGTTTGGTCGATGACGGAGGAAGTTTATGAATACAACTTGAAGAACTTTGAGGATGAATGGGGCAAGAACTATCCCAAACCAGTTAAGTATTGCAAAACACAATGGTTGGGACCGCATAGATTCCCGTTGGCACATTTAAAACATAAAAACCTTTTAAGGGGTATAGTTTACAAAGTTTCTTGGTGGCAATGAATTTCATGATAAAACAATTGGAGTTGTACAGAGATCACGATGATGAGACTACGGTTTGCAACTGCAAGACGATGATAGGTATTGGACTCCTGTGTCGTCACATGATTGGAAGGTATATTGAAGTGATTTACATTAATGATATTCATCCCTTCTGGAAGCAATTAACTTTCACTCCAAGCACCCCAGTGGGGATGGTACGTCGTTCGTGGAGACGGAAATATTTGCACGAATACTCGAGCGTTACTCTACGTCAAATGAGACACAAAAGCAAATATTGATGCACTATTTAGAGGAAGCCCTTCACCCCTGTCTAAAGGTTGTTCAGGAACCAATGAAAGGAAAGGCGATGGGTAGGCCGAATACCGAAAAGCCGAGGTCAATTCAAAGAAAAGAGTTGAAGGAATGGTTATCTAGTCAACTTACCTTTCTAGGCATGAACATACTGAAGATGAGTATGAAGATGTGTCGGCTCTAAGGAAAAGGGTTCGTCCAAGGAAGGATCAAGGTGTACCAAGCTCATGACAAGTCAAACCTAAAGTCTCTACGATTCCTTACCAACTAAGTCAAACCCAACCTATACACGATGAGTATTTGGAACAACTCCCTCTACTCATTATATCATTTGTTTTTTCCATCGATGATGTCGATGGGGATGGCAATTGTGGTTTTCACGTTGCTTCGAAACAAATAGGAGACTTTAGTGAGGTGGTTACCGAGAATATCACCCAATGGCAATATTTAAGAAATAAGATGGCCGCATAATTATTGGAGGATAAAGAATTTTATATTGAAATGATGAGAGAAGGAGATAAACATGCTAGAAAACAAGAGATCAAAGAGTTATATACTCGTGTAAAATGCCGAAACGGATTGGAGACAATCGGATCCTGGTATTGGATGGTAATGCCGATAAGTGGGTACCTTTTAGCGGATGTATTGAACTGCGTGGTATATTATTTCTGTCCTCCTTCATTGGGAGTGAGTGTTACATTTACACCCACAAAGACGGTGTGTGATGAGTCGGTCAAGGATAGACGAATCATTATGGCATGGGTTAATATCAACCATTTTATCGGTTTAAGGTTAAATGATGATTTTCCATTGCCTCCATTGAGTAGGTTGTCGGATTATTTCCCAACTAACCATTGTAAGGAGTAGTTGAAGAAATACGAGTCCATCATGAAGCGTTGGGATCGTTTAACAAGCTCAGGAAATGACCCAATTGATTTGACCTCGGATGGTGAGTAGTTGATTTTGAATATAATTTTGAACATAAATGTATAGGCAAATATTAATGCAATTTTTTGTGATCGTTAACAAAAAAAATTCATTTTTTGCATGCATTTAATGCCATGGACGTCTCAGAATCGGTAGATAATAGAGTACAATATCTACCGATTCCATTATAATCGGTAGTTTAGTTAACAAATTAAACCTCTGATTATACTTGTTTTTGTGTACAAAACTTGTCTTGCTATAATCGGTAGTACGGGAACATGATTAACTACCGATTAATATTGTTTATGTATAATCGGTAGTCTAAGAATTTTTTAAACTACCGATTGTATATGTTGCCCCAAATTCAAAAATGAAAAAATTATCAAAATTCCAACATTTTGAACATGTATAATCGTTAGTCTAAGAGTTTTTTAAACTACCGATTGTATAAGTTGCCCCAAAT
>JAJJMC010018788.1:5216530-5249657 GCA_023531435.1 Papaver californicum
TAGTCTAAGAGTTTTTTAAACTACCGATTGTATAAGTTGCCCCAAATTCAAAAACGAAAACTTTATCAAAATTCCAACATTTTGAACATGTATAATCGGTAGTCTAAGAGTTTTTTAAACTACCGATTGTATAAGTTGCCCCAAATTCAAAAACGAAAAAATTATCAAAATTCCAACATTTTGAACATGTATAATCGGTAGTTTAAGAGTTTTTTAAACTACCGATTTTATAAGTTGCCCCAAATTCAAAAACGAAAAAATTATCAAAATTCCAACATTTTGAACATGTATAATCAGTAGTCTAAGAATTTTTTAAACTACCGATTGTATAAGTTTCCCCAAATTCAAAAACGAAAAAATTATCAAAATTCCAACATTTTAAACATGTATAATCGATAGTCTAAGAGTTTTTTAAACTACCGATTGTATATGTTGCCCCAAATTCAAAAAAGAAAAAATTATCAAAAAACCAACATTTTGAACATGTATAATCGGTGGTCTAAGAGTTTTTTAAACTACCGATTGTATGTCAGTAGGTGTAATCAGTGGATTGTTATCTACCGATTGTTGATGAACATGCTTAATTGGTAGGTGATGCAAACCACTTATCTACCGATTATAATGTAAAATTTCAACAAAATAACTTATTAAAAATAAATCTCTTGCAAATCAATTGATAATTCACAAAAAGAATATAAAATCCATTCAAATGTTAGAACATTAAACACCAGAAATATTAAACATCAGAGACATATTCATAAAGTAAACAAGTTTCTTAGAAATCAACTTTGAAAATGACAATCTAATTTCTATATTTTTTGGTTTTGGTACGAGGACGACGAGCACCGGGGGCTAAGAATCTTTCAGCATCAGCGATATTGGCTTCACCCTCAGGGACATTTACTTCAGCATCAGCACTCATGAACCGCGAGATCTTTTATTATTCTTTTCTGCTAGCCTCTTAGGCTTATTCTCCCCAAACTTGGTAGCATAGGCTTCATTATCAATGTTGTCAATGAGGTATTTATGCTCTCTCATCTTCTCAATTGATAAAGGAACTCCCGCATTTATGTACCCAGTTATCTTCTTGGAAAAAAATACAAACTTTTTTTTTAGGCAATAACAATCAAACGATTATTATCTAAAATATTGAGCCGTAATATTAAAATCAAACGGAAATAACATTACCTACCAGCCTTTCATAACCAGAGGGTTTGTCTTTGATGATGCAAGTATAATCAGACACCCGATACCCTGGTGGTCTTTCCTTTATCTCCATGGATCACATGAAGATGAGAATTTTCCCGGTACCATACCATATAGCGTGGATCTACTTCATCACCTCGGTTGACAGGTCTCCCATCGTTGATCATATATTGCATCATGTTATTACAATCTTCAATGGATGGGTTATCAGAGTAAACTACTGTGATAGAGTCCTTACCACAAGTAGATTTCTCGACGTCCAATTTGAACCTGCCGCGGATGTGACTCCAAGGTTCTTCTTGGACATAACCGAGTTGACGCATCACCCTAGAGGCATTGTACATGACATATCCAGTTGTATGCCACAAGGGTCCATAGTAAAACGACAACTCAGACCTTCCCGTTATATGACCACTAGCTCGGTCATCCATGTATGGATCAAAGCATACATCTTTGGACGCCATCGAGTCTAATTTCCTCCTCAAAGAAATCAACTCCTGCTCCTTAGACCTTGAATGGTTTTTGTCAAAGATGTATTTTTTCCTCGGGGTGTTCCTTTCTCCCATGCCGGATTCTCTTTGGCCAACTCGAGGCACGGGAAGTGGTCATAGATCCATGTCTAGTATACATATCAAACCAAGTATAAGAAAATTGATTCTTAAAAAAGAAAAAAATAAATAACAATCAAACCATCAATAGAGTTACCAAAATACCTGTAGTAGGCTCACGTTCCCGGAAATTTAGCCAGTTGATTCCCTCGATGCCTTTCTCAACTCCTCCATCCAGAACGCATGATATGCGGTGCCCCAAGAATAGTCACGAACTTTGTTGAGAGGATGCAAAAGTTGTAGAAGGTTGGTGTCGACCCGGTTGCCACTACAATTGGGGAAAATGACAATCCCAAAACACAGAGAAGATATGAAGTGGCTGCAGCATTGACTTCGTCATCGCTAAACTCTGGATTCATTTCTTCTTTAGCCTTGGTGCCTTTGAACATATTCATCAATTGAACCATGCTGAACTGTCTGCTTTTGTAAGGAAAGCACCGTTTGAAATCATCGTCGGATGTCGCTCAATCCCAACGACATATGGAAGGTATCGGTCTCAGGATACATTCTCTCCATGAAGGCTGATATCGACATCCGGTCATGCTGTAACATTGAATTCTCGGCAGCAGTAGATAACCCCGAGTTCAGTATAATTTTCTTGAACCGTTCATACTCACCATCTAACGACCAATCTTTCATCTTTCTTGGTGCAGTCGTAGGTTTGAGTAGACAAACCGCATAGAATGGTCCTAATATACATGATGAATTATAAAATAATTAGAATAACAGTTAACACTTCTACAAATAAAAAGACAATAGGTTAAGAATGGTGTTTTATAAGTATTACCTCAGTTGAATAAATTTCTTTCTCCCAAGAGTCCTTGTATCCAAATAAAAGATCTCCTCCATCTCTTGGTAACCCAGGGATTTGGCCTTCTTGAATACCCTTCATCTTCAAAGAGACTTGGTGTCCTCCTTTCTTCTTAATTGCCTTCTTTGTACCTTGTCCTTCTCATTGTATACCACTTGGTTCTCATTCATCTTGGTATCTAACTTGTGGAGCACTTGGTTCTCTTTCTTCTTGGTATCTAACTTGTGGAGCACTTGGTTCTCTTTCTTCTTGGTTTCTACTTCTTGGAACACTTGGTTGAGTTCCTTTGGTAATAACAATTCTGCTAGCGCTCTTTTCTCTTTTTGCACTAGCAGTTACTTTCTTACCCCCTTCATGACGAGGCCCCGCAATAATTGTATCTTGGGCTTGCTTAGATCGCCTTTCCCTAAAAAAACAAAGTAAAGAACAATTATTTTCAAGAAGATACTGTTTAATCGCTACATAATCGGTAGACAAAGTACATAAAACTCAACCGATTGTTTATATTCGGTAGTAAAAAAAATAAACTAACAACCGATTGTGCATAATCGGTAGAACGGGATCTACATTATCTACCGATTATGCATAAAAATTGGAACAGAAAAGTCTAAGCTATGGACACACATACAATCGGTAGTTACATAAAAAGATTAACTACCGATTATGTGTAAATTTTGAGGAATCACTGACTTTCATAATCGGGATTTTAACCCATACGAAACTACCGATTATGCCTAAATTTTGGTACAGGAATATAATCGGTAGTTAATGACTAAATATAACTAACGATTATGGTCGACGTTCATGAGCAATGAAGAACACTAACATAATCGGTAGTTAAATACAAACACAAAACTACCGATTATGACATAAAACCTAAAACCCTTGAAATTCTATTGACGATTTCATTCGATTAAAGCATAATAAACACAAATAATGGTAAACCCTTACCTTATTGGAGCCCTTACATAGTGCTGGAGAGGTTGATTATCTGAATCAGTCTCCGTATCTAGATCATTATCTGCGTGTTCTTCATATTCCTCATTATGTTCTTCAACAATCTCTCTATTTCTTATTCTCTCGGCAAAATTCGGCCAATTAGTATTATCAGGTTGACGGGTTGTTTGTTTTTTTTGAGCCATCTTTAGATTGTAATTACGACGATGAATTGGTTTAGATGGATTGGATTGTACCACAATCGGTAGTTAGAAAATAAGAGAAGAAGAAGAGAAAACAACGAGAATCGGTTGGAATAGAAATGGTAAAGGTTTAGATTTAGGTTTTTATACTTTTATTAGTGAAAGGGTTAAAGGTATTTTTTTGATTACTGAGAGGGTATATAGGTATTTTTATATACCATTAGGTTATCCCATAGCCACTTCTATTGGATGGGTTTAAAATAGTCGCCCCAAATTAGTTTTTTGTAGCCCTCAAATACGCCAAGTATTTATCTACAGGGTAGGGAAAATACAGTTTGGTGGGAATGTATGGCTATGTTGGATAATATCAGAAGTTTATCATCACAACTTCAAATTTTTTTCGGGTTTCAAGCATGCTTCCAGATCTGCAAATGGTGTTGTAGACTACAACTTCAAGACTCAAGTTGGAAAACCGTTGTCTACTCCACTGATTCATGTCTACTCCACTGATTTAAGTTGTGGATCAAGCAAGTGCTTGAACGTAAAGTTGAACCAAGTCCTCTATGCCCAACCATTGGATGCAGAGAATCTGAGCCACCAGCTTAACACATCCGTTGATGATCCTATGACTCCGCCAAACCATTGGGGGGAAATGCTCGATTCAAGCAAAACCATAAGAGCCAGTTTTCAATTCAAACTGACGTGTATTCACGTTTTTGCTTGAACTTGGGAAAAACCAGGAAGGATGCATATTTGGGAGAATCAATTACCTTTGGTCTTTCCTATCTAATTCCGAAAATTATGCTTGATATATGTAAATTAATTGTTTCCTCCTTGAACGATGATAACTGACAATGGTTGGGCTTACAACCACCGAATAGCTGCCCACAATAAATAGATCAGTAGTTCTTAAAATAACTAAATAATAGGAAATTGTTATAGGGTTTTAGGCCGGTGTATGTGTGGTCCAATTAGCTAGTTAGGATTTTTCCATTCTGTGTATATAACGGATATTATAACTGTATAATGGAACTGATTCCTCTCAATAAGATCTATTCTTCTCTTTCTCCCATTATGTATTTTACTTGTATTTCCACTTAAACACATCATCAGCACAAAAGCTCAGTGACAAAGATTTTTTTTTTACTTGCAGTAATTAATCCAAATTTATCTTCAATGGCGCCGACTAGGTTTCTTCTTACCATCAGATTTTCACTATTTTGAGAACAAACAGAGAGAAACAATAGTTCCTCTACCAAGTCCGAGCTCCGCAGAACACAACCGAGGAGGAAAGTTTGAATAATAAGTTGTCAATAACCATCGAAAAGATAAGTTTAATCTCTTTTCTTGGAGGAAATTTTAAATAATAAGTTGTCAATAACCATCGAAAAGATAAGTTTAATCTCTTTTCTTTACTTCGGTCGGGTTTTTTTTATTACCACTTGTATAATATACTAATTTGTATTACCAGGGTTTTTTTTTATTATCCACCGGATAATATACTAATTTGTATTACCTTTCCTAATAATTAAAAATAGGTGAAAGTGTGAAACATTCCTTCTATTAACTCTACAGTGACTTCCTTGTTTCTAGTGTCCACGTGCATTTCACATTGCGTAATAATAAATTTTTTAAATTTTATAAATCCAAAGATACCCTTTAGCCTAACTTCTTCGTCTCCGTCTTCGTCCAATTTATCACCAACTTCTCTGCAACTAACCATAAGAACCCTAATTTTCTTCAATGGCACCTCAATTGAAGCTTAATTAAAACTTTCAAACCTGTAAAATTGCATCACTACTAACAATCCCAATTCACACATATGTATATAAGTCAGACCATAGCTGATGGAGATGCGTCACGACCAACCAATTTCGAGACGGCACCACAATTCCATTCTTCACCAAAAAATTGCTAAAGTGAAATTAAACCTTGTTTGTATTGATTCATTAGTATCAGTCGATCAACGAGTTGACTGCTGACTAAAGGAGGCTGTGGCTTTTCTTCAAATAATTGATATGCATTTTTCCTGGAAATGGAGAATGAGTGTGCAGTCTATTAAAGATCCACCAACATCTGTTATCAATCAAAATAACCCAACCAATTCTACAACTATTGGAATCATCCAAAAAAACCAACTCATAAATAATTGAATCGAAAGCATACCCAACTTATCATTTCAATCAAATTATACAGTCGATTAAAGATCACCAATTGATTTAATTAAACAACAAGAAATTAACAATAAAATGTCTGTTGTATGGGGTAAACATAAAAATGAGGTATTCTCTAACCTAATCCTAATGTAGGCTATATTTCTGCATAATAAAGCTAAACCAAGACAAGGGAATGAAAAATAGAGCAAGAACAACCCGTACCAATGAGAATGAATAAGAATCAAAATCCAAACTTTTCAAATCTAGGTACGTTTAGCTTGACCTTATAGTTTGTGGGTTCTTCTCATTTTTGCTTTCACAGGAGGAAAAATGAACTACCATGAGAGAGATGCTTCAAGCTTTTGTTTTATAAACCCTAGAACTGGTTTTGTTTAATTTGAGATTCCTCAATTTACTTACACCATAATTTCACAGATAAAAACCAATTGTTAATTTTTACGGGTTGATTTGGGTCTGGTTTTCTTTGATTTGATTGATTATTTCAGTTTGAAGGGCACTAAAGCTTTTAATGGCGGTGTTACTCGTTTGAGAAGAAGAAGAGAGATTTTAAGGGAGAATAAAATATAAGACACGTGTATTGATCTGGACCCACATTAACCAAAGATCAGCTTCTGGTCGTTCATCTGTTTGAATGTTTCTGACCGTAAGATCAACTCGGCTACATTGCAACATGTGTCCAGCCTCTAATTCGAGTTAAAGGGTATTTTTGGATTTTTAAAATCTAATTTTTTTATTATTACGCACATGTGAAGTGCACGTAGACGGTTAATAGGTAGTCACGGTAGAGTTAACAGAATGGATGTTTCACCTATTTTTAATTATTAAGGAAAGTAATATAAATTAGCACATTATCCTAGGGTGGTAACACAAAAACTTTTTTTTTTCTTCAGAAAAATCTTTTTTAAGGTTTTCAAAAAACCTAAGCTCCAAATTACTTTCGATTTACTAATTTGATTCAAAATCGTAGTTTGTCATCACCTTATCATTTTTATCATTCCAATACAAAATTATTGAAAAGCTTTTTACAATAAAAAAATTCAGATATGTTTTTCATGAAAATCACTGATCTTCAAATTGATTCGAGAATCACGATAAGCATGTTCTAATCTATCTACCCATTTTAGAGTTTCTGGATAAGATTTTGACTGGATTTTTTCCTAATTTTGGTTCTTCATCAATCTTTTCTGAAATTCGATTGATCTACAAGTAACAATAGATAAAGACTGTTAATGCTTGGAAACAGCTTATTCATGAACTATTTAACTTGAATCTTTGTTTTGTGATCTTTGTTGCAGAACTATCTTCGGTAGTTTAGTTCAGAGCAAGCTCTGAAATTTAAGAAACATGAGCTATTAATCTTAGCGCCATTATCCAGAAAGCTTGCTAAGAATGCGCTACCATGAGACAATTACTTAAAGTGCTCGACCTTGTCCATTTACAAGCTACAACAAATGAAAGTCGCGATTGAAGTTGTCAACCTGCAACAAAGCTCCAACAAGACAAGACTTATCTCAAAAAGTCCAAGCTGGAACCTGAACTCATAACCAGTGGCAATAGTAGCTAACTGAATACTACACAAGCTAAGTATTGCTTTCTTAAGCTGAATCTTTATAAAGCATGAGAGGAATGCACATCTATGAACACCCACAGGTCCACAACCTGCATAGAAAGCTAAGTGTTTATCTATCCTTAACTAATTTTTATTTTTAATATTTGCTTCTAAATACAAATTTACGAGCTCCAATTGCAAAAGCTTAATGCAGACAATTCTCATTCTGAGTTTATTACTTTAGAACTTTAAAAGTATTATAAGACCTGACCTCACAAATCAGAGCCTAAAGTAGCTCTTTGAGGTTTTCCTGCTAATTTTATTTGCAATTTTTTTTTAAATCTGACTCTGAATTTTTAAAGGGCAAACTTTGTTTACCAATTCACATGTGTAAGCTAGTTTAAAGATTTTAACTAAAATTCCATTATCTTGTTGTCATGAGTAGCTGATTGTTGGTACAACTTAAAAGTTCGCCTAAACCTTAACAGAACTTTGTGTATTAAACTTCCAAGTCCATTTCAATTTCCATGAACTTCCGAAATTTGGTTGCTAGGCCATTAAGCCCTTAACACAACTGAACTGAATATTTGCTTATTATAACTGATACTTTTATAGCATAATATACATTTTGGAATTGCTGCATAATTATTTAGGAGATTTGATTCACATGCAAGAAAAAGGCAGTACAAAAAGAAAGGACTCAAAAATTCAGAGAACAGAAATCTTGCCAAGTTATGGAACTACTACAAAACTGATATTGCTGACTGTTTCATCTCAAATGAGCTAAGTATTACCAGCTCTAACTTAAAATAGATACTACTCTTTTTAAGTGAATGCAGGAATACCTAAACAATCCTACCTCAATAGTAGCATGAGCATTACTTTTTCTGAAGCTTTATGCATGTCAGAAAGCTTGGTTAATATCCATCTCACCCCCAATGTTGCATTAACATGCCAATATTGCAGCTACAAGCATATCTTAAAGCATGATAAATATCTAGTTTATTCAAATGTGCATTAACATGCTAGTATAGCTTATATAAATCTCAAAACTCATACGTGAACATATGCTTGCACACATAAATGATTCATAAATGCTTAGATGAGACTAAGAGCATCTCAGCTCGGAAATCTTGTCACCATCTCTTGAAGCTTATTATATTTCAATTAACAATTATAACATCATCTGAAATTGCAAATTTATATACTTGAATTATCACAATTAAAGTCTATTCATGTAAGGAACAGGTACTAATGGCTATTCCAATAGCTCCCATGTGGAGTAAGTCACTTGATGACAAAAGAACAATCTCAGTTAAAGCTCCAAGTGAAAGATGAAAAGTGAATCTAAGCCTTGATCAAAACTAAGTATTACTAACTTTTCAATATAAGTTCAGTTTAGATGCAAAATCTATCATATCCGGAATACGCATGGGCTTAGCCTAATATACATGATATATCTAATATCTCTTATAGGGAATGCATGAATTAGCATGAACTTTACATTGAATGTAACTGCCTATAACATGGATATCAGCCTAAAATTTTATCATCAACTCTAGAAGTTAAGTGATATCATCTGTAGTTCAGGCTTATAAGGTCAACAACTTCAGCAGTCTGTTGGGAATGAATTCCCCTTGCACCTGGAAAAACTTTGACCTGCAGAACAGGCTAAGTATCTTTATAAGGCATAAATTCGATTTTTGACTAAATTTTATAGCTCAGCCAAAGATGGCAAAAATTCTACAGTAGCTTTTTATGATTGCTTTATATCCAATAAACTCTTATATAGCTGTATATTTGCTTATACGAATCTTTAATATGATACATATTCAGATAAATCTACTAATGGTAGAAAAATGATTCCCGGGATATGTACACTTGATGTATGATTGAATGGAAAAGAGTCATAACCTCTGAATGTAAGTGATAGGTATCTGCAACTGTACCAGTAGCTCTAACACGGAGCAAACTACATGATGGCAACTCAGAAGTCTTCAAAAGTTACATAATGGCGACTCAGAAGTCTTCAAAGCACCAGAAAAGGTGATAGACATACAGTAAGTCTTTATACAGGGTGCCAGTACCTGCAACAAAGATAGGCTTGGAACCACGGTTAGCTGAATAAAAAGCAGTTGATAAAAAGCTCTTTAAGAGCATAATCTGAATTCAGCTCCTTGAGAGAATAATCTGTATTAGCTCATTGAGAGCATAATAAGCTCTTTAAGAGCATAATCTTAATTCAGCTCCTTGAGAGTATAATCTGTATCAGCTCATTGAGAGCATAATAAGCTCTTTAAGAGCGTAATACGAACTCAGCTCCTTGAGAGCATAATCTGACAACTTTCTGTTCTAAATGGAATTGAATATATAAATATTATCTTTAATAAATACGGAAGAAAATGTATTTTAGAGAAATTAATGAGTCAATCTAGTAAGTTGTACCTTACTACTATTCGTATTATTGAATCTTATGTTGTTACCAACAATGTATTATCAAATAGTGACTCATTCAGGTTTTGGCACGACCGTTGGGACACCAAGGTCATGATATGATGATCCGAATTTTAAAGAATTCACAAGGACAAGAAAAGGAAAATGGGACAAAAGACTGTAACAGTGCAAAATAACGTCTACTAGCCACTAACTAGTCAAAGTGTTTTAACACAACATTTGCCTTCTCAAGCAACTGATGCGCAACCCTTTCTCCCATTCTGCTTCGTTGACTATGTCAAAAGCACATCGTTCATTTTGCAAGTCTGTTCTTTAGCAAAAACAGGATCGAGACTATCCAGAGAATACAAGGTGATATTTTTGGACCTATACATCCAGAGTACGGACCATTAAAATATTTTACGGTTCTGGTAGATGCTTCGACCCGTTGGTCACACGTTGGATTACTATCCACAAGAAATGCTGCATTTGTAAAGCTCCTAGTACAAGTTATTCGTTTAAGAGCTCACCACCCTGATTAACCTATCAAGTCTATCATATTTGACAATACTGGGAAATTCACATCAAAAGGATTTGATGATTACTGTAAGTCTAATAGAATAGACGTAGAGCATCTCGTACCCCATATTCTCACCCAAAATGGCCTCGTAGAAGCTACCATCAAAAGATTACAGATGATAGCTAGAACTCTGATTATGCATACCAATCTGCGTATTACTGATTGGGGTACGCCTTATTGCATGCAGCTTCACTTATTCATTTTAGAACCTACTATTGGTCAACCACTTCTGCGTACCAATTGGTAACTGGACATAAGCCTGTCATTTGTATTCTTACGTATTTTTGGTTGTACTGTATATATGTGCCATTACAAAACCATATTGTAATATGATGGGTTATCAAAACGATTAAGTAGTTATGTTGGATATGGATTCCCGACAATTATCCACACTATACAACCTTTGGCAGGCGATCTCTTAACCGCTAAAATTGCGGGGTTTTCACTTGATGAGGAAGTTTTCCCGTCGTAAGGGGATATAGAAAAAGGAATTTCTATGAGAACGACATAGAATTATCCTGGTGTGTTTCCAATCTGTCTCATATTTATTCTAGTACCCCACAAATATAAACTTGAAGTGAAAAATAATAATCGATTTTCAGAATGTGCACTGATATCGCTAAAGTGACACGATCACATACCAGCTGCAAATATGCCTGCAAGGTAGAAATCCCCAATAAGGGATATACACTAAGATGTTGTATCCACACTTGGTGGAAGTGTAGTTGAGGCCGTGGATCCATAAAGGAACATGGACACACCACCAGGTTCGATCAATGCTTACCTAGAATTGGAGTGGGTGAGTAAGACACAACCTAATTCATATCATCAATGAAATCATCTCATTAGATTTTCTATGATTATTTCCATGAATCAAAATAGGAGGACGCTCCGAAGTTTAATGATTCCAAAGAACAATGAAATCCCAATGGATTATGAGAATATGCACGAGTCAATGGAAAGACCATGCGAGCATATTGATGCTTGCTCAAGGAAAAAGAGCACGATGAGATCAAACCATGCTCCTTGTTGCTTAATGTCAACAAGAGCATATTTATCCTATACAATCTAGGTTGAACTTGGTTTTTTGACAAATATACAGGTATTTGGTGTGGTTGTGCTATCCAACCAAGTGTAAATCCTGTGGACATATATGATTATTTTTCACAAAACGCAGTGAGAAGAATGAAGTCCCAAAGTATAAAGACTCGCCTTGTGGCGTGAGGTTTCTTACAAATCCCTAGAATTATTTACTTTCTTGTAATGAACGTTACAGCGTTATGCTACTTAGTTAGCTTGGTAGCTTCAAAAGGACTTGAAATGCAACATTTGTGTGTGGTTAATTATTACATATCTCTATAAGGATTAAGAGATAAAGATATTTACAAAAGTGTTTGATAGCCTTTTGTTGCCAAAATCAAATGACTTTAAGTGATTATTTGATTGAAAAGGGATAAACAAGTAAGGTATTGTGTCATGCGTACTCACAAAGAAAAGTTCTTAATTTGGAATTGTAGCTATCTAAGTCGATGGTATGGACATTATATGTACTCTTGATGAAATAAGAGATTTTACAAGCTACTTGAAATCCGAATTTGAGATGAAAAATCTGGGAAAGCTCGATCAAACACCGAGCTTGTGGTAATTTATTCCACCAGTTTACATATGCCCAAAGTTGTCAGGAAATTTAATAATGACATGCATCCTGCTAGCACTCCTATGATTAGTTGAGGTTCAAATGTAAGTAAATGACCATTACGTATAAAGGAAAATGACAAAGATGGGTTGGGAGATAAAATTCTCCTAAATAAGTACAATAAACACATTGTTATACTTAGCATAATATACTCGACCAAATATTTCATCCTCAGTGAACTTGTTAGCTATATATAGCTCAGCGCCGACGCAATGTCATTGGAATGGTATAATGAATGTAATCATATAATTAAAAAGAACCATTAGTATGAGTTTGTTTTATCCTTGTAAATACATAAAAAAGACTTCTAATGGAAGTGCAATCCAAAAGTTGTCGGACAATAATATCTTCTTCCACGAAAGTAATCGGGGAGAGACATGATAGACTTAGTTACTAAGTCATTACCTATATTAATTTTCGAAAAGTACATGACTAAAGGAACAATCTAAAAACTCCACGAAATGTAATCAGGGAGAGATGCCGACATCAGGGGTAGGATCCAAGGATATGATGTCGACATATTTTACTTCGAAATGTGAAGCTGTGTTGTACTCTTTTTCCCTTCGATCGAGTTTATTTTCCCACAAGTTTTTTGTTACTCGATAAGTTTTTTAGCGAGACAACAACAACTATACCAGGTATATGTTTAATGTTAAAGACCTGGAGACCGTGTTGATATTACTGAACAATATCAGAATCAAATAAATGAATCACGATAATATGACAAGTGAAACAACTTTCAGAAAGGAGAAAGAATTGTATCACAACAATTTTCATCACAACTCAACTAGCAGTATTGACACTACCATTGCATTTCAACATTGGGTTTTCATTAATCACCCATGTAACATAGAAAGGATATCATATATGGTTATTCAACAAAGCTATCATTGTGGACTTGTCGCGTGTACTATTTGTCCCTTCGTCAAGGTTTTGTCTCATTGGGTTTTTCCCTCTTGTCAAGGTTTTAACGAGGCAACATATGCAGTCCAAATATGTTTTAAATTTTCTTAATATTGTACTATTTTTCCTTAGTTCAGGTTTTGTCCTTCTGGGTTTTCCTGCCAAGGTTTTAATGAGGCAATTGGCTTAGACACATTGGTCATCGAGAAGAAAACTACATGTGAAACAGTATATGTGAAGGACTACACATGAATGCAGTATTAATGGACCGCACAAGGAGGAATGTTTAGGGTTTTAGGCCCGTGTATATACGGCCCAATTAGCTAGTTAGGGTTTTCCATTACTGTTTATATAACGGATATTATAACTGTGTAATGGAACTGATTCCTCTCAATAAGATTTATTCCTCTCTTTCTCCCATTATATATTTTACTTGTATTTTCATTTAAGCAGAAACAAATTAAAATAAATAGTCAAATTCGTTAAGGTTGCTAGGGGGTTCCTAATTTGGCTGAGAGAGGGAATTGGTAACTCCAGTGGAATTTGGTACTCCTATAACAACTTAAATATTCTCGTCACTATATCTCTATATTGTGTAATGTTTGGGTTCAATTTCAACTCTTTAAGGAGTGGTTGGTTGGAAATTTAATTAGTTATAAACTTGTATGGGATAAAACACTACACTTGCATGCGTTCTTCCACTAGTGAGACAAAAATCAAATGAAACCTTAACGATTTATGTGTTTTAACAACATGTATTTAAATCTCGAATATCTCATCTAAAACTTTTTCCTGGAATCATATATGTTCTCTCTTCCTTTTTTATTTAGGGGTAGCCGGATATAGGTGTTTGGAGATAGCATAAAGTTAGATTTATTAATGTCGGTTTGGAACGTAATAAAGATGGAATTGTAAGGATTTGAGCTCATATGTTTATCCTCTCGTTTTTTAGGGCGACTCAAAAAGAATTTGGGGCGACTTATTTATACCCATCCAATAGATGCGGCTATGAGATGTCCTAATGATAGGTAAAAATACCTATATACCCTTTCACTAATAAAAGTGTAAAAGCTACACTCATTTTATTTAATTCTTACTCTTCTTATTCTCTTCCAATTTACTACCGATTGTGAGAAAAATATAATTCTTCTTTTTCTCTTCCTCTTGACTACCGATTGTGAGTAAAAAAATTCCCTCGTGAAATTTTTAAAACCAATTCATTGTATCGTCGTTAATCGCCGTACCAAATCATCGTCGATATTTCGATATAAAGATGGCTCGACAGAAACAAACAAGACGTCAATCTGATAATAGTAACCGACCAAATTTTGTGGAGAGATTAAGAAACAAATAGATTGTTGAAGAACATAGTGAAGAAGATGAAGAACACGAAGATGATCTAGATACGGAGACTGATTGTGACAATTGGACTCTCCAGCAGTGTATAATGTCCCCAATTAGGTAAAGGTATACCACTATTTGGGTTTATTTTGCTTCAATTGATTGAAATCGTGGTTATAAATTCTAGGGTTTTCGGTTTTTACCCAAAATTGGTAGTTTCGTATTGGTTTAAACTTCCGATTATGACAGAATTCATCATTCATCAAGAACATCGACTTTAATCGGTAGTTAGATTTAATCATTAACTACTGATTTTCTTTCTGTACTAAAATTTAGACTTAATCGGCAGTTAATTTTTTTTATCTAACTACCGATTATATTAGATGGTTTAGTATAAAGGAATATAGTTTTGAATCAATCGGTAGATATCTAGTAGTTGTTAACTCCCGATTATGAAAGAATTCATCATTCCTCAAGCACATCGACTATAATCGGTAGTTATATTTAGCCATTAACTACCGATTTTCTTTCTATACTAAAATTTAGGCTTAATCTGTAGTTAATTTTTTTATCTAACTACCGATTATATTAGATGGTTTCATGTAAAGGAATATAGTTTTGAATCAATCGGTAGATATGTAGTAGCTGTTAACTTCCGATTAAAATATTTTGAAATTGAAAAAATGTTAGAGCTACATCATAATCGGTAGTTATGCGTGATTATTGTCTCTCGATTATATTTGCCTTAAAACCTTTGATTTCTCTTTACCTAATAGGTAGATAGGTTTTGTATTTGACTTCCGATTGTTTTGTAATCGTTTGTTATTGTGTTTATTTTACTACCGATTATATGTTTGTCCATATATTAGAGTTTTCTGATCCAATTTTTATGCATAATCGGGAGATAATCTAGGACCCGAGCTACCGATTGTTTTGAAATCGTTTGTTAGTTTGTTTATTTGACTACCGATTATATGTGTGTCTATAGCTTAGAGTTTATGACCCAAAATTCTTGCGTAATCGGGAGATAATCTAGGATCCGAGCTACCAATTATGAATAATCTGTTGTTTTTATGTACTTTTTCTACCGATTATATAGTGATTAAACAGTGTCTTACGAGCTAATTGTTCTTTATTTTATTTTTGTAGGGAAAGGCAAGCTAAGCATGCCCAAAATATAATTTTTTTGGGGCCTCGTTATGAAGGGGGTAAGAAAGTAACAGCTAGTGCAAGAAGAGAAAAGAGCGCAAGCGAAATCTCTATCACAGAAGGAACTCAACCAAGTTTACAACCAAGTGTTCCACAAGTTAGAATCCAAGAAGAAGGAGAACCAAGTGCCCCACAAGTTAGAAACCAATAATAAGGAGAACCAAGTGGTATACAAGGAAAAGCACAAGATACAAAGAAGGTAATTAAGAATAAAGGAGAACACCAAGTCCCAACCTCTTTGAAGATGAAGGGTATTGAAGAAGGCCAAATCCCTGGGTTACCAAGAGATGGAGGAGATCTGTTATTTGGATACAAAGACTCATGGGACAAAAACATTTATTCAACTGAGGTAATAATTATAAAACACCATTCTTAAGCTATTGTCTTTTTATTCGTAGAAGTGTTAACGGCTATTTTAGTTATTTTATAATTCGTCTTGTATATTATAACCATTCTCATGCGGTTCGTCTACTCAAACCTACAACTGTACCAAGAAAAATGTAAGACTGGCCGTTAGATGGTGAGTCTGAAAGGTTCAAGCAAATAATTTATGACTCGGGGTTATCTACTACTGCCGAGAATTCAATGTTAGAGCATGACCGTGTGTCGATATCATCCTTCCTGGAGAGAATGTATCATGAGACCGACACCTTCAATATGCCGTTTGGAGAAATGACGATCACCCCAGATGATGTGGTGCAGATTCTTTGTCTCGCTGACCATGATACAACTATCAAGTTTGATTATGTAAAGCAGTTAAGATGGGAGCAGCTTTATTTTTACACTAAGTAGTGCCTCGGTTGGGATCGAGCGACATCTGATATTGAGTTCTACTGGTGCTTTCATTACAAAACTAGACAGTTCAGCATGGTCCACTTGATGAATATGTTCAAAGGCACCAAGGATAAATAAGAAAAGAATACAGCGTTTAGTGACGACGAAGTGAATGCTGCAGCCACTGCATATCTCCTTTGTATATTGGGAAATGACATTTTCCCCAATTGTAGTGGTAACCGGGTCGACGCCAACCTCCTACAACTATTGCATCCTCTCAATAAAGTTCATGATTACTCGTGGGGCACCGCATGCCATGCGTTCTTGATGAAAGAGTTAAAAAAGGCATCGAGGGAAGCAACTACAAGTACAATGTCTACTACAAGTATTTTGGTAACTCTATCGATGCTTTGATTGTTATTTATTTTTTTCTCTTTTAAGAATCAATTTTCTTATACTTTGTTTGATATGTACACTAGACATGGATATATGGCCAAAGAGAACCCGATATTACAGAAAGGAACACCCAGAGGAACAAAATATATCTTCGATAACAACTGTTCAAGGTATAAGGAGAAGAAGTTGATTTCTTTGAGAAGGAAATTATACTTGATGATGTCCAAAGATGTATGCTTTGATCCATACAAGGAATACCGACACATATAGCGGGAAGGTCTGAGTTGTCGTTTTATTATGGACTCTTATGGCACCCCACATGATATGTTATGTACAATGTCTCAAGGGTGATGCATCAACTCGGTTATGTACAACAAGAACCTTGGAGTCACATGCATGGAAATTTTAATTGGACGTGGAGAATTGTGTATGTGGTAAGGACTCTATCATAGTAGTTTACTATGGTAACCCATCCGTTGAAGATTGGAATAACGTGATGCAATATTTGATCAACGATGGGAGACTTGCCAACCGAGGTGATGAAGTACATCCAGGCTATATGGAATAGTACCGGGAGCATTCTCATCTTCATGTGATCCGTGAAGATAAAGGAAGACCACCAAGGCTTCCGATTATACTTGTATCATCAAAGACAAACCTTCTTGTTATGAAAGGCTGGTACGTAATGTTCTTTCCTTTTGATTTTAATATTACGACTCAATATTTTAGATAATAATCGTTTGATTGTTATTGCATAAAAATAGAAAAATAGGTTTGCGTTTTTCTCTAAGAAGATTGCGGGGTGTATAAAGGCGGGAGTGCCTTTATCAATTGAGAAGCTGAGAGATCATAAAGACCTAATGGATAACATTGATAATGAAGCTTATGCAAGTAAGTTTGGGGAGAAAGCTTCGAATAAGTCTAAAAGGCCAGCAACAAAGCCCAATAAAAGATCTCGTGGTTCATCGAGTGCTGATGGTGAAGCCAATGTCCCTGATGCTGAAGCAAATGTCCCTGGTGCTCATCATGCTCGTACTAAAACCAAAAAATCTAGAAATTAGATTGTGGTTGTCTTGTTAGAGAACATCATTTTCAATTGATTTGCAAGAAACTTGTTTCGGACTATAAGTTCTAACTTCATTTTCGTACTAAATCCAAAGTAATTTTTAAGGTTTTTTTTGGATTATAAGTTCTAACATTATGTTTAATGTTGATAAATGGTTTACTTTATGGATTATGAATGTATTTTAAGTTCTTTTTGTGAATTATAAATTGATTTGCAAGAGACTCATACTTCATAAGTAACTTTGTTAAAATTTTGCATTATAATCGGTAGATAAGTGGTATGTATCACCTACTGATTAAGCTTGTTGATCCACAATCGAATGATAATTATCTACCGATTATGGAGTATGCAAATTTTATAAATTTTATAAAATTTTCAATTTTGAATTTGGCAACATCTACAATCGGTATCAAATACATTTTCTTAAACTACCGATTATGAATATGATAATTTTGGAAATTTTATAAATTTTTCAATTTTGAATTTGGGGTAACATCTATAATCGGTAGTAAATACATTTTCTTAGACTACCGATTATGAATATGATAATTTTGGAAATTTTACAAATTTTTTAATTTTGAATTTCGGACAACATCTATGATCGGTAGTAAATACATTTTCTTAGACTACCGATTATGAATATGATACTTTTGGAAATTTTATAAATTTTTCAATTTGAATTTGGGGCAACATCTATAATCGGTAGTAAATAAAGTTTCATAGACTACCGATTATATAAATCGGAAGGTAATGGTGATCCCGATACTTCCGATTGTTTATATTCGTATGAACTTAGTATACATATTTTCTGTACACTCTTATTACACTAGGCATCAACAATTATTTTGTTTTTTTTGAAAAAAAAAACCTTTGGGACTCTAATCTATATAAGTAAGGTGACCTTTTCTCATTTATGCACCTCCAATATATTTTAACTCTCCAACATCGAAGTAATCATCTTAAAGATTAATGGTTCAACCGTTCACGGTAGAAGAAGATTTATTGCTATGTAGGCGCTATGTGCAATTCTATCCGAGGAGAGGAGAAGAATATAGGAAAAATGGTGCAATGAGTATGAGTTATTTGGAGAGCATTCACGAACATTTTTGCGTTGACACCGGTAACCCCAATAACCGTAATAGAGCTGATCGTTTTTGTCGATTAAATTGTATAAACAGAGAAGTTGATCCATTTGTGAATTTAACTTATTTTGTCAATCGATATTGTTTGAGGGCTGAAACTAATGATGAAGTTATGCGATATCTCTCGAGGAATGGCGACGATGGAAACGATCAAATTACCGTTACGAAGCTCATTTCAATATCCTTAAGGTGATGGACAGATTCAGCCCATTTAAGATCCGTCCACGCCGCTTAAGGTGAAGGGCATTCTCCAAGATAAAATATGAATCACGGAATAATTACCATGGATACATAACCGGTAGTTAAATATACTAGTATCTACCAATTATAGTCTTTGTAGTAGCTTTTTGAAAATACTATGACGATACAACTCTCTATGTAGGGAAAATGGGTTTTTGTGTTTGATTTTTTAGTATAATCGGAAGTTATTGTTGTCATATATCTACTGATTGTCTCACTTGATTTTAACTTGACTTTCTGTTGACAATATTCAACATAATCGGAATGACAATATAATTATCTACTTCCGATTGTTAAAATCGGAAGATAATGGTAATCCCAATACTTCCGATTGTACAATATAATGTTGTCAAAAAAAAATCTCCATGTTACACAATGACTATAACACAAACACATAGCATTAATATATTTTTCAATCACTTGTGTATAGAAAACACAATAATGATAACACCAAAACATTGCATTATTATTTTTCTATCACTTGAAAATGCAATGTTCAAAATACATGTTCAACTAAACTACTAACCATCCTCGGTCAATTTAATTGGGCCATTGGCAAAGTTTGTTAAACGATTCCAACGCTCCATGTTGGACTCGTATTGTTTCAACCACTCCTTGCAATGGTTAGTTGCGAAGTAATCCAACCACCTACTCGATGGAGGTAATGGACAATCTTCCGTTAACCTTAAACCGATAAAATGATTGCTATTAACCCATGCCATAATGATTCGTCTATCCTTGACCGACTCATCACAAACCGTCCTTGTGGTATAAACGTAACACTCACTCCTAAGGAAGGAGGACGTAAATAATGTACCACACAGTTCAAAACATCTGCTAAAAGATACCCACATTTCGGCATTATCATCCAATACTTGGACCCGATTGTCTTCAA
Source organism: Papaver californicum (assembly GCA_023531435.1). Classification (NCBI taxonomy): domain Eukaryota; kingdom Viridiplantae; phylum Streptophyta; class Magnoliopsida; order Ranunculales; family Papaveraceae; genus Papaver; species Papaver californicum. Next base: position 5,236,696 of record JAJJMC010018788.1, read on the forward strand.
TCCCTTTCGGAATTTTACACGAGTATATAACTCTTTGAACTCTTATTCTCTAACATGTGTGTCTTAGATAGGATTGCACTCGCTTTCATTACGTTCCTCATAGACTTCACCGTCTCTATTTCCTTTGGTTTTACCTTGGCAACCATTACGTTCCCAACAAGACTTTCCAGACCTTCGTGGTTGTGACGACCATTAGCAACTCTAAACATTTTTCATACCTTATCTTCCTTACCGTCGGGCATCCTGAAGATAATCTTAAATGGGCATCCAATCTTCTTTGAACTACCTCGGTATTTCATCTTCGTCTTCTTTACGTATTTACGATCCTTTCCCACGCGAATCTTTCGCTCTCCACCTCTCTCACAAATCATTTCAAATCGATCAACCCTCACGCAATTTTTCTGAACTACAACGCACATCTTTTCTTTTGCCTTGTTGATAAGTCATTCCTTTGCCTCCGCCTTACTTCCTAATGTCTAAATGCGCATATAACAAAACAAATATTATAATCCTAACCATGTAACATACATTCTTAGAACAAAAGAAGAGTGGGTAGGTAGCATACCAAATCATTTGCATAGTGTAGGGAAGTATCAGGATCCTCATATGAAACATGATTAACCGATTCAACAATATATATAAAATAACAATGAGTTAGACAACAACAATCGGTAGATAATTATGTTCCCGTACTAACGATTAACGACAATCGGTAGTTAATTATATCCTCGTACTACCGATTAACCACAATAGATAGTTAATTATGTTCCCGTACTACTGATTGTAGATAGAAATCAAGACAATTTTTGTATACAAAAACAAGTATAATCGGAGGTTTAATTTGTTAAACAACAATCGATTACAATGGAATCGGTAGATAAATTTGATCTTTAAACTACCGATTACAAAGTGCAAATTTTTTAAGTTTAATTAAATTTTGGCTATAATCACAATTAGTAGATATGTGATTTTACAAACTACCGATTTTAAATTGATAGATAAAAATATTCACCCACTACCGATTGTGAAAGATGAAGAATCCAATTTGTATCTATCTTATCTATCTATAGAATAAAGTGAAAGAAAAAAATAAAGACATTTCTTCCAAAAAGAAAAGTTCTTCTAATTCTATGAATTTTTCTAGAAGATTCTTTTCTTTAATATCATTCAAAAACATTTCAGGTTTCCTACATGTCTGGATCATATTTGTGCAAGACGATTATAATTATTATATTAATATATTAATTATATTAGAATATAATTTAGAATTCAATTTTTTTTTCTTAAAAGTTTTGTAAGTTTGGAGAAATTCATTTTTGGGGCGACAATTATAATCGGTAGATAATAAGTATTCCTAAACTACCGATTATGAAAAAAAAAATTGAACAAAATTCGATTTGGTGATTTTGATTAATCGGTAGAAATCATTCTTTACGAGACTACCGATTGTACCCTACTTTGGCTCAGTCCAGTGTAATCGGTAGATATGGTACTCCATTATCTACTGATTCTGGGACGTCCATGGTATTAAATGCATGCAAATATGATTTTTTTTTGTTAATGATCACATACAAACGCATACAAAGTGGGTTTTTGAGCTTCTTAATACAATACCTGATTGTTTGATGCATTACTATCTTCATTTTGATGTGATTCATCGTTTTCTCTCGTTAAATCATCGTCTAGGGTTTCTTCCACACCAAAATTTGGATCATCCATCATCCAACAAATATCCCAAACCTTCATCTCTAAACGTCATTGAACCTTCAATATTATGTTGTTCATGATGTTTCTCATCTTCTTCCTCATATTCATCCATGTTTGTTATTGATTTTAGGTAAAACCTAGTTTTCCCAAACTTCTTCTTCTTCTCTAACACACTCTCTATTTCTTTTATAAAACTATAACTCAAATAATTTTCTAACACTAAATATAACCAAAATTAACTAATTAATTAATCAACATTAATACTAATTAAACAAGGACAGATTAACCATTAAAGAAAATATACGGATAAGGGGTGTGCTGCTATTACTTCTTAATGTCTTTATTTTGTTTTATTAGTCGCCCCAAATTCTTTTTGGGTCGCCTTTAAAAACGCATTTATGTTTATGGGGTTTGGCGCACATATACATTTAAACATATTTTCCAAGTACAGCTCCTCCATGCTTAAAAAAAAAAAAGGTTCAGCTCCTCCAAACGATGGCTGTAACTACTTTCCAAGAAATCATATCAGGGATAATACTTTTCTTGGTCAGTCTGGCAAAGACTAATTTTAGAACAATGTTTTGGTTTAATCTCGCAATATGGGTTTCAACCATACCAGAAACTGAGCTTAAATAATGTAATTCACCGGTGTCATAACTAATGAGCAGGTAATTCTAAATCGTCTGATTTAGTGTACAATATAGAGATATCATATTTGTTTTTTGATGACTCGGTGTCTGGATCTTACTCGGTCCTTGATTCGACACGTGTCAGATATTAGACCGTTTGCTTTTTAGTTTGAGTTCGATCTTACCCACTATCTGATTCAGACCTAATCCCTGACTCAGACGTGTTTGAGTGAGGGAATAAAATGCCCTTGACTATGGGACCAAGCCACTGGTTCATATATTTTTGAGTCAGTTGAATCAGATCTGACTCAAAAAACAAACACATTAAGTCTGATCCAGATAAATCAGGTGATTTCAGTCAGATCCAGAAGAGTCAAATTCAAAAAAAAAAAACACATGGTGTTAAATGTACATACTCGTATAAGAATACATTCAGTGCTCGAGTTTGTATTTTTTTGTTTTTCCTATTCCTAGATTTATAAAAAAGAAAAAGCAAAGAATAATCTCCAAACCGATCGACTCCGACTCTGAGCAAATATCCAATTTCATAGCACCTACAGATAAAATCTCTCGATCGATTTCACGCATCCAACTTTATCTACGAATATTTTTGGTCTTACGACAATATAGGTGTTGGTGTGCTCGCTGGTAGCACACAAAACAGTATATTCCTTAGGAACATTCAATGGCGATACCACCAATATAAGTTGATATATTATAGGTCCTACTTTAACTTTTCTAATTCTGGTCAAAATTGGCAAGAAAAGGGATGCAATGCAACTGTTTCTGTCTTCAGTTAATGACCGTTAAAAGAAGGGAAAAAAAACCTCATTCATATTTGTAATCTTTTCTAGTGTAAGTGGAATATTCCATTCTGTATAGGAAGAAACCGATTGATTGATCGATCGATCGATCTTAATAATTTCATAAACAATCCACTGTGAAACCAATTCTTTGTGGGACCCACATTATTCTTTGATTCTATTTTCCCACCTGCGACATGTCAAAAAGAGATGGAAGAATATTTTTCTGTCCATCCATATGGGTGTGAACAGAACTAGGGAAGATGTGGGTAGAGGTGGGGCGGGAGTGGTGGTGATGTGGTGTGTGGTGACAAGAGCAAGGAGGTGGTTATGTCCCAAAGGAAGCTCATGGAAGAAGATCTGAAAGAGTGCATGAGTGTTTCCTGAAGCAATTGAATCTCATTTTGTTTGGAAGGAGATTTTGGGGTTTTGAAATTGAAGAAAATAGTTGTGGAAAATCATTGAAGATCTGTCGTTAAAGTTAGACCAACTTCAAAGAAGTTACAACGCAAACGTTAAGGAATCCAGAATCAAGCTAAACAAATGAAAAATACGAATAAAATATCATATAGTTTTAGTTGGAACCTATACTTCTAGGCCTATAATGTTTGGTGTAACTCATAGGAGGCGGCCGAAGGTTTTGGTGCACTGCTATATAGGAAAAGAGAAAGCAAGATCACAAAGTGAGAGGTGTGACATTAGTAAGGTTAGAGGAAGGAAAGGAGCCACAAAGAGGCTCATATTTTCTTTCTTTTTTTGAAACCTACAAGGAGGCTCTTTTCATTCTCACAAAACTTATGCAAGCAAGAAAAACTGGAACTCCAGCATCAATCAATTCTATGAGTATCATCTGACAAATATAATCTGAACATGAATAGGAACTCTGATAAAAAGAATGCAAGGGTATTGAATATAGTACACATATTTAGCCTGACTTCTATCATTTCCAGCAGAAACCTTACGAATATCCTTCCAACATGATATATACAAAACCTTGTTGAGTTGAGGTTCTCCTGCAAGAATAAAAAAATATATAAATACAGGAAATGATGTCATCAGAAAACTATGCTATAAGAGTCGACTATTCCAAGAGAAAACCAAATTATTCCAAGATTAACTCAAAATCAGTAATCCAGACTAGACTAGATAACATATTGATCGCCCACACAGTATTTGACAATAAGTCCATTTAATTGTGTTAACTGAGTGTTTATGCTCAAGAATCATAATTCATTCATGGTGAACATATGTGTCTGTTCAATGTGTATAATATCAAACGCATGGCATATCTACCAAAATAGCTAACTCTGGACTAATTTATTTATTAGAGCATATGAACCTTAAGGCAGCGGAGCTTGGATTTCTACCGCAAAATGTATTTTGATGGAAAAGTCCAAATATAGGTTTTACTATGTAGTTTAATTTAAAATAAACCTTGGTCCTATTAGCTTATCTAAACTTCAATCCCTGACCCATCTTTTGAGACTTATTCCAAAGATGGGTCTCAATAACGCCAAGGGTTGTGCTGGTGTTCAGGTGTGCAGCGGATTATGGGGCTGTTATGCCAGGGGCCCAGGAAAAGCGACCCTCCCTTTTCCTGCCCAGCATCTGGAAACATAGTTTCTCATTGGAGAATGTGTCCAAAGTGATATCTCACTCGATATCACCTACGTAACAATTACACAGGTATGTGATGGCCAGTGCAAACAGATATTAGTCATAGCCAGAGTTAGAAAACAAAAAAATTACATGAATGCATGGCCGTGTATAAGTAGGCAAACAGATATTAGACATATATCTGCTCTATTGCTCTAGCATGCCCTGTTTGCTATGTTGCTTCTTTTGTAGTTATTATGAATCTTTAGCTACACTTCAAAATTTCACAACGGTGAATCACATACAAGACATTAACCTACAACAATATTCATGAGGTCTAACTTGATCATGTAAAAAACACACGCTCAGAACATAGACTAAAAGTAATGATGGAGTGCAAGTAATTTCATATGATACTTATGAAATGTCCTGATTTCATAAACACAAACTTGACTAGCTGATTATATAGGTAGTACCTCTTGTATAAAGTGTAACCTGCAAATCCAAGACCACCGATAGCTGAAATGCCGACTAAAATAAGCAGCATAACCAACCAAGCAGACATCCCACTAAGTTTGCTGCTTTCTAAAGAACCACTTTCAGCCATATCTTCACAGCTTTTCAAGTTGCAGGCCTCCTGCTCAGGCGGCTGCATTCAGTGGATTTAGAAATATTAGTAACTATCTCTTTAAGGAATGTAGTTATTAACTAACAAAATACAATTTTACACATATTAAATGTTGAACTAGAATTTTCAAAAACATCAATAGTGTTTTCCTACTCACAATTTCTTCCCTCGAGCATCTACTTTCATCAACTGGATAATGTGGAACTGACATATCCTCCAATTGCCCATAACATTCCATATCTCGATACCGAACCCCTCCATCACAAGGAGATGAACATGGCATCCATGGACCAGTAACCCACTTAAACGTTTCTGTAAACCCAAGAATTCAATGTATCAGAAAGCCTGATGAGTTTTTTTTTTTTTAAAGAGTGACTAATTAAAACCCCACACGACAGAAGATAAACATGTCAAGGTATATTTGACCAGTACCTCGTGGTTTTTGCTGAACAGCTAACTCTGCTCCTGTCTTACAATAACCAACTTTTGTAGTTTTGTCAGTGATAGAAGGATCTGAGCAGTCCATACAACATACGTACTCATCACTAAAGTCTACCTTACTTTTACATTTTGCACACTTATCAGTCACCTTTGGGGCTTCTGCATGGATCAGAAGAGAAAGAATGAGTCTAATAAAACAAATCAAGAAAAAACTGAACCTGTAAAAGATCCTATTCTCTGTCTTTAGGTCCCTGCAAATGTTAAATACAAATACGGCGTTCCTCAACATATATAAATTTCAGCCGATGTCTTTTTATAGATCTAATGGCTATACTATCCTTTGAGATAACAATCCAACAGACAAATTCCAATGCACATACACCATAAATCCTTTGATTTATCCTTAGCCTCTTTCAAAAGGGTGGAAGATAGAATGGCTCTGAGCTTTGAGATAATTTCTACACATACAATTGCTATGTTTACAACGAAACAACCAAAATAGTTTGGTACTGGAAACCTCGGATAGCTGCAGTTCACTTGTTTACCAAACCCAGTCTCTCTAAGTAACTAAAATAGCACAGAACAAGGTTGTTTAAAAAGTAATCATTGAAATGGACATTGTCTTTTTCAAGATTTGAGTCAAGAAAAATAGGCAGAAGTCAGTTAAACAGCCAACAAGGAGTCAAAAGAAGTTGTACCCCTGAACATATAGTAGGATTATGTGGTCTTTCAATTTGCACAAGATCTAATTGTTAGAAGCGTCCAAAACATAGATTCATTGGACGCAAAAAATTTGCCTTAAAAGAGACTCATTCTGCAAATTTTCAAATATTTAAAAGATGAGGGAAGCTACTTAGATCATCGCAAGTCAGATATAAGCCTAGATATGCAAATAGCTATTAGTTTTTTGTTTAACCTTTAGCGTCTATAGACTCGCAAATCAGTTAACCTTGAAAAGTTTAATTACCTATTTTGTCCTTACTTCACAAAGAACATAGATTATAATCTTTTAGAACTTACTCACCAGATCGATATGAATTACTAACCTGATTTGCAACAGTGAAAATGGGTGTGAAAAGGAAGGCATGGATCATATCCAGGCTCTGGGCAAAGTCCATTACAGTCATCTGAGTGGCCTATTAAGACATGACCTGCACCACATCCTCCGAACCATTTGTTCTGACAAGAATCCGTCCAGAAGCATCCTGTATTAACTTAGGCATCAAATAGTTAGAAGTTACAACTAGTAAGACTTCCTTAGTCCCTTAAAAAGAAAAGAGCATAGCTATGTTTGTTAATGAATAATATTAAATATCTTAAAATGGTGCAACACATTTGGCAACAATTCTGAACAAAGAGATGATGTAAAGAGTAAATGGAGAAGCCAAAACTACATTTACACGTACAACTTGCTAACTAGATTATCTTAATATACTTCTATTTACTTCCTCATCTGAGCATGCCACAATAAATTTGTCTGGTGCTCGTACAAATTACCTGCACTGCCCGAGATGAGATTCTCTAGGTGCACTCCAAGAAGTTGTTTCTTAAGGTTTCAAATCCTTCTACTTCGAACTGCATTAGAGTTATCTCTCACTGCTCTGAGCTGTACAAATATCTCCCAAGTTTAAGCAAGTCAACTCGCTACCTTTCAAACTCCACCTATCCTCGCTAAATTCTATGTTTTGCTCGCCAGGATGAGACCTAAGCGAGGATGAATTTCTGATGTAGGACATCAGTTCTCCGTCAATTCCCTAACAGTCAGGTTGAGAGACACGGGACTTGGTGATACAGAGAAGACCCCAACAACTCAAACAACAGTGTAACAGGAAATGAATGAAAGCCCTGAACTGTTTAAAGATAGCATATGCATACAAAATGTGTTGAAAACAAATCTCTCAGGGTAGAAGTAGCTTTAGGGATTCTAAGAAATCAGTTTATGACATTGCTAAACTATATGACTCCTGATGGTTGAATTTTATACTAAAAACTAAAACAATTTCTTGTAATTGTAATTGCTAATTTGATCAGTACAAACTTAAAAATGAGAAAACAAGAATCAATATAAGAAATAGTACTAATTAATTAAGTAGTGGAAAGTAAATTAGGTATTTACCATGAGAAGAAGGGGGGAAATCAAGTGAGAATGTGGAAGAAAGATATGAAGTGAGAAGAAGAAAGAGCAGTAATTGCAGCTTCAATTTGAAGCTCCTCCTTTTCTCCATGAATTTGTTTCAATATCTTCTTCTTTGAGCAAAATCAAGGAAGATAGTATTTTTGTAGATTACGCCATGACATGGGGTGTAAGTTTGACTTTAGTTTTTGTTTAATCAATCAACACCTACTACTAGTTGTTCATCACAAACTCACGACTCACAACTTCGATTGGCACTCCATCGCCATCGTATTCCCTTGTTTTGATTGGTAGGTGAGTGCTTCTTTTTCATTTTTACCCTTTTCCAAATCAGCTCAACACGGTGCTTAAGGAGTAATTTCGCAGTTAAATCTTATTTGAAGGTTGCTAGCTATAGTGAGCGGTCGTTTGGATTAGTTTAGTTTTAGTTGCATAACCTTGACGCATTTTAATTTATTTCACCATTCTTAAAAAATAAATAAGTCAATATTTATGATCTAAATATGAAGCACGAGGTTTATTTGAGAAAAATGCATAACACCAAATAAGAAAAATAACAATAATGCTTTTTATCTTTTACTATGTTATATATGTGTGTTTCTTTTTACCTTTTAAATTAATATTCATAATTTCCTATTACAAACTAGTAAATAATAACATTATACACATATATAAAGGTTAGTTAGTAAGTCTGTATATTTTTACTGCGATTATATATTCGCGAACTACGCATCCCATATAAAATTATCATCTATTTCTAAATCCGATTCAGACTAAATAATGTATACATGATTTTTTCGAATTCTAAACAGATTCGTAAATAAAATTCATCATATTACAATCAAGTAGAAGATAATTATCATATTTTTGTACTATATACAATCAAGGTGTACCAGAAAAACGATGTTGATGAAATGAACTATATAAAAGAAGATTGTTATGAAATCAGTTGTTGTTAAAATCATATTTAATATATGTGTTAAAAATTATAAATATAATTAAAAACTATATATTTATATTGAATCTTGAATACAAATTATATGAGCAAAACGCATTAAACAAATATTTTCATATGTTCATATTTTTTCCAAATCCAATATATTTGACCGGATATTTGATCGAATTTATATTTTACATAGCGAAACATTTTTTTCATTAGACGATTTGTTAACTAGGCCATAAAGTCGCATGCTTTTGAGAAAGCTTGCATAGTTACTGGGACATTTATATTTAAGAGTCAAGCACTGAGCAATGAGTCGATCAATCCAAATCAAAATTAAGAAAAAACCTTGATGAACTGAACAGAGAAATAAGATCAAAAGAGAGAGTTGATTCTAAAAAAATTAAATATTCTAGCACCTATTCTTGGAAAATGCCAAAAAAAACTTGTTGATGACGTAAGTTCTTGGAAGTGGTTTAAAACATGGAACTTAATGTTAAAAACAGGAAGGTGACTGAGATTGGAAGTTTTAATTTTCTAACTTTTTAGATTTTGCTGCACCTCACCACACCTCTTAAACTAGAATTGGCTATTAAAAATATCACCCTGATCAAGCTAAACTCTTGTCCACGTAAGTTTTCAATCTATATAGCTATGAGGACTACACTTGAGCGTTATACTACATTTTCTTGTCACGAATTCCAGTTTCAGTAGAAAACAAGTTGAGCAAGATTATGTGAAGATTCTTGTGAGGCGATGATGAGGGACATAAGTAAATAAGTTGGGTTTCATGAGGAGAAAGTCTGCAAACCTAAGAAACAAGGGGGTCTAGGCATCAAAAATGGTTGAGGTAAGTGAATAAGCCCCTCTTGCTAAATGGATGTGGAGGTATTCTAATAAAATTTGATACTAGTATTATGAAATTTGAAAACTCTTTTTGATATGTAGTTCAAGCTTTCATCTCCTAAAAAGTGAAGCTTAAACTTTAATTTTTAGCCAGACCACGTTATTCAAAACAAGGACATGTATCATATGATCATAGATGATATATAAACGCTTCAATAGAAAACCCTAATTTGACCCTAGGTTTTAAGATCTTAAATCTCATAAATCCTTTCGAAAAAACTCTAGAGGGTATGAAGTATACATAGAAATAAACATGAGCAAAGAAAATAATATGTAGAGAAAAAGTAAGGATCGTCTGAAATAAACAAATTTTTAGAAAAGTAGACAAAATAAAATTAAGAACCTATAGATGAGCAAGTCTGGTTTCTTTGGGTTCTCCACGAACAAGTTTTTGAATACTAACAGTAACCAAACCCTTACAGTGAGAAGCTATGATTTCCTCCGTGTTCGCGTCGGAGGGTAATTGGATACCTCGCATGAATTTCCCCAACCGATCTCCTACTATCCTCCATCAAATATGTCCCCTTGACTTCACTTTTCCTACTACGCTTTCCCGTTATCACAAGCTCATTATTTCCCTCCACCTTTAATTCAATAGAGCTAAACCCTGGCATGTTTACTACGTATTCGTACTAATCATTGTTTTGTTTGAAATCTGTTGGTGGATTCGGAGGAGTTGTTGAAGTATCGGACGGAGAAACATCTTGACATTCTTTCCGAGTTGACAATAGATGACATAGTATTGCCTTCTGTTTGGAATCTAAGATCCCTGTTGTTGCTGATATAGATTCATGACGGAGTGTTGCTGCCTTCAGTTTGGAATCTGAAAGCGGAGGAGTATTGGCTGTTAGTGTTGTAAATTCTTTGGCATTTTCTTTTTCCTTTGAATCGTTTGAACCAAAAAACCACTTGGAAGCGTTTGAACCAAAAATCCACTTGGAAGCGTCCATGGTTTTTTGGCTAGTAATTTACTTCCTTTCCTCTTCGTTCTTATGGGAAAAAAAAAGATTTACTTGCTTTCTCTAGGAGAAGTAGAAGATAATAAAAAGCTAGGTTTCGTGTTAAACAATAATTATTACTCTTCCAATACTCGATAAACAAGAATTTTGCTTATTCTTTCGTTACATTCGAGCCATATGGACCAAAAGACTGGCAGCATATATTCTATCCCGTAGCCGGTAGCTCCTTGGTTGGACCTACAGCAGGACCAATCTTTAATGGGAAATTAACGGTTTAGTCTTAATTGTGTCTAATATGACTAGTTAGTCCTGACTTATTTAACTAGGTACAAATTAGTCCTTTATTTATTTAAAATATAGAAAATACATGAAGAACGTCCACAATCATAGAGTAAACGATAGACTAAACTCATATATGCTCGTTGAGTCAAATGTAGTGGGACAGAGCATAACCATATTTGACCCGGTTTGCTAGGATTTCAGACCAAAAATGGTCCAAAATCCGTAGCAAACCCAAATTTGATGGAGCACAAATGTAGACAACGTTTAATAGTAGGCGTAAACTTAGTAGACGTCTCATGCCAGGCATATTTGGTGGAACCGTTTGATGGTGTGGCGCATATAAAGTATGCGCTTGTATTGGGCGTTAAATTAAGAGACCGCCCCACTAGATGTTCATCCATTCGTACGCCTCTCGTGATGTGTAGTTCAAGTGTACGCCTGTATTGGGCGTTGGACAAACATCCGCCTGTGTGGGGGCGTTGGTTAAACGTCCGCGTGTGTGGGACGGTGGTGTTACGTGCGCCTCTCTTGTAACGATAATATTTTCGTTTGAAATTTCCGACCATGTTATTTTATTGCAACAACTATCTTTCGTATACCTATACATATGAATTTGTTGAGCAAATCATCAGTACTAATGATTCATCTAATTTGTGTATCAAAATAATTTCACTAGTTTCATATCATTCGTCTTTCAAATCATTTAGAATTATGGCACCAACACACGAGGTCCTAATTTTTCAACAATTGAAGATATAACGATGTGTAAAATTCATTTATCAATATCTCAAGATTCTGCTATTGGTGCACCAGTATGTACAGACCCACAAAACATGCATGAAATCGATCATCAATGCCCACACACTAACCTACATTTTACGAAAAATACACTGGTGCACCAGTATGTACACGCCTATAAAACATGCATGAATCCACCATTCATATCTACAAACATATATGGAAAATACATTGTTGCACCAGTATGTGTGCACCTACTAAACATGGAACAAATAAATTATTCATATCCACACACACACACACACCTAATTTTCATGAAAGATACACTGATATACCAATATATACACACCTACTTTTCATGTGGAAATTCGCATTACAAAGACATATATACAAAAACAAGAATTAGATATATAATAAGAGAAAAACAAAAACAAGATTAAGATATTTAATAAGAGAAAAAACAAATAGTACAATGTGCAATAAAGTCCACATACTAAATAAATAAAAATTATTAGTTCATCTCTCAATTCTTCATCATGAACAATTTCAGTGTGTTTTTAAAGCAATACGGTGTACAATAAAGTGCACATGTTATGTAAATGAATATTAGCATTATATCTCTCATTTCATCACCATTAAGATAAAAAAAGTGTACAACAAAGTAAACATACTATATCAAATGAAGATTATAATTTTCTCTCATAATTCATCACCATGAACAATAACACAATGTACAATAAAGTGCATCTGAAAAACACAAAAAGAGAATATATAAATTAGTTCTCAATCATGTATTAGGACACACAAAAAAAAAACAAAAAAAATCTAAAAAAATTAACCCAAATAAAATTATAACTATGAAAAAAGAAGAAGAAAAGAGGTAAAAATCCATGAAAATAACGATAAATCAAAGATTCAACTAACTTTTTAATTAAAGATGAAGAAGAAATTGTTGGTTTACTTTTTCTCTCCATAGGAAAAAGAAGATAAAAAAAGCGTCTACAATAACAATCAAACCTCATATCTATCTTTTCAAATCAAAGATGAATGAAGAAACTATGAAATTAAAACGTGGAAGAAGAAGATGACGATGAGAAAATTTGGATCCGTTTTTCTCTCTACAAGAAGATGAAGAGAAAAAAAAAGAAAAGAAAATCCTAGATCTAATTTCTCTCTCTATAATAGTAGTATTTTTTTCT
>JAJJMC010018788.1:5249667-5271201 GCA_023531435.1 Papaver californicum
CTAATTTCTCTCTCTATAATAGTAGTATTTTTTTCTCTCTTCAAAAAGTAAATGATATATATTTTTTATTAAGCAAACTAATGTATATGGAATGATAAAAGGATAACTATGAGAATAATAAAATATGCATTTCTTTGGATCAGACTAAACCGTAAAAGAAAATGATCAAAACGTACATATTTTTGGGAAAAAAAGACTAAAGTGTAACAGGCTCTGGGGGATAGGACTAGAGAGTCTAAAGCCTAATAAAAATAGGATTAAACGTTAACTTCTACATCCTTAATCAGGTTCATAATCAAGTCAGGAGGAGTATAGTTTTTCCATGTTGAATGCCATGCCCTCCTGATTTTTAGGGCTGTCAACGGTAGTTTACGGAACGGATAATGGTTGTCTCGTATCCGAATCTGTTAATTTTTACCAGATATCCGTATCGGATAATAGAAATTCACTTCCGAATCCGTTAAATTTAACGGATACCGGATAATCTGATAATTATCCGAAAACTATATAAAAAAGAAAAAAACATCTAATTTGGTTGTGTATGTTTAATCACTTCTTCTTCACGTGATTCCAAAATTTTAGCACCAAAATAATTTTGATGAATTTTCTATTCCTTTATTTCTTTTCGAACAAAATCATCAACACATGTAAAAAATTAGATAAATTTGATTTATAATAGTATTTTTATATACATATATTTATGTTATCGGATATCGGATAATTATCCTATATGATAGCAGTATTATTGTATCCGTATCCGATAAGAAGAAATTATCTGATAAGATATATGTATCCGTATCCGATATCCGAAACTTCGAATAATATCCTAAATTTTTGGTACGGACTCGGACGGATGACGGATATTATGTTATCCATTGACATGCCTACTTATTTTTAGCCATGGACCATGTTAAATGACATGAACCACTGATTTTAAACCACATCAACGGCTGTCTAGGCTGGCTCTAAAAAACTAGCCAAAAATCATTTTCACAACAAAAATGATTAACAAACCGACCATAAAAGCACCCAGACCAAAAACATGTAGGAATCAGGTATTTTTATTGTTTTTATGGATGTCTGTCTAGGACTGTTTTCGCAAACCTTAGATAGGCACACCAATAATTCCTCTTGGTATTAGTCGCGTCCTGCCAAAGAAAATCCCTCGTAGTCTTTTAAATTTATCGAATAACTGACTGATCATCCGTGAAGTGAGCGAAGTAGTATACCGGAATGCTTAAGAGAACACTTTAAGAGCATCTGCAATCGTCGAGTAAACCGACGATCAAAGATTAAATAAAATCGATAGTCGTCGAAAATCACCCAGAGACGTCGATCATATTTGGTATTTAGTCGATGAAAATCACTGTTCCAGATTAAATCTCGTCGCTGATCGACGACTATAAATTATAGTCGCGCGTTATTTTAAGGTCTCGCCTGTTACCGAACAATGGTGCACAATCTCGTTTAAAAATACGGACGTAGAGTTGGCATTCCGCCAGGTCAAACGAGATACTAAACGTCCGCTCCTCAACACGATACTCTGGATGCTCGCCCTATTCATAAGCGAGGTTCTGAGTTACCACTCCAAAAATTCAAACACGGGCGAGAAAGTAACATGGCGTTTACAATTGGACGAGATAGGACGGACTCCTGGAGTTGGGCGAGCCTCCATGGATTCGTTGGTGGTAGGGCGAGGTAATAGCCCTCCGTTCAGGTGACCGTTAATACTTCGGTTCAAATGTTACCGTTGTAGTTTAACGGCTATATTTTTACCCTATATATGGGATAGGAGACCAATGGCATTTTACTGAATTCATACATATTTTGTGTAAAAAATCTAAAGTTGGTTCTTATTTGTAATCGATTAGTAAAATGCCACCATCAAAAGCACGAGGTCCAAATTTTTCGTCTTTTGAAGATGTTACGATGTGTAGAATTCATTTGTCAATTTCTCAAGATTCTAGCATTGGTACCGATTAATCTGAAGATCAATTATGGTCATGTATTCTATTCCGGATGAAAGAAGATATACCTACGATGCCAGCACGTAATTGGACCTCCCTTCAGAAACGATTTCAAATTATAAGTAAAGATGTTGCGCTATTGTATGCAAAGGAGGCTGAAGTAGATAGGGAACATCATACTGGTTGGGGCCCTGAAAATAAGGTAACTACTCGTTTAACTATGCTTATTACATTAATCCATATGATTGTATATCCTTTAACATATTGAATTGAAACACCAGTTCGCAGAAGTCCGTAGGCTTTTCAGGGAAGCTACTGGTCGAAGTTTTAAGCATGAAGATTGGTACACATTTATGCTAGAAAATATTAAATATTCAAGAAGGTCGACATTTGTTTTCGATTCATCACAAGCAGAGTCTGATTACGACAATGAATCTCAGGACGTACAGGATACACCGGACTTAAGCCTAGATGGACCAAGCGCATTTGACGACCTAGGAGATATCCAAAACACAGTAATCCGTCCAATGGGGAAAAAAGAGGCGAAACGACAAACGACAAAAGGGAAAGCAAAATTTACTGAACAACAGGAATTGACAGAAAATATTTATAGAGAGCAACAAAGCTTCAACGCCAAATGTACGGAACAAAGAGATATGAAGATGACACAAAGAGATGCTGAGTTTGCAGCAAAATTAGCTAATGATAAAGCAAAGTTTGAAGCTAAATTAGCTGATTCAAATGCAAAGTTTGCGGCAATACAAGCTAGGCAAGAAGCAGAAGAGGAATTCCGTATAATGACGATGGATCTGTCACAAATGGATGATGTATCAAGACAGTACATCGAACTGAGAAAAGGTAAAATTTTGAGGAAAAGATTAACCCAATCATAGAGGCCATTATTTTTTACTATTTTCATATTGTTTATTTAATTTTATGGATTTATTTAGAAATTTCAGTTTAATTTAATACCAATAAAGTTTTATGTTTTTAACGGGTTATAATTTATTGGATTTATTTTTTAAAATTACTTCAGAAACTAGATGCGCTCGAAAGATTAATGTAAATGTAAACGTAACTAACAAGTGTAGTCCTTACAACACATTCAGCCAAAAATCCCATAAAAATAATCATTCATCCCCAACAGATGACCATATGTGTTCGATCAAGTCATTTCTCAAACGAACCCCAGTTTGTTTATCAAATACTGCACGTCTGCGTTTGTCCTTCACCATTCTTGAAAGTTGAGAAGTGTTGTCCCTTGAAATGACACATGGAGCACCATGGCTTCGTTGTTCATAGTCATGCGGCCAGTCAACGGGAATACGTTCATCCTCCACTATCATATTATGTAGAATAATGACAGTTTTCATTATATAGGCTAACACGTCAGGATTCCACATTCTAGCGGGTTGTTTAATAATTGCAAATTGACTTTGTAATACCCCGAACTCCCGTTCAACATCCTTTCGACAACCTTCCTGCATAGCTGAAAATTTCTGTTTCTTTTGTGAATCAGGATGTTTTATGGTAGTCACAATAGTTGCTGTCTCTGGGTATATTCCATCCCCAAGATAGTACCCCATATTACATTGATTTCCATTGACCTCAAAGTTAATTGCCGGTGCTTTACCGTTGATAAGTTTTTTGAAAATATACGACCGGTTCATCACATTGATATCATTGTTTGAACCCGGCATACCAAAAAATGCATGCCAAAACCAAAGATCATGTGATACCACTGCCTCCAAAATAATACTTTCGCTACCCTTGTAAGCGGTATAAGCCCCCGATTCAGCGGAAGGGCATTTGTCCCAATTCCAATGCATGCAATCCACACTACCAAGCATAACTGGAAATCCATTTTTTTGGTTTTCATCGAGGAGGAGTTCAACATCACGCTGAGTTGGTGTCCTCAAATATTCTTTTTTGTATAGTTGGACTATCACCCTGCAAAATCTGCGGGTTGCTTCCAAAATTGTAGTTTCCCCAATACGTAAATACTCATGGATTGCATCTGCCGCACAACCGTACGCTAACATTCTAATTGCTGCAGTAATTTTTGTGTGGGGGGTTAAGCCTAGAACACCACAGGCATCATTTTTTTGCACAAAATAACTATTTACCGCAACAACATCACCCAATATACGGTTGAATAACTCTCGACGCATTCTGAATCTTCTGCGAAATACATTCGGTGGAAACGTCGGGTTGTTGCAGAAATAGTCTCTCCATAGACCTTTGGCACCTACATCACGTTTTCTTTGTATTTTTGTACGTGTATGGGGAGGGTTCATATTTGACAACATTAAACCAGCAGTAACTGCTAGGTTATTACTGTTCGCTTCAAGTGAACTTTCATCTGATGAGTAGTAACTACTGTTATCATCATTGTTTAATGAACCAGAAGAAGAAGAAGTATAAGAAACATAGTGAGGAAAACTAGAAGAGGAACCATAGTTGTCTATATGATTTAGATAGTTTGCCATTTTGTTATGTGTTGGAATTTTGTGAGAAAGAGCTAATGATAAACTCGGTTTGTATTGATGGAGAAGCCAGTGTGGTTATTTATAATAGAAGAGTAAAACAAAATTTTGAATGCAAAGATTATTTTTCAGATTTGTTAGAGATATTTTATGTAACTTGACAAGGCAATGACATGAATTGACAATACACCGACACCACATTTCAATGCAAAGATTATTTTTCATATTTGTCAGAGATATTTTATGTAATTTGACAAGGCAATGACATGAATAATACACCGACCACATTTCAATGCAAAGATTATTTTTCAGATTTGTCAGAGATATTTTATGTAACTTGACAAGGCAATGACATGAATTGACAATACACCGACCACATTTCAATGCAAAGATTATTTTTCATATTTGTCAGAGATATTTTATGTAACTTGACAAGGCAATGACATGAATTGATAATACACCAACCACATTTCAATGCAAATATTATTTTTCATATTTGTTCTCTATTTAATCACATTTCCACATATTTCCTATTTAATCACATTTCTTTCTTTGTTTACTTCATAACTTACCTCCACCCATGTCAACATTTCATTCAGCTGAAGACTTGGCTATAACAAAATCCTGGTATTACGAAACCTTATGTCAAGATGTTATAGTCGGAATTGTTGATCCAGAAACTTTATGGGGGAGGATCCACACACATTTTGGTGAGGAATATGGAAATTCAACCCAAAGATCTGTTGTACAAATTTATGATAGATACCAAGTTATTCGAAAAGGAATAGCTGATTATGTATCTATACAACAACGGATCTTTAACCACACCCATTTAGGATTATCGATCCAACAATTTGTAAGTATGTAATACCATTAGAAAAGTTGTCTCCTCTATCATTAACAACAATGTCAAATAACGCATATTTAACTGTTTGGTCCGCTTGTGTAGGAGGAAATCGCTAAATGCACTACTTTCAGGAAATAAGGGAAGAATTCATATTTGTATCAATCTACGAGTTCATGAAGTCCAAAATGTAATCGGATTTAACTACTAAATTTATCAATTGAAGTTAAAGTTTAATCTATTTTATTTTTAGAGTTTGAATTTTTATTTATGCTAGTGACCTAATAATAGCGCCTGAATCGTCGTCAACGGAAGAACACCTTATGCTAGTACAATACTTTTATTAAATCAAAAAAGACATACATGGAAGGGAGAGAAAAATAAACTACCGATACAGAAAAATCAAATAAGAAATAAACCTATAAGTGAAACCGTAAGGCTTGGCTTGTCGGACGACGTTGATGACGTTCTGGCCTGCTAGATAGAAAGATCAACAGAAAAGGATTGAATTCATCCATTACCCTTAAGATCTCAAAATGAGGTTTGTGCCGGAAATCACTTCGTTTCCATCTTGTCCATTCCTCTAGTGATCGGGAAACAACTTCATCATCAGTTTCATTCCTAAGACGAAATTCATTGACCCGAGCAGTTAAAGAACAAAATTCTAATACTTCCTTAGTAATTTTCACATATCGACAAACAAGGCCTGCTCTGTTCCGGTTATTGAGATTACCGGTTTCATCGCAAAAGTTTTCATGTGTGTGTTCCAACCATTGCATGGTCATACAACCATTGATATCACGTTCCTGACCCCTTGCTGGATAATGTAATACTATGTTTCGACATATGGATAAATCTTCATCTAAAGTAAACTTGCATTAAGGGTAAAATTTTCGTACCCATACATTGAAAACTAAAATGTGGGAATAATGAAATGAGGAAGGTAGCTATTGAATTTTATTTATAGTGGTCTCATTATTCAAAATATAACCGTTATGCAAGGAAAAAAAACCAGTAATATAACGGTAATAAAACGGTCATTTAAATTTCGTAATGTGCTGTAAAATTATCATACTACATAAACGGCCTAGTAAAAAAAATAACATTTGATTTAACCGTAAATCAACAATAAAAATAACCAAACAAGTTCTTTTTAAATCCAATCCAAATATTAAAAATGTTTTTTTAACCGGAGTTCGATCTTGGTGGAATAAATGGCGGGAAAGATGGTCTGACGTTCTGCGTTGGGCGAACTGTTGATGAAGAACCAGGAGGTGGTGTCGTGGAATATGAGGCAAAACCTAAGGGTTGTTCTTGACGGAATTGGCTTAGCTGTCTGGTCAACAACGAAACCTGATCTTGTAGGAGGAGGTTTTCGGCGGCTGACTGAGTTCGAACAATGTTCAACTCAACTTCCTTAGCTATGATGTAATCCATCCTATCCTTAGTTTCAGATAAGGTAAAATCCCGCAACTCTTGTGTAAAATCAGCAAAGTCTTGCACTAAATCATAAGCCGCCACCTTGGATGGAAAAAAAATAAGAATAAGCATTAGAAACACAACATTTCTTAAACCGTAATAAATTTCTCCACGACTTTGTTGAGTACTTACATATGGTAGTTGTTGGGGAGGAGGAATGGGTACATGATCACGGCGCCGTGGGATGTTGTGTTTGATACGGTCACCCGCATATCCATACGTTTCAACCTCCCAATCAACTGCCGTCACATATTTGTAGAGGTTGGTAACATGTCGCTAATATTCATAATAAACCTCGTATTGCACGACACGTACGTATTCACTACAATTGCCGTGAGCTCTGGCTGTCATGTCTTCAATCTCATCGTCACCGAAGTTGGAAATGCAATTAGGGGGGTTTGCCGGAATACCCCAAGTTGGGTTGTTCTGCCTCCAACAACGGTCTCCGAGATACATATTGTGCTTTATCCAATAAAATGACAATAAATAAATACCAACCATGTCACAACAGTACAAGTTGGAAAATTTAAGATTGTAAGAGAAAAGAACTAGAGAACTTACAGTGCCGAGCCAGGAGAATATAACCCGTTAGGCAGAAAGTTCTATTGCCTTGCAACCAATTTCTTCTGGTATAACTGCAGTAAGGCATGGTTGCCAAGTCACGGACTCGGCAGATAACTGATTTAGTTCAGTCCTTGACTTCACGATATCAACACCCTTCTTCCGGGGGGGGGCGAACCACCTACGACATCTGGGCCATTCATGTTCACTTTCAGCCGTAGTCTTGTTTGGACGAAATATCCAAGGTATTCGTATCCCCAAAACTACAACATAAATAAATTGCAAATTATTTAACTACATACCAACTAAATTGTAAGAAAAATTAATTCATTTAACGTTAAATAAATTACCTCCAAAATTTGGAATGGGCCGGATACTGATTTCTGTCCCCTAGAAGCCGTGGCGAGACCCGAATACAATTTTGAGAATGCTGGACCACCCCAGTCGTACTGATCAACTTCATTTAGATTTTAAAAAGCATCCAACCATCCTGCATCAATGTATGTTTTTCCATTTGGGAAAAAGAAATTCCCCAGAACATACATATAGAACGCCCTCGCAACTCTATCATCAAGGACACTATCATCGTTCGCCGCGTTCAATGTAGCGATATCAAAATAGGTGGTCAAAAACTTGAGAGTTATTGCATCTGAAACCCACTGTTGTGGAACACCTTCTCTTTTGCATATCGCATTATCTTTCAGTTCAGGAAAGATATTCGCACGAACATATTCAAATTTAAACTTTTGTGGCTCATAAGGAACTAATCTCCCGACACCGATACTAAGCCCGGTCAACATAACCCAATCGAGGGGAGTGAATCCAAGCTCCCCAAAAGAAAAATGAAATGTGTTAGTAGTATCCCAAAACCGCTCGATTATAAAATCGATTAGAGCGTGGGATGAATCTACTACAGGTAGGGATGGTAATCTGCCCCAACCTCCCCTTTCTATTATATATTGGACCCTATTAGACTCCTGAGTAATTCTCTTGTAGACCTGTAGAACTGATTTAAGAGAACCACGATGGTCAAACCTGAAGTTGGCGTCAGAGGAATATGTAATATTTGTAGAAACATGTTCCTCCATATCTTCGACAACGGTGTAATGTTCCAACCCCGGAACATCTACCGACTCGGGGACCATGGACTGTACTTCAGAATCCTCTGTGATTTTAGCTTTTTTGCTGGTTTTCTTTCTGCCAACCCATCTCGAAACAACATTGCTAGACATCTTCCGAAACAAATAATAGAACATTGTCAATAAAATGAGTAAATCACCACAATGCATAAACACTTAAAATTAATTTAACAACACCTAAACAAGTAGGGAAAGCAAAATTTCCATATACATTTGTACAAACAATTATACATCAAACATTCTAAAAGTACATACATCATTATCAAAATACAACAATCACACCCATTATAACCAATCTAATTCAAATTACACAATTGCAAATAATTCCATACACATTTGTTTTTAAACTAAATCAAAAATCAAAATTAATTTGTTTCTACACAACATAATACATTCAACCAAAAATCAAACATAAATCCACTAAAATTAAGCTACAACAATTTCGTATTGTATGTTCAATTTAACAAATAACAACAAATTTTAAAACCTAATTGATAACATGTACATAAACCCTAAATAAATTCCCAATTTTATAATTATAACACAAATTCATATTTCAATAATGGGTTTATAATATACTAATTAAACAACATCTACAACCAATTTAACAAACTAATCATCTAAATTATATACGAAATTAAAACAACTGAATTTAAATTTTTTAGGGTAGAAGATATACCTTGATTTCGCTTGGAATTTGTTTGAGAAAAATATGAAAATGGAAACGAGGTATTGGGTTATCGTCAAATGATAGAGTTGTTGGCAAAATGGGGTTCTTGGAGTGTTTCGGCTGGGAGAGGTAGGAGGCGAGAGGAAGGCAACAGGAGGCGAGAAGAAGATGAAGAATAGAAATGGAAATTTTAGGGTTATAATCGACTGAGAACACAGGCGCCGGGGAATATCGCCTCCCCCAACTGGACGAAACCACACCATCCCGCCCGTCTCTTTCCCACCCAAGTGCCTCGCACGTGCAACAGGCGTCACTATACTCTCTCGCCCGGATCATTTTTTCACACGGCTATTTCGCACATTTTCTAGACGAGATTAAGGCACAGCGCTTGAACAAGCGGAATATTCAGATGCCGCTTGGATAGTGGACGAGCTTCTAGGATCGAGTCTGTAGGTTAGTTTTGCAGACAAGAGAACAAAATCTCGCTTGTACTAGGCGCGGTGTTAATGGCTCGTCCGTTTTTCCGAAGGATAGGATAGTAACTCGCTTACCCCCAAACGACAGTTTACTGCCTCGCTTGATCATCCCCCGCTGTTTTTATCCCGGATCAAAGATCAAATTTTTTGATCTTTGATCGATGGGTATAGTCGACCCATTGTGGATGCCCTAATCAAAGTTAACTTAAAGCTAACTTAGGGCAATTCCAGTGGGTGATGCTAAACTTATATTGGATTTAGACCTTGACAAACTATAGTTGCTCGATCTTGCTTAAGTTAATTCCTTTTTGAGGTTAGTATTTGCTTTCTAATCGAATAAGGTCATCAAGGCATCCGTGTAATTGTTTTAGGCTGTCGTTTAGTTTGTAGTACTCCCTCAGTTCTTCATAAATCAAATTATTTTAAGTTGTATAAATCTTAAAACAAGAAGGAAAATAATATACTTTTAGATATTTTTTATAGTTATACCTTTTGGATAATAAAATAGTGAAATAGTAAAATTTAGAAATATCATATTTCTTAAACTATGTCACGGATATTTATAAACTTTATATCATTGAGAAATATTTTTTAACGAATATAAACATGACTATCAAATTATATATATTTTTAATACGAATAATAATTAATTACAAAAATAATATTAGAAATATTATCTTCTTTAATGAGATAGTTCAATTTCTAAAGAATAAAATTTTAAATCGAGTAGCTCAATTAATAAGGAACGTTACTTAGATTAGATTTAGATGCTCCATTTGATCACCTTGATGCTTTTAAAATTATTTATGCAATTATTTTGCTTATTTTTTTTCTAATCTAACCATGTGAGCTGATTAGAAAAAACAATACTTGATAAACAGAAAAAGGAAAACAACTAACAATACCAACTTACCAATAAATTTTTCTCTTATAATGAAGAAACTAAACCTAAATATCTAGTTAAGTAAAAAAAATATAAACTGAATCCCTTAACTTCCTGATCTTCATGACCATCATCTACAACAATTCCACTAGTAAAATGCAGCAAGTATTTTAGGTTTGTTTGCTTCGATACTAGGAGGGAACCTCTCAACAGTAACAGTAAGTTCAACATAATTATTATGATCAGTTTCGATTACATTAAAGTTTGCATCAAAAGGGAGTTCAACTCTTGCCTCAAACAACATAACCTTATCCAGCTCTTTCGTCAAATACGTCGCATCTTCAGGAACACCCATAGACTCATTAAGGTTTTTCGATCTACTAATTACAAGCTCGTTATGATTCTCCTTCCGAACTTTTTTTTCTTTTTTTTTTTCTTTTTTGGAAAGGAGAGGGGGTTAAGGGGACCCCAACCAACAAGAGAAAACAGAAAAGGAAAAAGAAGGGAAAATCAGGGGTCAAACAGGAGCCCTGAGCTATTTGCTTTGCTACGATGGT
This sequence comes from Papaver californicum, assembly GCA_023531435.1. Taxonomy (NCBI): domain Eukaryota; kingdom Viridiplantae; phylum Streptophyta; class Magnoliopsida; order Ranunculales; family Papaveraceae; genus Papaver; species Papaver californicum. The sequence goes on from JAJJMC010018788.1 coordinate 5,260,730, forward strand.
ACAACTTCCCTGCAGCATCTTCGAGTATTATCTTCTTTAGCTCTTCATTAAACAAGTCGGGTGTAAATTCCACGAAATCTCCATTTGGAAGCAAGCTAGCAAGTAGGTCAGCTGCTCTATTTGCTTCTCTATAGGTATGATGCACATAAATAGATGAGAACTTGGTCCTTAGCCGTTTGGTTGACTCCCATATATGATGACAATACCGGGGTGGTTTTCCAGTGTCGCTCAGCAGGTACTTTGTGACAGTCATTGAGTCAGTTCTTAAATAGATTCTTAGGTGATGTTTGGTTGTAGCCAGTTTGAGTCCAGCTTCCACACCTTGGATCTCATGGAGAATGATTGAAGACGGTCTCGAGCTTCCAGCAACTGCAGCCAAGGGAGCTCCGTCCTCATCTCTAATTATGGCCCCAAAGACAACATTGACATCTTTTAGAGAGCCATCAGTGTTTACAGCAACTTCCCCAGCCTCAGGCTTAATCCAGGCGCAAGTGAGATGACTGGTGAAAGTGTAGCTTGGGTCAATGCTCCAAAAAGAAGATAAAGCTCTATTCTCGTTGGTGTCAGGCATAGTGAATGAGCAAGAAGCCATATTGAGCCTTAGTTCCTCCGTGATTTTGTAGAAGAGCAACTCAGAAGGCAGGGACTTCTTTGTGAATATTCTTCTGTTTCTCTCGCACCATATATGGTAAACAAAGGCATTGAAGCATAGCTTCCTGATGGCGCCCTCAGTCTTTGCACCCTTCAACTTTTGGACCCACCACTTTATCTTCTCATCCAATCTGTATGGCTGGTGTCTATTATCCCCATGATGCTCAGCAGTTTCTTCCAGATGCTGGTGGCGTAACATCATTTGAAGAACATGTGGTAATCATCCTCCAGTATTATATTGCATATTACACATATAGGGTCCACAGGCTACCCCAAGAGAGAAGTTTGTATCTGGTATTTAACCCTCTATGAAGAGCTATCCATACAGTAAAGCAATGTCTAGCAATACAATTTGGAAACCAGACAAGTTTGTGCCAGTCAGTGCAGTTCCTCTGGCTCCTAAGGGCATTATAGGTGTCTTTTAGGGTATATTCGCCCGAGTTGCCCGTTGTCCATACTATCTTTTCCTCTATCAGGGGATCAGTTTTAAGGTTCATGATGTCCAGGGTGGCGATGCCAACAACATTTGAGAGATTGGGAGTTAGCACCCATTTGTCGTTTGCTAAGCAGCTACTGACCTTAGCTTCAGCAAGGTGCATAGTGTCATAAGTCATCTGTGGTGGGAAGGAGCTGAAAAGGTTACCTTGTGGGAGCCATTTTTCCTTCCAGTGTTTGGTACTATCCCCATTTCCAATCAAGTGGAGGGTGAACTTTGCGTCCATGTCTATGTGCTCCAGAATACGTCTCCAGCACCAAGAGCAGTCTGCAAGAGTCTTTAGATGATAGAAATCTTTTTTCTTGATGAGGTTTTGGTATACGCACTTAACCCAAAGAGTGTCCTTATTGCTCACAATGTCCTAGATGTCGAAGGTTAGCGGCTGTATTGGTAGTCTCGATGCAGCGGATAGCCATGCCACCTTCCTTGTAGGGGTGGCAGATTGTATGCCACTTGACAGCTGGGTGCTTGTATGTAAGATCAATTCCTTCCCACAAGAACTTCCTGAAAATAACATTTAGGAAGTTGATTGTTCTTTAGAGAGGACAAAACAGGAAGTCCAGAAGACCAGCATACTGGCTCAGGACTGATTTATGAGAAAGACTCTGCCAGCAAAAGAAAGAGCGTGAGCTTTCAAAGTTTTGATCATGTTGTGAACATGATCAACAAGAGGTCGGCAATCAGCATGAGTCATCCTGGTATACAGCAGGGATAGGCCTAGATATCTCACAGGGAGGGTGCCCTCTTCAAACCCAAGCACAATTTTTATGCTAAAGGCAGCAGTGTTATCCACAGAAGACAGAAATATATTGCTCTTGTTATTGTTTACCACTAACCCAGTCCTGGCAGAGAAGATTGCAAGGGCAGTAGCTAGGGAGATGGATAACTGCACATTACCATTCATGAACACCAGGAGATCATCCACAAAACACAGATGTGTAACAATAGGGTCCTTACACTTTGGGTGGAGAGTAAACAGACCCAAAGCTACCTGGTTTAACATGATAACATTGAAAACTTCCATGAGTAAGACAAAAAGGTATGGTGATAGGGGGCAGCCTTGACGAATACCTCTTTTCCCTTCTATGTAGCCGTGGGCAGACCCATTTACCATGATCATTATTCTTGTGGTAGTTCCTCAGCAACTCATGTGCAAGCATAATGTTGTCCTGTATGGATCTCCCGGAGACGCAAGCAGACTGGCAGAGACTGACCAGCTTTTTCACAACATGCTTAAGTCTGATAGTTAAGACTTTTGCGATACATTTATGCATGACATTACAGCAAGCTATGGGTCTGAAATTATTTAAAGAGGAGGCATTAGAAGATTTTGGGATAAGAGTGATGAGAGTAGCATTTATCTCACCCAGGAGTTTTGCACTAGAGAGGCATCTCTTAAAAAGCTCTTATGAAGTCATTCCCAATGATCCTCCATCAGCACTTGAAAAAATAGGAAGAGAAGCCATCCGGACCCGGAGCCTTGTCTGAGCCTATTGTGGAGAGGGCATGGATGATTTCATCATCTGTGAAGGGTTGTACTAGATCATTTGCATCTTCCTCAGAGGCTGTGTGGGGAGGCACTATCTAGTCCCAAGCATTAAGGTCAATGGGGGTGACTGAGTGCTGGACAAATAGGTCAGAGTAGTAGGTCACACATTCCATAGTTATGTCCTCGTCAGACATGAGTCTGTTTCCGAGAGCATCATAGAGAACTAATATCATGTTCCTGGCTCTTCTCTCCACTATATACTTGTGAAAGAAAGAGGTGTTGATGTACCCCAGCTTTAGCCACTGAACTCCCGATTGTTGCTTCTTCATGGACACTTGTTGTATGGCTTTCCTGGAGTACTCTTTAACAACTGTTTTTTAGAGGTAATGGTGTTGGGACACAAAGGGGTGACTTGAAGGGATTTTTGGCTTTTTACCATATTTGTCTTAGCCTCTTCCACTTGGGTGTCGAAGTTGGAGAATTTCCTTTTCTTCCAGGTGGTGAGTATGGTCTTCACATTCTTGAGCTTGGTGACAAAACTGTACATTGGTGTACCCCGGGTAGGGATGTTCCAGGAAGACTCAACTACAGCCATGAAGTCATTTCTTCGGCTAAGGTGTTGTAGAATCTGAAGGTTTTGGCCCAGTTCCCCTTCCAGCAAACACGCTTATCATCATTGGTGAGTGATCATAAATTCCACTTGTGAAGAATTCTGATATAGAGTCATTGAAGCAGTCGAGCCAAGCCAAGTTTATGAGCACTTTGTCCAGCTTTCCAGTGATTCTAGTGGGAGCATCTTGCTTATTTGACCATGTGAAGAAGCATCCAATGAAGGGGAAATCAAATAACTGAGAATCTTGAAGGCATCCTTGAAGATTGTTCATAGAAGACTGCGCCACCGGGTCACCCCCTTCTTTCTCATGAGCATATAAGTAAGAGTTAAAATCCCCCAGCAGGCACCAATGAAAGATGTTGTGCTCATCAAAACTACTTATGCTAGACCAAAGGGGGACTCTGTTTTCCTCAGTATTTAGTCCATAGACAATAGTGATTACAAAATTAGTCCCATTTTGATAAGAGGCTCTAGCAAACAAGGCTTGGTCATTGCAGAGAAGTAAGTTAAAATTTACATAAATTGGATCCCACATTAGCCAGATTCTTCCAAGATCATGGTGATTATAGTTGTCCAGGTAGGACAAGTTGGGAAGGATGCTATTCCTGATTCCATGTTTATTCACACTTTGGACTCTAGTTTCTACTAAGCCACATATCTTCAAGATATTTTTGTTAATATAATTCCTAACTTCTATATGTTTTAGAGGGTCATTGAGTCCCCTAGTGTTCCAGCACCCTATGTTATTCATTTAATAGGAGTCTGTAGGGTGCTTGTCTAATCCGGCCTGCTTTTTTGAGGTCAGAGCTCTTGATTCCCAAATGGTGGTTACTAGTTTTGGTGGTGTTACTTTTAGGGTATGTCCGTGGATTCCCCCAAGGTTTAGCACCTTTCCCGTCTTTAGCTTCAGTAGTACACAGGCTATGGGGTGTTAATAGATTACCACTGGAGATTGCATTGGTGTAGTCATCCATGCTTTCCACCCCCTCAGCAGCTCCATCATCTTCAAGTAAGGCAAAAAGGTTGCTTACAATAACTGGGGAGTTGTTCTGCTGCACAGGCAGCTAGGCTCTTTCTATCTCAAAACCTGGAGGGTTGCTTGCAATAACTGGGGGGCTGTTCTGCTGCACAGGAAGTTGGGCTCTGTCTATCTCAAAACCTGGAGGGACCTCATGGGACGGGGAGGACTTCACCCCAACTTTTGCTGGCTTCTCTGCAGTGCTAGCCTTCATGGCTTTTCTCTTATTGGTGACCGACTGCCATTCCTTGTCTTCTGTCACCAGCCCTTTACCACTGTGAGTGTCTTTATTGGCCTCTTTAGATTGAGTGGTTTTTAACTGTAACTTAGAGTCATACAGGGAAGATGGAGGGGTGACAACCTTCTCCCTGATCTTCTTTGGGCATTTTGCTTCATTGTGACAGAAAGTAGAGCAAGAGCTGCATTGTGCAGGCTTCCAGGCATACTCAACAACATCTACACATTTTGATCCATCTTCAACAACAACTGGTATGGCATTCTTGAGGTCTGAGTTAGGAGTTACCTCTAAACATACCCTTGCAAATGCCATTCTGGTTCTGGCAACTGTAGTACCATCCAGCAGCAGGGGTTTTCCAATAACTGATGCTATGTAGCTTATCCCTACAAGATTAAACATATGCACATGCACCTTCTTGATGGTCATCCACACTGGAACAGATTGAATGTTCTCTAGTTCCTGCTCAATAAAAGGTACCCAACCCCTGACAAAGAATGGGGTATGGTAGATGAACACATGGCAATATTCCAGAGCTGTGATTCTGTCTTCCTCCAAGGAAAATCTCAGGATGAATGCTTTTTCACCATGAACAATCATGGTCAGACTCTCCTTGATGTTCCATGCTTTCTCAACTGCTGCTTTCACAACCTGGTAGTGTAATCTCCTGCCTACAAAGCCTCATACAACTAGCTGCTCACATTCCTTCTTGTGAGATCCAAAAGCTGGATCACTAATTCTGGCTACAAGCTCCTCATCTACCATTACTGGTGGTTAATAGCAGAGATCAGTTGCAGAGCTTGGTAGGATTGTTCTTGGCCTGTTGGCTACACCATTCCATTCAAAGCTACTGTTCCTCATATTTTCTACATTTTCTTTGGTTGTTTCAGGTGAATCTGGGGTAAAGGAGGGAGAGATTAGAGGTGGAAAGGATGAAAAAGTGGTTGGGTTTTCTAGATCTGGAGGAAGAAACTCCATAGAAGTTTGGAATCAGGAGAAGCTACTCACCTTGACTCAAGTCAAAGACACACGGCCAGGGTCAAGGCTTCTCTCTCTTCACACCGAAATTATGCCTTCCGAACTTTGATATTATCATAATAGTACCTGATTTTTCTGGGGACGTCGAGTGTCACTTCGTACTTATCGTCATACTTCATGACTTCCATTGGAGGCTGATAACTTGAATCCTTCTCGCTATCACCTGCTTTTGAAGATTTGAAAACATCACGACATTCTTTCCAAGCAGCAGCAAATTTACAGAACGTCTTTATATCACTGGCTCCGTCTCCTTCCATGGTTTTTTATATGAAACGAGGAAAGATGAGTGAATCAAAGTTATTAATAGAATAGATGTGATTCTTCATAAGCAACACTTATATGATTCATTGACTTGATAAACAAGCTAGAAGCCTGGAACAATTTATTGGGTACGGGGACGGATATCTTCATGTGCCTTGAAGGAGAAGGGCCTTGCCACATATTTACCACTTACAGCTTGTTTGTTTGCAGCTGTACATCTGGATTTGACTCGACTTCTGGCTCGGCCCGATGTCAGATCGTGTTTTTTTTCCCATTAAACCCTCAAAACTCCAACTTCATTCTTGAGCTTCGAAATAGAAGCAACAAATTAACATGTAAATAACACATCATTTTATACACTTCAGAAAATACTGCTTACAATTTACAAAGAACCAATGATCAAACTAATTCACCTGGAAACTACTAAGTACTAACATTATTTCTCCTAATCCAAACTAATTAATGCTTGGATGACATATATTGGTAATAAATTTCGTCGAAGAAACCAAACAATTGAATGGCCTCCAAAATCTGTCTCACTAAATAGAAATCTAGCCGGCTAAGATGGGATTCCTTTCTTCATCAATATCGACCATGATAAGATGTTCAGGATTTGAACCACTAGGTCCTTCAGAGTAAAGAGTTGGGAGATATGCCCTGTATGCAGGAAGGTATCGCGAAACAAAGTCCATAACCTGCAATGGAAGATAAACACACTTAACACCAATAAACAGATTTTTTTTTTTACTTTGTAGCTTTAACAACATATTAAGTCCTTAAGACACTTTCTTCGTTCTTCATTCTAAAAAAAAAAATCTAAACCAATTGTCACTGCCTTGTAAAGCTCAACAAGCACTGATTAATATTTAAGGTTGATTTTTCGCCCAAATGACCAATATCCAAAACCTATGACATCCTCACTACTAATCAGATTTCCCGCAAAAATGATAAAAAAAATTGACACCAATATTGACAGTTCATTGTTGCTACAATAGATTTAGGCTTTAAGGGGGTCTAGAGTTATAAAACAACTCAGTTTTCAAGTGAGCATCTAACATGTGAACACTGTATAAGAGTTGTGTCTAAGGCAGTGGCGAAAGAATGATGCCAAGGGTTCCTCCCAACTTATCTTATTTTTTGGTAAGCATTCTTCATTATTCTTACCAATTGGGTTAAAGCTAGATTAAAGACAGAGTTTTTGGAACCCTACCTCTTCGTCAGACATTCCAGCTTTGCCATCCTCTAACATGGCATGCTCTGCCTGAAAACAGAACGAATAAGTTAAGACTAATTTATATAAAGAAGTATATCTCAGACCCAAAATTGAACTAATTTTTGTTATCTGGAGTACATTAGAAACATAACAAATAACAGACCTGCAATCGCCATTGATAGACACAGCTCGGTTCTTTAATCTTGATTACAATCCATGACTTAATGAACTTATCCCAGGCTTCATAATAAGCTTCTAGACGCTTGTTTACCACTTCCAACTGAAAAATATAGTGAAGGCGCATTTTAGTTAATCAAACAACCCCCTTTTCATGTTATAGATTAATGAAAAGATATGGAGTATGAAAAGAATATTGTACTGCCCTCAGAATATTGAAGTTAACTACGTGCTCAGAAATTGAATCTGTTTTAAGAAGGACAACAAACCTGTGGATCAACAGCTTTGACGACCTCAACTGGAAGAGGCTTGAAGCCAAGCATCCATCCTTCAAATAAGACTACCTCCAATGGTCCTTCAACCTCTGGCCAGTTTGAGGGTTCATCTCTGTCGCCCTTCCCACCATATGCAGACTGCAATAACTCAGTAATTTGCCTCAGAAATATATACACATTTAAGGAAAATATGAATTCTTACAATAGTGATCCTTGTGGACACTTACTTTATTGTAACGTGGTAACTTCATCTTCATACCTGAATGGAGAACCAGATAAGACATTAGAAATACTTTAATTTGAGCAAACTAGAGCCGATGTACAGAAAAATCAAAAAATTTGCATCGAAATACATGAATTGAAAAGGGAATTAATAATAGGAATTTTACCTTCTTTAGTCATTTGGGTTAGGGCTGTGAGTGTCTCAACTGAGAGTGGGAGATCATGACTTCCAGCATTTCCACGAAGCTGAAATGGGAATTTATAAATTGTTCATAAGATCATCTACTCCAAAAACAGTAACAAGATTAATTATGCTCTTACAACTACCTCTAATAATAAATTTCCAGGATTCTGCTCTCTTAATTTAGCCTGATCCTCGGCTGTCAAGTAGAAGTCATCAATCGATATCGTTGCACATTTCCTGATATCCAAAGAAGTTAGAACTTCCACAGTTATTATCATAATGAACTAAAACTTCCAGGTTAAAATCGATTTGCCTATTACCTGCCACTTGCCCCGAAAAGAAAGTTGAGGGCCAAAACTAGTGTGGTCTTCCCACAACCTTGTGGTGCACTAAAACCAATCTGCACCAACAAAAAAAAAAACCTATAACAACTCCCATAGCATTTTCTCAACTATTTTTCAAACTCATCATTAGAGACAGCAATCAAGATAAACGGATCGATCAGAACACATACCACTAATGGAGGAATCTCATCACCCTCTTTATAAGATGCTCTATGTTCAATGATCTGATCTTCACACCAAATGAAGACAGGAATATAGTAGTGGTAGACCCTAACCTTTTGAGGATGTGACAGATTAAATTCATTGAGGTTAAACATTCTACATATGTATCGACCACATTCTAACCATCTATCAATTGAACTCCCAATCTTTTCAGGGTCTAAATTCATTTTTTCAATAAGTGGACCTGAACATATAAAATCAAAAAGATCCTGCACTGATGCAACTTTAGCAGGTGATGTTGGCAACACCGAATGCAATGGACTTGGCCTACATCCATTGCTGGATACAGGGGTGTATGATGTCGAATTGGAATTGTCTTGCATCCATGAACATCTACTAGTCAAAGAAGAACCTGCAAAAAAAAAAAAAAATCAAATAAATTACCAAGAATAGTAAGCATCTATTGAGACAATAGTACATGTATCATAAATAAAAAAGGCCAAAATGATTAGTACTGAGAAATAGGCCAAAAGGGCTAGGAAGAAAATTCCAAAAAATCTACTTTTGTCATGTTTCTTTTCTTTTCTTTTCCCTCCCCCTAATAAAGAGACTTTGACATGACACAAGATTACTAAACAAGAACCACAAAGTTAGACATTGAAAGTACTGGCCTACAATACAAAATCATGATAACAAAGAGAAATTCTCCAACACACATGATAGAAAAAAATTAGGGCTTTTTCAATTAAAATCAAAAACATAATCAGTGAATTGGATTATAAATAAATTCTTCAAGTGAGAAAAAGAAGAAAAAAAAAACTCAATTCAGCTTATTTTTTGATCAGTTGCAGAAAGAAAAAAATATTCTGTGAGTTAATTGGATGAAATTAGAGTTGTATGAAAATGAAACTCCCATACCTGATTTGTGGGTCGACATTGAATATAAATTTGGATTAGCAGAACAAGAACAAGATGAAGAAGAAAAAGAATTAAGCTTATAGAAATTTGTTGTTGGGAAAGAGAATGAATTGAAAATGTTAACATGATGATGAGAAAAGTGGTGTGGGTATTTGTAAGGTGAAATTAAAGAAGAAAAAGAAGAAGAAGAAAGAGTCGGCGAAGAGGACTGAGATAAGATGTTCAACATTGCCATCGTCATTACCACCTCCTCCTTGTTTATCTCTTAACTACGGACGAAGCTTCTCTTCTCTTCCTTCTGACTCTCGCTGTGGCACTGACTGGACTATAACTAACTCTACTACTGTTCTCCACTAATTAAGCGATCCAAATGAGACCTGCACGACACTTAACCGTTTTAGTCTTAGGACCGTCTGGTATAATTTGTAATATTATCTCCTCTCCTCCTCATGTTTAGGTCAACCAGATCTTCTGCTGGACTACCTCTATCCTTTATTTTTCAGTGAAACGAGTGGGTGTTTTGTCATGTATGCACACGGATCCCAGGATCGTTTCAGCCGGAACCAAGATACTAAGACAATTTTATTTTGGATTTTTTTTTTTCTAAAATTTCGGTTCTAAATTTTATACCTGTAATACGAAGATTTTTCACACATTGCACTTGCCAATAAAATCTGATGATTTTTATACCGACTATGGATTTGACTGATTAGAGTCAACATTATAGAGGGACATGATCGTCGCATATTGTTTTACAACAAAAATAAATAAATTAAAATATATACCTCCATGATAAGTGAAAATTTTAGAAGAATTTTTCTGGTTTATTAAATTTGATCTGTTCAATTGATCATATTTACATTATATATTTCATGAATGATGTAAATTGTCAAACAATTTCTTATTTATGGTAAAGATCTTTCACTAGTACAAATTTGGGCTTCCATGACAGTTCAAAACTGCCACCAAAATACTTATGTGACAGTTTTAAAAAATTATTGCACTGTCATTAAAGGCTCTGTTACGAAAGGGTCTATAAGAAACTGTCACGGAATCATAACTATTAGTATCAGTTTTTCATAAACCTGTCATTGTTGACAATATATAATAACAATTTCTAACTAAAACTGTCATGGATAACTTAATTTCTTTTACTAAGGTGACAGTTTCTCCATA
>JAJJMC010018788.1:5271601-5387263 GCA_023531435.1 Papaver californicum
CATTATCCATCATGGGGAAACTAATGATACACATTAGTCATGTAAACTTAAAACATTGGATGATCAACATACTTATATATAATCAAAGACTACTGAAAATTCCTTAATCGAGATAGTGCATTCAAAACTTTGAAGGCTAAGTAGAAACTACACAGTTTTAGAGACTGCTTTCCAACAATGACCTGATTTAGCAGTTTGTAATGATTCCCACAATGCTATTATGGATGCCTCCGTGGAAAAGAAGTGGAAGTGATTCAGTTAGAATATAAGCTCCAAGTAAGCAGACCAGTTTTTTTCATCCTCCAGATGGATCAATCGCATGTCCTTTGATATCCATGTGCTAGCAATTTCCCTGTCACAAGCACATTTATATCAAAAAAATTAGCACAATCAGCATAAAGAATCAGAGTTTAACAAGATCAAAGTTTTAAAAGAGAACAACAAACTACTGCTTCAAAACCCCAAATGCATACACTTAACTTTAGAAAACAATGTTAAGCAAAGTTTAGACCCTTGGCAACTCTTGGTGGCATGCTGAAACACATGCAGACAATGCGCAACTCTTGGTGGCATGCTATCTGCTCATGTTCTGACACAATTTGCCTTCAAGAGTTAATATACGTCAAATACAAGGTTAAGCACAAACACCCGAAAATGAAGACTGGGATGAAAAAGAAGTTACACGTCAAGAAACAATCAGACTTGATTAGAAAATAGAAGAAGAGATGCAAGATTTATATCAATCAACATATCTCAATTCGAATAGTGAGTATTACGGAAAAATCAGTTCTGGTTATACATGAAATGTTCAATTAATGAAACTAATTTGATTTCTGAGGTGTTACATGCAAAAGATATGAACCTGATCCTAATCAAGCAACAACAAACCAAAAAAAATTAAAAACAAGAGAATTGAAACCCACCCGACATAGAATTTCCACTCTTAGGTTTTACTCAAACCATAAAATTTGCTTGAATAAGGTATCCATTAATCTTTCTTATTGGTAAAAAAAAGAAAAAAAAAGTGATAATTTTTCCAGCTCAGACATATAAATCAAAATTCAGAACGTGGGATTAACATAAAAGATGAAAATTTTATATGATAAAAAAGAAGATTAAAATCATCAAAATTGGATGGACAGGTTATCGCCAAGGTTGGATGGAAGAGGTCCATCAAAATTGTTGAATCCCAAGTCCAAAACCTTCAATTTCTTCAGTTATCCAATCGCGATAGGGATTATTCCAGAAAATGAGTTGTTCCGCAAAATTCTGCAAGAAAAAAGCTCAGTTAATGTCATTGCATACATGAGCTCATGTGGCACAACAGACAAGCCATCTATTAGAAAACTCATGTCTCAAATCAACTTATCAGCAAAATCAACATAATCATGCATTAACAATGAAATCAAGAATCCCTCATGAGTGATAAAATGATTAACTTGAAACTATAAAGTCTAACTGAAAATCTTATAAAATTATCTATGAATACCTTAAAGAAAAATTGACCATCAGAAAAGGTGTGTCTTGGTCAGATTTAGAACAACTCAAAGAAAAAAGATGAAAACATTAGGGTATCAAGGGATCATGAATACCTTAGGTGATGTAACGCTGAGGATGCTATGTGCTAACCCTAACAGAGTAGCAGTATCATCATTTTTTTAAGGAACAAATCGATAACACAACATAAATTACCAATTCCATTGCAAGAAACAAGGAAGGAAGGTAGTTACCAAGTTCTGTAGCTGAAATTAATCTTCTTCTTTTCAGAGAAGGAGGAAAAACTATCCTTTCCATTGGAAGCGCCCAAAGCCGTTCCACACTAGCAACCAAGGCTGGCCTGAATACCACCAACTGGTAACAGGACAACAAAAAAATAATATGGAAAGTAAATTTGCAAATAAAAAACTCAAATTGATGAAAGATAAACAAAGCAAAATTGATGCAACAACTCAGAATCAAAGCAAGAATTCTTCATGGGGAAGATTGGAAAGAATCAATTCAAGTTTACACCCATTTTTCACATCCCTCTCTCTAAATCATCTCTCAAAAATCAATTTCAAATCTGACTTAGATGGATTCAAATGTGCTTTACAGGGTGATATTCACAACAATAGTAATAATGAAATCTAATTGGTAAAACTACTCAATATGAAAATTAGGGTTTGAGTTAGGATTTTCTTACCAGGTGCCGGAATTGAGTTTCCGGAACTTGAAGTCGCCATTATCGATGAAGAATCTCAGAATGAATGAAACGAGAAAAAGAAGAAAGAAAAAAGAAAAGAGAAGAGAAGAAAGGCTGGTATATATGACAGCGAGGAAAACAATTACACTTTTTTGTGAACATATCTGAATCTGATTTCAACCCAACATTTCCAATCATATCTGAACTCCAATTCTTACACTTTTCTCTCGTACCGACGCCATTACAAAATCAGAAAGAATATATTAGGTTAACATTGAAAAATTTAATTCAAAAAAATTAGGGAAAGAAAACATGAAGATAAAAACACAAAACAAAATGCCATTACCAACCCAGATTTTGATAAGAGAAAAAACCAAGAGAAGAGAGAGATGGGATTTGCCTGATTTTTTTGAGTGAGAAATCTTGAGATGGGATTTGCTTTTTTTGGTGAGAAATTTTCTTTTAATTTACCCACTAACAGACCTCCTAGATAGTACAGCTAACCCCCTCTTCCAAAAAACAACTAAGAACTAAAACTAACGAAACCGTATGTTTGAGAATGTTTTATGATGAATAGCAGCAGTTTTTGATTAAAACTGTCACTATAGATGAAAATGAATTTAATTGATAGAAACTATCATATATAGCTATACACTTCTATAACAGTTCTTATATAAAACTGTTGTTATTGCTTAAGAATCGTAACAGTTTATAACTGTTATTGTACATCAATATGCACTAACAGTTTTCTACAAAAACTGTCATGGTATAATTATTAAGTAACAGTTAATAAACTGTCATAGTTTTGTACCATTATTAGTGTGAGTTTTTATAAGAAACTGTCGCGTATATCTCGTAGCTTATTCTTTTGTGACAGGTATTTCTTGAACTGTCATGATTAAGAATTTTGAACTGTCACGGAAGCCCAAATTTGTACTAGTGTTTCGATTATTAGTAGGTTGTTCTATCAATTTTATGTTGTTTTTGTTTTTGTCTTTTAGATCTTTCCTTTTCAATAGCTATCACCAAAATGAGATCTCGGCCTATATTGGCCGAGTTTTGATAATTCCGCTGAGATTTTTGGCTGAAATTCGTCTCGGCGAAAATACTGATTTCTTCTCGCTTTACAGCTGATTCTGAAAATCTCGCTGAGATCTTGTCCGAGATCGACTACACTGGGTACACGTATATCGTACACCTACTTATACATTAGTGGTGATCAAGGTTTGCCATATAGCTCTAACGTCTGATAGGTATACGTATCCGCAACTAACTATTGACATTGATATAAGATCCTTAGTTTATCTGTATTTGTTAATATCAATTGTATATTGGTTGAGACGAGCCGTATCGACCCGTATCAGCTGATATGTATATATATAATTGTTTGTCGTATCCGTGCGTATCGACCCGCATCAGCTGAAACATACAGATATAATTGTTTGTCGTATCTGGCGTACGGTATTGTATTTGTATATGTATCTGTATCCGTATCTGTTGACATTGATTCAAGATTCTCAATTTATCTGTATTTTTAGATATCAGTTCCTCCGATATAGAAGATATAAGGAAATGCTCAAATTATTACACCAATTCTAGATCAAAATATAAAAACTATAAAAAGTTGTAACATATAGTTTTGCATGTTGGAAATATGTATCGTAAAATCAATAGAATTTCGATCTACATTCTCAATATCTAACACATGAGCGTCATTATGTCAAAGAAGAATCGTTTAAAGATTCATCTAGTTCATACATATTCAACTACAAACAGTATATTAACTGGGAAAAAAAGAGTCAATTTCTAATCATCTGCTGGTGATTCAAATATTGAAGAAGAAATTAAATCGAATTTTAATTTTCCATATTATTGGTATTATTAGGGGAGACAATGGAGTATGGTCATTCAATTTATTTGAATTACAATATTGTTTGGGTTTAGTAGTTCATTTTTATCTTCTTTTTTTTATACACAGCCACATGGCCAAACAACTAACTACTTAAGAAATGGATCTTGTATGATTCATTCCAATAAGATCTTCATTAATCAACCACATAACCTCTCTTGGGGGATTAGCCAGCCAAACTCCCTCGATTTCTTTAGTAGCACTAGATTTTTCCAAATAGTCTGCCGCATTATTTGCTTCTCTATACCACTGTTTTATTTCCATGTCTTCAAATTGAGTCTTCAATCCTCAATATCTCCAACCAAACTTTGCAAAAACCAAGGGATAAGAATTTCTTTATTGCATAACTTGACTGCATAAGTAGAATCAGTCTTTACTTCTAACTTTGTTCCCAAACTCTTTTCTAACATAACTCCATCTCTGATCGCCCAAACTTCAGCAATATTATTATTATTTTTGAAGATATGTTTAACAAAGCACGCTTGAAAATCTCAAGAATCACCTCTAGTAACCCCACCAGTGCCATCATCCTCTGTTATCTTGTGTTGGATCGAATTCCTGTAACAATGAGCAAACCAAACAGAGACTAGAAATGGGTTATTGGTTAGAAAAACAGAACACTCAGACAATCACACACACACAGAAAGATGGAGTCGCATGTTCAACAAACTGCCCTTAACTCGATATTTATCGGGTACACCTCTAGAAAGAGTGTTGCTATACCACTAGTGATGACAAATCGAATCCAGGATAAAACCACATGATACCAACCCTCCTCTAGAAAGAGTGTTTCTATACCACTAGCTCACGTCGGGCACTCGTCGGGCACATGCCAGCTCACGCAAAAATACACACAAGCATACGCAAGCTCCGCAAGTCAGCAACCCGCGTGCTTCGGTGCGAAGCACCGCATATGTGTGAGTTTGCCCACTAGCCCATTCCCTTATTCCATATCCAATACACAAGTTCTTTCCCTTAGGTGCAACCTTTGTGGTAATATGGATAGACTTCATCCTTGGTTTATCCCATGTGGGACAAACCAAAGGTTTCTCATTCACATAGAATTGAAAAGTGGATTTGTTATTTCCACCCACAATATAGGCTAGTGACCCTTTGGTCCTATCAAGATAATTTTGGTAACAAAACAATTTTTTTGTAAATAAGCAATAAATTCACTTTTAATTCTAACAATCCCCACATGAATGAAGAAAGCGATAAATCAGAAAACCAGAAAACGAGAAATACCTCTTAAGCAATAGGTGACCATATGGAATTGAACCTTTGCTTAGTGAGAAGTACCGGAACTACTTGATGGACAGTGAACGCGATGTCTTGAACTGCCATCGCTTGGTGTACTTATTCAATAGATCCTTACACGAGATATCTCTAAAGATTGTTGTTAAGTTCACGGCGTTGTGTCCGTTTTGGCTCTGGACATATCCCGTTTCTCAGAATGCTCTAGAGAATCAGCTCAGTTCTCATAGGAAGCGACACACTTCCTCATTCAGATAGGTGAGTTCTATCAAGAGTGTTAACTGCTACATCCCATTTCAATCTTAAATTGAAACTATAAAACTCATTAAGACTTTAATATAAGTCATCCTCACATGCAGTCACACTATCACGTCTACACCATAGGGAAGTGATAAAGAAAATAATTCTCTGATAGTGTTTAATTTTTACCCGCCACAAATTAGTTGTCTCATTCAAAACCTTGATCTTGGGATCTCCAGTCAGCAAGGTTGAGTATCCTTCATGGCAAGTTTTAATTGATGAGCTTAAGTCTCATCCCCCTCGATGCATTACTAACTATCTCCTTGGACAAGCCTTTCGTCAAAGGGTCTGCGATATTCTCCTTAGACCTCACAAAGTCAACAGAAATAACTTCATTCGAGATTAGTTGTTTTAGAGAATTGTGTTTTCTCCGAATATGAATGGATTTTCCATTATAATTGTTGTTTTTAGCATTAGCTATTGCAGTTGACAATCGCAGTGTATAGATATAGCTGGCACAGGCCTATGCCAGAGAGAAATGTCTTCTAAAAAGCATCTTATCCAAGCGGCTTCCTCTCCTGCTCTATCTAACGCAATAAAGTCGGATTTCATAGTGGACCGAGCGATACAGGTCTGTTTGGAACTCTTCCAAGACACTGATCCACATCTTAGAGTGAAAACGTATCCACTCGTAGATTTAGACTCTTTTGAGTATGCTATCCAGTTTGCATTACAATGTCCTTCAAGGACTGCAGAGTATCTCTTATAACTCAAACAAAGTTTAAAGTGTATTTTCGATACCTTAACACTCTAAAAGTGCATCCCAATACTCATATCAAACTGGTTATATTTTCTAAGTAAAGATTCAATATAATGAGATTGACTAAGACTATATCTATTAGACTCTCTTCATCCCTAAGATTACATCTGAGGGACCTAAGACTTTGATGTAATTTTAAAGTGGTAAATAAAGATTCGATACTCAGACTTGTGAAGATTGATTTTAAATCTAATTTCTAAAATTAAAAATAAGAAAACTCAAATATTTTTTTATAAGGTTGAGAGAAAACGTAGACTAGGATTCCACTATTTTCCAATTTCAAAGTGATAATAATTTTAATCATGTAATTTAACATTTTAATTTGATTCTAAATCATTGCAAAAATAGATTTTCAAAACAACAACTGTATAACAAAAGCATGGAGCATCTAGGGCCTAAGCCGAGGCATGCACCATCTAACGGAATCACAATTGCTGAACAAAAACCTTTTAAATCAATTTTTAATCAAGGCAATTAATTATAAATAAATTGCATAAATTAATTAAATACTTACCACATAATTGTTGGAAAAGTAGCTTCCTCCATAGCCTCAAAGATGAAGTTTAGCTCCTCATTGTAATTGCATAAATTAATTAAATACTTACCACGAATTTTGTTCTTCTTCTTCACCGTGCATCAGCAACAAGCTTTGTTTTCTGTTCACTTCTGTTTTTGCTGTTCACTTCAATTCTAAGCTTCACCAATCGTTTTTTTTTTTTTTTGGACACCTCTAAGCTTCCTATATATACTGATCACAGCCCTAATCCTCCTCAAACTTCCTTTAGTTCTTCATTGAATCACTGATCAGGAATTTCCAAAAGAGAAAAGACTTTTTCCTGATTTCTTTTTCTTCCTTGGTTTAGCAATGCTATAAAGAGAATCAATTGATCTCTTTTAGTTCTTTCCCAATTAACTTTAGTTTCCTAATCAAGAAAATTCCATAATCACGATAGTTTCCAAATTTCAGTCTTGGTTTCCTTTTTTTTCACGCTGTTCCGTGAAGAGAAAATGTCTTCCCGCCAATTTTTGAAGTTTGAATTTTGGGCGTGGTTGCGCTTAACCAAAGTGTGGGTGCCTTAATCCAAGTTGAGGGTGCCTTTAACAATTCTCCATAAACACCTACAAAGCAATAAAAACCATAATAAATACAAAATCGAATACCAACAATATATAATATTGAGATCAAATCAAACACAAAAATGTGTCTATCAAATACCCCCAAACTTATTATTTGCTAGTCCTCGAGCAAATATAATATAGAAAATAAAATCCTAACTCACTTTCGCAGGAATCGCGACTACATTTAGCATATGTAATAAGCCGTTAAACCCCTAGGTGTCCCTAGTGGACGAGTTTTGTCTCGTGAGTGTTTACAAGAGGTATACCCACAAAACCTGTACTCCAGATTTTAGCGACTCGTGAAAAATTAAGGGTAGACACTAAACAAGCTATTTAGTTGGTTTACTCAATTCTTCGGCTATGGGAATCATTTCCCTATATGAGTCCAATTGATGTACACGAGTGTTTACTCAAGTATACTAAAATTCATATGTAAGACAACTCAGATAATCGGTTAATCCACAAGTCTCAGAATCTATCACAGTTCAATCACATGAAAAGATTTAGAAGATGAACATGTAAAATATGAAGGTTGCACGTGTTGACTAAGGTGAACGGTGTTTCCCATATCTGTCTGAAGGTCATCAACAGGATGACACCTAATGAATTGGAGATACGCACCCACTGTTCTTAAATCTTATACTAATATCAATTCAACTGGTCTATACTCGAGTACCCATGGATCCTGCATTCCACGCTTGCTTAGGCGACGGAGACAGGGAGAACCCACACAAATTTCTAACAATAATAATTTTTTTTTTCACTATTATTTTTTTTCCTTTTTTTTTTTCATAATAATGAGGCTTGATCTCAAAACACTCTATTTCATCCCGACGCCAATAACAATTTGATGCTGGGCCCCACCAAATCACTTAGAGAAATACAAATTTGCAAAAGTAAAAACAGAAAGTGATATGGTAGTGATAGACTACGAGATGTGGTGACAACTATCATGTTATTTCTAACACCTGTACTCTGTCCTTTTATGAATAGACCCTTTCACTGGGTACGCCAATTCCTATAGAAAAAGAGCTAAGTTTCCATCTGCCTAGAATGGTTAGTGTCACCCTGAAGTGTTCACAAGTTTCTAAATTCTAGAGCTTTATTATTTCACTAAAAGTTTCTCCCTTACCCCCAAACTTAAATCAAATAGTGTCCTCAATGTTTCTAAATATGAATGATTAAGAGCATGAACTAGGAGAAACTTTTATCAATCGAAAAGAGATAAGGAAAGATATTATTGTGTTTCTTGAGCATGGGTTACCTCCCAAGAAGTGCTAAGTTTAAAGTCTTCAGCCATACTAAGAAAGAATTAGTCACCTCATAAAATCATATAGTAGTAGTCGGAACAACTGTGGGTCATCTGAATCAAATAGGGCTATCCAAAATAGAAGAAAGCTGCAACATGCCAAGAAAATGAACAAACTGAGCATACCCTCATTTAGTTTTCTGTTTACGGCAACTACTTCTAGCTGTGGTTCAGGTTCAGGCTCTATAACAGGGGCTAGATAAAATATTTTCATGGGATGGATTTCTTCGTAGACGGGATCAAAAGAATCAGGTTGTAGAGTCTGAAATAACTCAACTAAGAACTTAGAAGCACATAATAATAACCTGAATAATTATGGATCCTTAAAGTCAATCAGTTTTGACTCACACAGTTGACTACTATGAAGGTGGTCATTCATAAACAAATGTGTCGATTCTAATTTCCTAAAGTAATAAGTTTTAGTCTCAAAACTTAATAACTGACACATTTGAAATTCTAACGTTCCCACATATGGACACAAATATTTTGGTGGGAAAACAAAGTCAATCTTGGTATTACTGCCTAGGTAAACCACATCGACCAGAGGATGGGTTTCTAGCAACTGAACTTCTTTCTGGACATCAACAGGTTCCGGGAATCTAGCTCGAAGATGATCTTGTAAAATGGTAGAGGTGCATATTTCAAGTCCCAAGTTAGGGACCTTTCTAAGATATAAAGCACATGGAGAATGATAGTCACCCCCAAACTTAAATTTTTTAGTGTCTCTAGATAGACTCATCACACTTTCCCTATTTTCTAGATCGTCCGGTTCCCGAAAATTATCAATTTCTTCTTCTAAATGATGTTCAAATAGACATTCCTCTAATGTATCTTCTAATAAGGTATTTGTTAATGACTCCTGAACTAATGTTTCTATCATGTTTACCTCCTCCATGCACGTGTCACCTAACTCAGAAGGTTGCTTATTAATATGGAAAATATTTAGTTCAATAGTCATATTACCAAAAGACAAATTCATAATACCAGTTTGACAGTTAATTATCGCATTAGATGTAGCTAAAAACGGGCGACCTAATATCACAGGTATCTGATTCTATGGGTCACGGACAGGTTGAGTATCAAGGACAACAAAATCTACTGGATAAATAAACTTATCTACCTCAATAAGAACATCCTCTATGATACCACGAGGAATTTTCACAGACCTATCAGCTAATTGCAGTGTTATCTGAGTAGGTTTCATCTCACCAAGTCCTAGCTGAAGGTACACATGGTACGGAAGTAAGTTCACACTGGCTCCTAAGTCAAGTAACGCTTTCTCAACACGGTAGTTACCTATTGTGCAAGAAATGGTTGGGGACCCTGGGTCTTTGTACTTAGGAGTTGTAGTATTCTGGAGAATTCAACTCACATGACTAGCTAAAAAGGATTTCTTTGGTACACTAAGCTTTCGCTTTCGCGTACAAATATCCTTTAGAAACTTGGAATAAGCAAGAATCTGCCTAATTGCATCTAATAGCGGAAGGTTTATCGTGACTTGCCTAAAAACCTTCAGTATATCATTAAAGTTGGAATCCTCCCTAGTTGGTATTAGAAGTTGTGGGAATGGGGCTTTGGGAACAAAATCGGGTTCAACCGGAACCGCATTGGACTTTTTAGAGACTTTATCAGTCTCTTCAACTATAGGCTCGGAAGGGTGAACTACAGCATGTTCACTATTGGGCGAGGTTACCTCATTGTCTACTACTCTACCACTCCTAAGGATTTTAATTGAATTCACATGGTTAGTAGATAACGCATGAACTCCTCTAGGGTTGGGTTGTGGTTGACTAGGGAACTTGCCTTTTTCTCTTAAAAACTCATTCAACTGACTAAACTGGTTTCTTAAATCATGGATAGCCTGTGAGTTATCTTGCACTATCTTCTTATTTTCTGCTAAATCTTGGTTGATTTTTTTCTCAAACTCAGCAGAGTTATATGTTAGGAGAGCGATAGACTCTTCTAAACTCATGATCCTTTTGTCTAAAGAGTTCTGAAATTGTGCCGGTCCAGAAGAATTCTTAGTATAACCAAAACCTGGTGGACCATGAGGGTTACTAGACTGACCTTGATTCTAGTCCTTAGACCAAGAAAAATTTGGATGGTTTCTCCAACCAGGGTTATAGCTTTCTGAATATGGATCAAACTTCTGACGGTTATCATATCTAGTGTTATTATAAAGAGCATGGGCTTGCTCTTCAACAGTCTGTCCTTCCCAAAATGGCTTGGGCTCTATTCCTCGACTAGATTTACTTAATTCTAAGGCTTCTAACCTTTTCACTATAAAGGCATATTTGGCATCTGATTCAAGACTTTCATCTACCCTATTGACATTACCTCTACTCAGAAGAGTTTTTCTAGGGGGTTCCTTACTATATCCCCATTGATGGGTCTTATCAGCAATCTCATGCAAAAATTTCATCGCCTCAGTAACATCTTTACTATTAAAACTTCCTGCACACAATGACTCAACTATGATGGTTGTTGGATAATCTAGCCCTTCATAAAGGATTTGGACCAGTCTTTGGTCTTCTAAACCATGTTGGGGACATTGTGTTATTAATTCATTGAACCTTTCCACATAGGTGTATAAAGACTCTCCTTCGTGTTGCCCAAATGTGCAAATATCTAGCCTAAGTTTTGATATCTTGTGCCTAGGGAAAAATTTAGCTAGAAAGGCAGCGGTAAGTTGTTCATATGTCTCGATGGATTCAGATGGCAAACTATATAACCAAAATTTGGCCTTGTCTCTAAGGGAAAAGGGAAATAACCTAAGTTTCAAAGCTTCATCAGACATGTTGTGAATTTTTAGGGTACTACATATTTCTTCAAAATCCCTAATGTGAAAGTAAGGGTTTTCATTTTCTTTCCCTAAGAAGAGTGAGAGCATCTGTATGGTCCCAGGTTTCAACTCATAGTTGGCTTGAGTTTCAGCCAACTTGATACATGATGGACGAGCAGTCCTAGTAGGATTCAACAAATATTTTAAGGTTGTCATTTCTGACACAACTGAAAAATTAGGAATAACTTCCTCACTAAGAGACAAATTATCATAACTAAAGTTTCCAAAGATAGGGCTCTCAAAAGAAGGGTTTCCTAAATTCTCACTTTCAGCGACAAAGTTTCTTTTCTCGTCGCTGATCAAACGGCCAATAGAATCTCTTCTCCAGGCACGCTCAATGGGCATGCAGTAACTCCTAATCAGAAGGGAATTCTAAACAAACACAAAGCAAGGTCGACTCAACCAAATCAAACATATTGATTCTAGACCAGCTTTTATTCTTTCAAAAGACAACTAGTTACAGTTTTAACAAACCTCTTAGGACGATCCGAATTAGATTAAGTCGAAGAGAAACAGGATAATCTCTAAGGAGCTTTGGTAACCCTGCCTCTTTGGCAACGTTTCCCTGAGTTACAAGGCGGCGCTAATCAACTTAAAATAATCTTTTCGAACTTCGAGTTAGGCTAACAAAGCAACCAATACAATCCTTTTGAATGATTTTCCAATAAGCTCGATACCTTATCGGTCTTCTTTCTAGTCAAATTTTAAGGATTAGGTTCGCGTTAGGTAACGTGTTCCTAAGGCGGGCAAGAAGGAAACGGTGAAGAAATCCGAAACCTTATCTTGTATGGACAGTTCTTGCCCTTTACTAGAAAAGTAAGTCCGTTTTCAGTTCCTCAGCATATATGCATACGAAGGAATACAGTAAACCCACTTGCAGGGGATTCGTGGGTTGATCGAGTCTTACCTCCCGTACCAGACGGGCGATGAATCGGTTGTAGTCGACTCTGGCCACCGGCTCCTGTATCAGTGTGCGAACCCGAGGGGCCGAGACAATATCGTAATTGTCGTCCTTCCCTGTAGCAGTTTATATTTAATACCCTTCCGTAGGGTTTAAAAATAATAATAAAGTCCAAAAAGTCCAAAGTCCAAAGAGAAGTGTCCAAAAATAAAAACAAATACAGAAACAATTAAAATCCTAATACAGTTTTCTAAAAATAAAATAAAATAAAATCTAATTAAGAAAGATCTTCGTCTTCTTTTTCGTTCTTTTAAGCTTTAGCTTTTAACTCCAAGTCTTTAGCTTTAATTCCAAAACTTTGGCTCACTTTCCTTTCGATCCAAAATCCAAAACCTGCAGCAAAAAGAGAAATACCAAAAGAAACGTAAAATAGAATAAAGTAAAAATTAAAAAAAAAAAATCTAACTAAACTAATTAACCTAAAAAAAGTAATCTAAAAACAATTCTAAAAACAAGTCCGCGTCGGCGGCGCCAAAAATTGATGTAATTTTAAAGTGGTAAATAAAGATTCGTTACCCATACTTGTGAAGATTGATTTTAAATCTAAAATTTCTAAAATTAAAAATAAGAAAACTCAAATATTTTTTTATAAGTTTGAGAGATAACTGAGACTAGGATTCCACTATTTTCCAATTTCAAAGTGATAATAATTTTAATCATGCAATTTTAACATTTTAATTTGATTTTAAATCATTGCAAAAAAAGATTTTCAAAACAACAACTGTATAACAAAAGCATGGAGCATCTAGCGCCTAAGCCGAGGCATGCACCATCTAACGGAATCACAATTGCTTAACAAAAACCTTTTAAATCAATTTTTAATCAAGGCAATTAATCATAAATAAATTGCATAAATTAATTAAATACTTACCACATAATTGTTGGAAAAGTAGCTTCCTCCATATCCTCAAAGATGAAGTTTAGCTCCTCATTGTAATGGCAAAACCTTCAAAAATCTTTTTTATAACTCAAATAAGGCTTACTATGAGAATAGAAATGCTCACAGACACTTTGATATGGTTATAAATGTTGCTGTGAGTACTTCAGTTCGTTACAGAAAGTGTTTAAAGAGAATTGAAATAAAGAACGGATTATGTCGCTAATGAATGACAGTTCTTGGATGTATTTTGTTCTTCTTCTTCACCGTGCAGCAGCAGCAAGCTTTGTTTTCTGTTCACTTCTGTTTTTGCTGTTCACTTCAACTCTAAGCTTCACCAATCGTTTTTTTTTTTTTTTTTGGACACCTCTAAGCTTCCTATGTATACTAATCACAACCCTAATCCTCCTCAAACTTCCTTTAATTCTTCATCGAATCACCGATCAGGAATTTCCAAAAGAGAAAAGACTTTTTCCTGATTTCTTTTTCTTCCTTGGTTTAGCAATGCTATAAAGAGAATCAATTGATCTCTTTTAGTTCTTTCCCAATTAACTTTAGTTTCCTAATCAAGAAAATTCCATAATCACGATAGTTTCCAAATTTCAGTCTTGGTTTCCTTTTTTTTTCACGCTGTTCCGTGAAGAGAAAATGTCTTCCCGCCAATTTTTGAAGTTTGAATTTTGGCGTGGTTTCCCTTAACCAAAGTGTGGGTGCCTTAATCCAAGTTGAGGGTGCCTTTAACAATTCTCCAAAAATACCTACAAAGCAATAAAAACCATAATAAATACAAAATCGAATACCAACAATATATAATATTGAGATCAAATCAGACACAAAAATGTGTCTATCAAATACCCCCAAACTTATTATTTTCTAGTCCTCGAGCAAATCTAATCTAGAAAATAAAATCCTAACTCACTTTCGAAGGAATCACGACTACATTTAGCATATGTAATAAGCCGTTAAACCCCTAGGTGTCCCTAGTGGACGAGTTTTGTCTCGTGAGGGTTTACAAGAGGTTTCATGTCAAGGTTTCATTCAACATGTTCTTAGTGGAATAAAATACATCTATGGTTGTATCCAGTATAATCAGATTATCAACATACAAACATACAATCACACAGGTATCATGCACAAGTTTAGTTTAAACATGCTTGTCAGATTCATTTATTTTAAACCCACTAGAAATCATTTACATGATCAAAAAATTTCATGCTCTAAAAGATTTCTCTTTCTAAATATTTTGCCTCTTCTAGGATCAAATTCATCTTCCTCTAGAAGTATTGTCTGACTAGTATAAAGGACATCTAGGGGATCAACACATATTATGTGAGATTTCAGATTTCAAAGGAAAACAATTTTTCCAAAGAACATAACATCCCTAGATTCCATATCGGTATTCAGACCAATTTCTGAAATATCAGAACTCACAACCCTAAACTTATAATCTGTAATGTGTTCAGGATATCCTATGAAGACATAATTAACAATTTGGGTCATATCTTTGTCTTCTTATGTGGAGGGATAGTAACCTTAGCCAAGCACCCCCACATTTTTGAAGTATGCAAAATAGGGTTGTCTACTTTTCTATAATTCACTTGGAAATATATCTGATCCTTTAATAAGTACTTTGTTCAGGACATAGCAAGCTGAGAGGACGGCCTCCCCCCACAAGTTCGCAGGTAGTCCTGAACTAATTCATGACTTCATCATCTCCTTAAGGGATTATTTTTTCACCTCTAGTTTGAACTGAGTTCAAGTCAACTAGGTCTGAGTGAATTAATTCCAAGGGTTTAGAATTTTTCCTGAACATTTTTCTTATAAGACTTTTTAGCATATTTTGATTTTATGCATATTTAACCTTTATGTTTACTTTCCAAATCAAATTTGGGAATGCAGCCTATGCTTGCCAGATTGTTCATTGAATAACCTGACCAAGTCTGCCATGTAAAACATTCAATGACATCAAACATAAAAGGAATCAATTTTATTTATTTAAATTGAGGTTACATTTAATTTGTAAAAAATCCTATGTCTTATAGTTCTTTACTACACAGTCTTTTCACTGAGTTACACTATTTTTTCTCAGATTCATAAAAAACCCTTATCATCTAATATACTACAATATACATGAATTTTACAGATGTCCGGAACATGAACAATTTCTTCAATGTGCGAGTTTTGCCAAAAATTGAGTTTCAGCCCAACTTTGCCTTTTTCCGCAACCTGTGCTGCGGACGAGTTACCCATATAGAGATTTTCTCCTTCCCCTACCTTCTGATAGGAGGTGAACACATCCTTGTTTCTGAGGACATGCTTGGTAGCAACAGAGTCTGCCCACCAGTCTCTCACATTGGTTACCAGATTGACTTCAGACACTGTACAAAAAACTTGTTCTTTTGTTTTTCATAATAATTAGCATTATTTTATTTTATTTCTCTATACATAAAATCCTTACGATTTCTATAAAAAATATTGCCTAATTATAATATGAATATGATTTATTTATAATCAAATAATCAACACCCTATGCATGCTCCATGTAAAATCATTTTAGTTCATGATAACTACGTTTTATTATGCGTATAATAATTGTCTTGATTTTATGCATTAAATTTAGTGCATAAATTTTAGTGCACAATTACGTTTCATCAAACGTGACCTACTGTTGTTAATTTAAGTGTATTAACCGTGTTAATAATTTCAAGACATCATGCATACAATTCATACATTAAAATATATTATGATTATAATTAATAAATCATACCTGTATAATTTGATTATCATTGAAGTCGCTACCACCATTTGAGCAAAAATAGTTACCCTTTTAGCCATGGACTCTCCATCAAATCTTTGCCGAAGAATGCAATTGGCCCAGACCCATATCATCAGCTAGAGTGCACTAAAAACCACCAGAAGCAGATAACCCAGATTCACAATTAACCAAGAATTGAACACATTCCCTCTGACGAGAACGAAGGAAACAATCAAGCCCCGGATGACCACCTTTCTAGGACTTTAAATCCGAGACCATCCAAATTGAGTGCCCAAGTCCATTTAGTCATCCCATATAATTTTGTTGAGCACAAATAGTAGAGATGAAAGAAAACTCTAAATAAGCATGTGTGACACATGTGTGTCATATGGAAAAGGGATAAAAAGGTCTTTTTGCTGAGTCTTCTTTTAACCCGTGCAAATCACCCTCACCGATCTTGTTCGCCTGTTCTCTTCGATCTCTAACATCAGTCACGTCCAAAATTATGATCCAAGTAAAAAAATCAGATTGTAAACATAGCCTGTCAGTCTTGAGGAACTAACAAGGATAATTCTTTCACGCCAACCCATTGGGACATTTCATCGAGCATTTCATGGGCGTTTCCTGGCAGTGATGCAGTTGAGTTTTGTTGGTAATATCTAACATTCAATTCTCCTTCCCTGCAATTATTTAACATTCACAATCACACCCAACTCAATTCAGCACAGATCAATCACAGTTTCAATCGATTTCCTGGCTACACATCATTTCCGTCTTCACCTGTTGCATCCAAAAACCAATTCATGTGTTTGAACTGCACATCAAGAACATCTCCTCCAACCAATTTCTGCCTATTCTGGAACCCATCTTCTCATTGTTATGTATTTCAACCATGGTGACGGAGGTTGAAATGATGCTGGAAAGGTGGAAATATCACGAAGGGAAGGAGATATAGGTGTCAAAAGAATTCAGACTTTTATCAGCTGAAGTCATTTCAAAACCAGTTTTCGGAAGCAATTATATGCAAGGGAAGGAAAAATTCCATCTTTTAACGAAGCTGATTTCAATGTACTCTGAAGATTTTAATAAGTTAGCTTTACCAGGTTTTAGGTAACTATGAAGCCCCGGTCTACTTTCACAAATTTCATTTGTTGTTGTTTTTTTTTTCCTGCTATTTTTGATATATCGATCGGTTGGTGTAATTAGAACGCGTGATACAATTGAATCCGACAAGCTTGAAGAAGAAATGCATAACTCAATCTTCAACAACAGAAGAATTATGAGAAGATGAAGCATCTGGTTCAATCGGAGAAGAAGCACAAGTAGAAGATTTATGATACTTTACTGAAACAACTCTAGAACCATCCACAAACCATTTCATAACATCTTCAGAATCAATTTGAATATAATTGATCGTTGGACACCATGGCCTGAGAGAGAACATCTTGCCAACGCCCAAATATTATTTCATGTTTCCATTGTTACAAAATAATCAAGTATCGAGTTAAGATTGTTGGATCGAATTCCTGTAACAATGAGAAAACCAAACAGAGACTAGAAATGGGTTATTGGTTAGAAAAACAGAACACTCAGAAAATCACACACACACAGAAAGATGGAGTCGCCTGTTCAACAGACTGCCCTTAACTCGATATTTATCGAGTACACCTCTAGAAAGAGTGTTGCTATACCACTAGTGATGACAAATCGAATCCAGGATAAAACCACCTGATACCAACCCAGCTAGCAAAAACTCGTTGTCCCGTTGCGAACTTAACAGCATAATAAGAAAGAAAAATAAATCTACGTGCGCAAACAAAGCGAGAAGAGGGGAAAAGTCGTCAGGATAGTAGCTGCGACTGGGGTAAGGAAAAATGAAATCCTTTTTTTGTTTTTACAGGAAAATTTGAGAGAGGAGAATTAAATTGTATTTATGAAAAAATCTTTTTGTTTAACTCAAATAAATTCTCATAAATAATGAAATAGATTTTAATATCAATAAATTCCCATAAATAATAAAACGGTTTTTAATATCAATAAATTCCCATAAATAATAAAACGGTAAAATATTTATAATAGGAATTTAAAATAAAAAACCATTAAGTCTTGATAGGCACACGCTGCGCACACGTCGAGCTCACGTCGGGCACTCGTCGGGCACATGCCAGCTCACGTAAAAATACACACAAGCATACGCAAGCTCCGCAAGTCAGCGGCCCGCGTGCTTCGGTGAGAAGCACCGCATATGTCTGAGTTTGCCCACTAGCCCATTCCCTTAGTCCATATCCAATACACAAGTTCTTTCCCTTAGGTGCAACCTTTGTGGTAATATGGATAGACTTCATCCTTGGTTTATCCCATGTGGGACAAACCAAAGGTTTCTCATTCACATAGAAGTGAAAAGTGGATTTGTTATTTCCACCCACAATATAGGCTAGTGACCCTTTGGCCCCATCAAGATAATTTTGGTAACAAAACAGTTTTTTGTAAATAAGCAATAAATTCACTTTTAATTCTAACATCTTGGAGGCACCGTCACAATTCAGTTTGTTATAACTAGTTTTTGGCAACACCCATGGAACCTGTATATCCAGAAAACTTCTTACTGCCTCCTCCAATCTTCCACACACAATTAAGTACTCCCTAGCACCTATGATCTCTATGGCTAAAACTCTAGTTGGTTGGAAAACTTTATTGTCAAAAACCAATTTATTTTTTCCGTGGAAAGGGGCAACAGTTCTAGAAGCAATAATACCACCATTGGTAGAGATTCCGACAGTAATAAGAAGCCCAAGAGGACTTTGAAAATTCGAGATAAGGTTCACTGCAAGGATGGATTTGGAACAAGATGCGCAGAGAATCTTCAAGACAAGATTTTTCCCATTAGTGAGGATGAATCAAGGGCAAATGATGATGGAGGAAGTATCGTCACATAATAGTTCTGGTGGTGTTTGTGCTTCTGCAAATCTAGATGATTTTAGTATGAAGATAATAACGTGGAACTGCAGAGGGCTTGCTAGGCCGTCTTTCAATAGAGTGATGAAGCAACTGGTTAGAAATCATAAACCTAATATTATTGCTTTATTGGAGACTCGTAGTATCACTGAACAAGCTACGTAGATAGTGAAGAGGCTGGGGTTTCTAGTTCTATTGTGGTGGATCCTGCTGGATTTTTGGGTGGTATGGTTCTGTTATGGAATGAGAATGGGGTCGAGATACAAGCTACATCTCAATCTATATGGGCAATTCATGCAGTGAGGCAAAATTTCAGAAAGCTTGGATTCTGTCGACCATTTATGCAAGCACTAATAAGGCATGTAGAAAGAGAGTATCAGAGGAGATGAATGGTGGTGGTGGAATTCAGAATTATGAATGGATGGTAATGGGGGATCTGAACACTATTTATAGTGAAAAAGGAAAAGGTTGGAGGGAGGAATCCAATTTCCAGTAAGCTGGATGAACTTAGAAGTGTTATGGATCAGAATGGGATTATTGACTTAGGTTCTCATGGACCTAAGTGGACCTGGAATAATAAAAGAGTGGGTTTGGATAATATTAAGGAAAGATTGGATATGGCAATGGATAACTTTGAGTGGTGCAAGCGTTTTCCGAATGCTCAGGTAAACCCATAAAATAGTTTTCATTGATTTAGACCCAAAGCAAACATTTAAACCCAGAACTTATAGACTTGAAGCTATGTGGATTGAGGATCCTAGTTCATTGATGTTGTAAAGGAACCATGGAGTCCTAGGTGTAGGTCTTCTGACCATAGAGATTATTTCTCTTGTGTTAAAAGGTTTCACAAGGATTCTAGAAAGTGGACAAATAGGTTTTTGGTAAACTTTTAAAAAATATAGAAAATGCTTTAACTCTACTTGGTAAGGCCCAATATGATTTTGAGAAAGACCCTTCTATTGCTAATAAATCCATTATGACTAATTATTTATGTGATTATTTGAACTTTCTCAGGATGGAGGAAATTTTTTGGAAACAAAAGTGTAGAACCAATTGTCTTGTTGAGGGCGATTTAAATACTAGATTCTTTCACTCTTCTACTTTGGTTAGGAGAAGTCGAAACAGAATAGTTAGAATAAAGGATATCAATGGAAGTTGGATTGAGAATTCGACTGATATTGAACACCATATAGTTAGTCACTTTTGTAGTTTATTTTCTTCTAGTAGTAATGATTGTGATAATGATGAAATAAAGTGTTTTTTCCCATCTGTTATATCTTCTATTGAGAATGTTAATCTTATTAGACATGTGGGGTTAACTGAGATTAGAAAAGCTATGAAGCAGTTAGGACCCCACAAAGCTACGGGTCTGGATGGTCTGCAAGGTTTCTTCTTTGATAAATACTAGGATCAGGTAGGTGCGAGTGTTGTTCATTTGGTTAATGATTTCTTCCAAACAGGTCAGTTGGATCCTAATTTAAATAATACTTTCATTTCGCTTATTCCACAGAATTATATTCCTTGCACAGTTAAGGAGTATAAACCTCTATGTAATTTCACCATGAAGATTATTCCAAAAATCATTGCAAAAAGGTTAAGACCTTTGCTTAATAGAATAATTTCTCATAATCAACATGCTTTTGTGGTTGGAAGATCATTTTTTGATTCGGCAATTGTTTGTAATAAAATAATTTATTCTTTTAAGCATAAGAAAGGGGAAAAGGGCTGGATGGCTCTTAAATGGATTTTGATAAAGCTTATGACAGAGTCAGTCGGTCGTTTCTCTTTAAAATTTTACAATGTCTTGGATTTAATAGTACATTTATTCGTTGGATTGAGTTATGTGTTAGTACTGTTTCATTTCAAGTGTTAATCAATGGTTCACCTAGTGTGAGATTTAATCCTTCAAATGGTATAAGGTAGGGGGTCATTTTTCGCCGTTTGTCTTTATTATATATATGGAGGCCTTATCCATACTTATTACCAAGGGTATTAATGAGAAGGAATTATTTGATCTGTCTATTGCTAGGGGGGGGGGGTGTTTTTTCCCATTCCTTATTTGCAGATGACTGCATCATTTTCTTAAAGCTTCTTATAAAAATGCTTGTGGGTTAAAGGAAGTTCTTGATAAATTTTGCAGGTGGTATGGATAACTTATCAACGATGGGAAATCAACTCTTCTTACTTCTGCTAATCCTGGAAGAAGCTTTACGAGAGGGATGTCAAATGCTCTTAAAGTTCAGGTACCTAAGGATCCTGGTAAGTATCTTGGAATCCCACTTCAGTGGGTGAGAATAAGTTCAAAAACTTATAGTGAGCTAGCTGAAAAAATGGCTAATAAAATGCAGGGATGGAAATCAAAAAATTTGAACCGCGCTGGTAGAACTACATTGATTGGGTCAGTCTTTAGATCCAATATCCAACCATATTATTTCTATGTTTAAATTTCCAAAGAATTTAATTTCAACTCTAGATAGATATAAGAGGAACTTTTTATGGGGATGAGATATAGATAAAAAGAGTATCCATAATGTGTGGTGGAATAAGGTGTGCAGACCTTTGGAGGCTGGTGGGTTGGGTGTTAAGGACACTGAGACTAACAACATGGCCTTGTTGGATAAAATGGGATGGGGAGTTTACTCAAACTCTAATATTGAGGTCACGACTCTTCTTAAAGCCAAGTACCATGCTGACAAAGAATTTTGGAGTAGTGAAACTAGTGGTAGGAGCTCTGTTAGTTGGAGGAGCATAATCAAAGGGAGAGATATTATTAAGTCTTGTCTTAGATGGAATATAAGTTAAGGGGTGAATGTTTCCTTGTGGGATGACCCATGTGTGAATAATCTGCCTTTATATATTATATCTAATATGACTAATAATAACATCCCAAATATTTATGAAGGATATCATAGGCCATGAGACTAGGACTTGGAATCTGAGTACTATAGAAGATTACATTAATGAAAATGCAATTGAAAAGATTAGAGTTATTCCCATTGGAAGTGGAAATTGCAAGGATCAGTTGGTATGCTCTTATGGTAAGAAAGGGAGGTTATTGTTAGGGAGGCTTATGATTTTATTATCTCCAATAAGATGGGCAACCATTTGTTTAATCCTGATTAAAAATTTCTTTGGAAACTCAAATGTCTACAGAAAATCAAGCACTTTCTTTGGCTCTTATCTCTTTTTGAAAAACATGTTGGTGTGCATCCCATCTATTCTTTCTATAATAGTGATTTTGAAACTGCTAACCACTTATTCTGTGGTTGTAGGGACGTTGTTCCTGTATGAAAAAAGATCAGGGATTGGATTGGTTTCCAACCTGATATTGATTATTTAAATCTTACTTCTTTAACAAATTATTGTAGGTTTAAAGGAAATATAGATGGGTTAAACTGGAAGCACATCTTTACCCATATCCTATGGTATATATGGGTCGGAAGTTCATTTTTATATAACTTAACTATTATACATAAAAGCGCATTTAAATATCTAGTATATGCAAATTCAATATGACGAAGGATAACGTTAATTAAACAAAAACCTTAATTTCGGTAAATATTGATCAGTATCAGTCGGAATTACCGATGCCGCCTTATCGTATCTGTATCGGTAAGGGCCAACACGATACCAATACCCGATACGATGAATTGTGGTGGTGCTACACCAACAGGAAAATATTGCGAGAGAAATCTCTTAACCCGTTTTTTGAGTATATGTATTGGTCCAATACGAAAACTGTGGGATTAAGGCTAGTTTTTAAATTTCAACCCTTGGATTTGCCATGGGATTTCCTATTATCAATTTATGATTATTGCTTATAAGTACTTGTACTGTATTGTATTATTCAAAGAAGAAAAAAACTTTAACACACTTCTTATTATTTATGCATCATCGTATATCAAAAACCCATATTTAGTTATATTATTTCAAAATATATGTTCATTACAATAATAACCCTTTACCGGATAAGAAAAATAATATTCCCTCCATCTTTTTTTATTAGTCCGTTTTGACAAAGTCAAAATATTAAGGAGACCGGGGAAATCCAAATCTACCCCTATTAAATGATACATTATTACTAAAAATAAAAATAAACATGTATAGAATAAATATTTCATAAAGAATCTAATATTTATAATTATAAAAAAAATTCTAAAAAAAATAAAGATAAATATTAAAGATATTAAATGGATTTGTTTCTTTATTTATAGAGATACTACTTAAGGTTTTAGATTGGGTTATATTAAAAATAATTTTATATTATAAACAATTAAAGATATATTTAATAGTTTAATAAAAAATATCATTATAAATAGAAGCTGATAACAATTTTAAGACATGTAAAAATATAATAAAAGATTAATAAAAAAAAATAGAGGGAGTATGAGGTATTGTCATGCCACTATCTCCTATGAAACCAAAAAAATATAATAAAGGACTAATAAATAAAAGATATTATCAAATCCATAATCCCTACATAAGAATTTATTTTCTTTTACTTTGTTTGTCATGCCACGATCTCCTATCAAAACTGAAAATTCTCGCCACTGATCAAAGCAAATAGGTCTCTCCATCGTTGTTTTCATGTCCGTCTTTTAGGTAATGCAGGATGGTCGATGATAGGATTCTGAGAAGCCTATATATAATAACCGTAATCACACGGTGTCTACAATGGATACAACGATAAGTACGGGTCGAACCCACAGAGAGCAGGAAAATATTGTAATAAATATCTCTAATAATCTAATCAAGAACAATATTTTTGGATTTTTCGGAATAAAGTTAAAATAAGAAAAATAAACTAAACTAATAAAATAAATCAAATGGGATAAACAGTAACAGGAGTTTTCAGTATCCACCACTATTTCTATTTAATTACTGAAGTAAAACATAACTCCTGAATATTTATCTATGGCCCGTTCTATCGACATCACCTATTATATGTATTAGAGTCGCCAATGTCACTGGGACACCCTAACCATGGCGCATCAAAAACTCTAAGTCTCAGCATACACCATCTAATTGCGTTAGAAAGAAAATTATACGAAACTAATTATAGGTTCACAAATAATACCTGGATATTCTAAGCATACCCCATCTAAGGATTTAACCCAAACATGAAATATCAAATAAGTGGACAAATATATTTTCTATCCTATTAATTCTGCGCATAGGTTACTGTATTTGTACATAACCTGTGAAGTATCAACTAATTTTATCATTAAATCAATAAATCAAAATTAGGAATTAATCTATTCAAATCATAATAATCTGTATCAAATAATTCGATTTAATTGATCTAATACTTTAAATGGTTTCAACATAAAACCCTAGCTACCAATCAATTAGCAAGATATAGGGATGCATTTTTTAAAATCCATTAAAAATAAATTAAGAGAAAGATTAGAAATTTCACCGTGTTATTGGAGATCTCAGAAGAACCACCGACCTCTTCTCTCTATCACCAAACACAGCCTCCACCTCAGACGTCAATCACACTTCTCTGTCCCTTCACAACCAATCAAGTCTCTCTCCTATGTCACGTCCTATCACTTTGTCTGCCACCTACTTCCCCCTAGGTCTCCTCTTTTTCTTCTAGCCACTCTTCTCTTTATGTCTGTACCACCTACTGTCTCTCTCTATCTTTCCACCCCACACACCGAGCAGAGCCTCTTATGTACATTTTTCTTCCTTCTCTCCTGTATGGTAGTCAGCCTCCCCTCTCTCCCCCAATCTCTCTCCGCCTCCAACCCTAAAAACAAAACCTAGAAGCTTGCTTAACCGTCCTTCCCCTACACTCTAACCTACTCTATCTTATTTATACTCTACCTATTTCTAACCCATGTGTTGTCAGACTTTCCTTAGTGCAATGGACCCCACCTTCTCTCACTTTTCACGTCCAGCCAACAGTCAACGTCCAACTATCTTTCTTCTCACCGAGTCACATCACCTAGCCAAACCCACCTACTTCTCTTTTCTCTTGTATTACTCTTTGTCCCATCGCATTTGTACCGCCAACCTTCAATCTCCTCTCTTACCCACGTGCTAGTTTAAAAGAAAGTCAGTTGCGCATCATTCTTTGTCCTTTCTACACTCTTGTCACCTGTCGCTCTCTCCCCTTCAATCCAGACCAGCCGCAACTCCCAGAAACACAAAAAGAACCGAGCCTCTCATTTAATATGACAACGTGTGTTATAACTTGGGAGTTGATAAAAAGATTAATATGCCTGCCCATGATTAAACCCTTTCTCTGTTTTGTACACTGATCAGCTGCTTTTGGTACATCATATAAAGTCCAACAGGACCCAAGCATAAGTCAAGCAGTCAATATGTTCCATTTAGCCAATATAATTGTAACGTCGGGTTTTCTCGGTGTATCGTCTATAAAAATATAAAAGTATATTATTAGCATAATTAATCTAAAAATAAAATAAAATCATAACTCACTTTCGCAGGCATCACGACTACATTTAGCATATGTAATAAGACTTTAAACCCATATGTGTCCCTATCGGACGAGTTATAGTCTCGTGAGGGTTTACAAGAGGTATACCCACAAAACTTTTGCTCCAAATTTTAGCTACATATGAACAATTGAAGATAGACAGTAAACAAGCTATTTAGTTGGCATACTAAATTCTTCGGTTATAAGAATCATTACCTTGTATGAGTCCAATTGATGTACACGAGTTTGCACTTAGCGTACTAAAATTCATATAAGAATGCAAAACTCTACTCAAATAATCATTGAACATCCAACACTGGATAAACATTCACATTGCTCGAAATCAATCAAATTCAAACACAGGGATAGATTAGAAGATGGATATAGAAGTGATGAATGATGCATATGTTGACTAAGGTGAACGGTGTTTCCTAAAATATTAGTATAAAGTCCGGCTCGGATGCTCCTATTTTTACTATTATTTATATACATAATTTATCTTCTTTTTTTTTTCGATTACATGATTAGATCTTTTGAATCTAAGCGCATGCTCCTTTTCAGCAGATTACATGATAGATCCCATGGATCCTGCATTCCATGCTTTCTTAGGCGACGGAGACAGAGAGAACACACACATATTACTATCAAAGTGTCATTTTTTTTTTTTGTAATTCGGATGCATCCGAGATACGACCTTATGGAAATACTAGGGCCCCACCAAATAACTTGGAGAAACATAAAATTGCAAAAACAAAAATAGAAAGTGATATGGTTATGATGATTCCGAGATATGCTTGTTCAATGATTATCATGTTATTTCTAACACCTGAGTGCATCCAGACATGAATAGACCATTTAGCTGGGCACACCAATTCCTACAGATAATAGCTATGTTTCCATCTATCTAGAATGGTTAGTGTTCTCCTGAATAATTCACAAGTTTCTAAATTTCGGAGTTTCTTATTGGCATCAATTTTAAGAAACTCTACCCCAAACCTAAATTTAACATTGTCCTCAATGTTTCAAACCGTGCAACCTAAAGTGGTACCGTGCAACCTAAAATGGTATGCAATAAATATAAGTAAGAGAAATAAATGTAAATCAAAGAGAAGGGATTGGAACGTCTCACCTGATTGACGCAAGAAAAGTAGTATTCTCTGTAACAAACATCAAACGATAGTAATAACAAAGAACACTGAAAATAAAATATAAACAAAAACAAAAAGTCTAAAAAGAAAATAAAAACAAGAAAATAAAAATCTACCTACTGGATATGTACAGAAAGGATCCCCATACACTAACAACCTGAAAATTTGGGGATCAACCCAAAATAAAATATATACAAATGACAGTTTCACAATTATATTATGGCAACACGGAGACACTGAAACTATCAAAAATAAGGGATTACCCCCAAACCAAGTTTTTACTGTACTTGGAAGTGCGTAAATAACAAAATATGGGGATAATATTGGGATTGAGGAAATATCAATTGGTTCATGCACAATGTCAGGAGCAGGCGAGTCCTCTGGGTATTTGGATGCAAAATGATCCAACAAAACTTGAGAAGCACACAATTCTAACCCTAAATTAGGTAATTTTTGGAAGTCTAGGAGTCTAGAAACAACCTCTAAGTCGGGTGAATGATTTTGTGAGATAGATTCATCTATGGAATTAGGAAAATCATCTACACAATCATCCACAGGGTCATCTATATATTCAGTATGGAACACAGAGTCACTACAAGGCTGATCATCATCAACAATTAATCTTTGCCATTCCAGAACTCTCAATCTTTGTTCCAAACTAGACGGTCTGTGTTTATAATACTTCTCTTATATCGTTAGAGGTGATTCTTCACTTACCATAGGTGAAGCAAGAACTTCCTTATGTCGTGACCGATTCATATATTCCCTCAGTGTCACCTAAGATGACGTCTTCTGAGAAGGAGTCATCATCCTTAGAAAAGTACCTGAAAAGAAATACTAAAAAAAAACAAGTCAAATAGAACTAAAACTCCTAAATAAAAATAAAAATATATACAAAAATAAAAATAAATAAAATAAAAAGCTAAACTACGATTAAAAAATCAAAAATACTAATTACAATATTCCACAACCGTTCCCTGGCAGAGGCACCAAAAATTGATACGATTATGAGAAGTCTGTATATAATAACCGCAATCGCACGGTGTCTACAATGTAGACAACGACAAGTACGGGTCGAACCCACAGGGACCGGGAAAATACTGCAATCAATATCTCTAATAATCTAATCAAGAACAATATTTTTGGATTTTTTAGAATAAAGTTAAAACAAGAAAAATAAACTAAACTAATAAAATAAATCAAATGGGAGAAACAGTAACCGGAGTTTTCAGTATCCACCACTATTTCTATTTAATTAGTGAAGTGAAACATAAATATTTATCTATTGTCCGTTCTATCGACATCACCTATTATATGTACTAGAGTCGCAAATGTCACTGGGACGCCTTAAGCATAGCGCATCAAAAACTCTAAGTATCAGCATACACCATCTAATTGCGTTAGCGAGAAAATTATATGAAACTAATTATAGGATCACAAATAATACCTGGCTATTCTAAGCATACCCCATCTAAGGATTTAACCCAAACATGAAATATCAAATGAGTAGACAAATATATTTTCTATCATATTTATTCTGCGCATAGGTTACTGTATTATACAGAACCTGTGAAGTATCAACTAATTTTATCACTAAATCAATAAATCAAAATTAGGAATTAATCTATTCGAATCATAATAATCTGTATCAAATAATTCTATTTAATTGATCTAATACTTTAAATGGTTTCAACATAAAACCCTAGCTACCAATCAATTAGCAAAACATGGGGATGGATTTTTTAAAATCCATTAAAAATAAATTAAGAGAAAGATATAGAAACTTCACCGTGTTATTGGAGATCTCAGAAGAACCACCAACCTCTTCTCTCTATCACCAAACACAGCCTCCTCCTTAGACGTCAATCACACTTCTTTGTTCCTTCACAGCCAATCAAGTCTCTCTCCTCTGTCACGTCCTATCACTTTGTCTTCCACCTACTTCCCCCTAGGTCTCCTTTCTTTCTTCTAGCCACTCTTCTCTTTATGTCTGTACCACCTACTGTCTCTCTCTAGCTTTCCACCCCACACACCGAGCAGAGCCTCCCATATATACTTTTCTTCCTTCTCTCATGTACGGTAGTCAGCCTCCCCTAATCGCTCTCCGCTTCCAACCTTAAAAACAAAACCTAGAAGCTTTCCTAACCGTCCTCCCCCTACACTCTAACCTACTCTATCTTATTTATACTTTATCTCTTGCTAACCCATGTGATGTCATACTTTTCTTAGTGCAACGGACCCCACCTTCTCTCACCTCTCACGTCCAGCCAACAGTCAACGTCCAACTCTCTTTCTTTTCACCGAGTCACATCACCTAGACAGGCTCACCTACTTCTCTTTTCTCTTGTATTACTCTTTGTCCCATCGCATCTGTACCGCCAACCTTCAATCTCCTCTCTTACCCACGTGTTAGTTTAAAAGAAAGTCACGTACGTCTCTTTCTTTGTCCTTTCTACACTCTTATCACCTGTCGCTCTCTCCCCTTCAATCCAGACCAGTCGCAATTCCCAGAAACCCAAAAAGAACCGAGCCTCTCATTTAATATGACAACGTGTGTTATAACTTGGGAGTTGATGAAAAGATTAGTATGGATGCCTATGATTAAACCTTTTCTCTGTTTTGTACACTGATCAGTTGCTTTTGGTACACCATATAATGTCCAACAGGACCCAAGCATAAGTCAAGCAGCCAATTCGTTCCATTTAGCCAATATAATTGTAACGTCAGGTTTTTTTGTTGTATCGTCTATAAAAATATAAAAATACATTATTAGCATAAAAATAAGCACCAACAAATATAGATAAAGCGGTAAAAATATATGAATTAGGTGCTTATTAGTCGACCACCCTAGGCCCAAGAAATAAAGGGGTCAAAAAAATAATTCTTTTCACTCTCTCTATACAGTTTTTTCTAAATTCATCTTTAATTTTGAATAGAATAAACTGTTCACATAAGAAAGTACTACTATTAACATTTTTCTTTATTAGGTTTTTGGTATTATTATCAGTATTGTCTTAGATTTTTCGTATTGCTAACAATAAATATTTTGTATGGGTAATATAGCAAACATCTTACAAAAACAAGTTTCTCTTAAAATTTCTTGTTTCTCATATGTGATTCATGTGGTACTTTTATATATTTAAAAATACTACCTCCGTTTATGGAAAAGAGCTACTATCACTTTTCTAGAAACGGAGGGAATATAATATCTGTGATTGATGTGATATTTTTTACATTTTAAAACGTAAAATACTATATATTTTGTAAATGTATTTGAATAATCCTTTGTTTTTCTAGGTTTTCGTTTATTGAGTTTCTTACTTGGAATCACAATTTAGTTTTTTTGTTGTTAATAAATATATTTAAAGTTCCAAAGTCTTTTATGAGTTGTTAATTATCCTTTTTGTCTGATTTATTTAAGATAAAAAAAGGCCTTATTTTTTCCCCTAGGGCTTGTATATGTTAAGGATGACCCTGGCTGTTTCCTTTAAGTAGTAGCAGTTAAATATCAATTTTTCACAATTTAGACATGTTTCACTCTGCGTATGAGTTATAAAAACTCTAATGTTTCACTTTGTTATCTCATGTCTGCTTTTCGTGAAAAAAAAGACTAATTGAAGGGGAGGGTTTCTTGAAACAACAAGGAGCTGAGTCAACTATTCAATCAAATGAGATTAAACATGTTTCCTATCTCTTCTCGAGAAACAGGTGGGGTATTTCTTTGCAAAATTGTGCTCAATTTCATATGTGGCAATTCCGTCAAGATATCTTCGTTAGTTGGGGGAAGAATCTGCACGAGTCAGATTTTTTGAGGAACGTATCGAGAGAGAGTTGGATTTGGTTAGACAATGTGTGGTTGGTAAGTAAGGATCGGTTTTTTAGCAAGGTACGGAATGTATCGTCAAATATTCAATATGATTCAACAAGATCTATTTCTGTTCAAGTAACGAATTCTAGCCAATTGAAAGGATCTTCTGATCAATCCAGAGACCCTTTCGATTCGATTAGTAATGAGGATTCAGAATATCACACATTGATCAATCAAAGAGAGATTCAACAACTAAAAGAAAGATCGATTCTTTGGGATCCTTCCTTTCTTCAAACGGAACGAACAAAGAGAAAATCAAACCGATTCCCGAAATGCCTTTCTGGATATTCCTCAATGTCCCGGCTATTCACGGAACGTGAGAAACAGATGAATAATCATCTTCTTCCGGAAGAAATCGAAGCAATTCTTGGGAATTCTACGAAATCAATTCGTTCCTTTTTCTCTGACAGATGGTCAGAACTTCATATGGGTTCGAATCCTACTGAGAGGTCCACTAGAGATCATAATTGGTTGAAGAAAGAACAAGATGTTTCTTTTGTCCCTTCCAGACGATCGGAAAATAAAGAAATGGTTGATATATTCAAAATAATTATGTTTATCGATTAAAAAAAATTCAATTTTTCACTGTGTTGTCGGTTGAAAAGTCAATATTTCACTATGTCGTCGGCTTTCTATTGTCAACAATCGAAAAAATCAATTTTTCACTTAAGATAAAAAAATCCAATTATTTTTTTATTTTTTATTTTTTAAAGCATAAGAAAAAGAAAATCCAGTTTTTACTAGTAATATCACTAGAGGCAAGGTAAAACGATTGTGACAAATATTTTTTTTTTCAGAAATGATATTAACGACAACAAAAATTAACATTTAAGGCTAAAAAAGAAAAATACAAACAAAATACGGATGTTTCACTGCATTTTGACTTCTTAGAAATTTAACCAAAATTTTTGGTTGGGTCGATTAAAACGAGCCCAGAAAAATACAAACAAAATACGGTTCGTCGACCACGTTGATGATGGTTAAAAAATGGACCAATGTCCTTCCACCAATGAACTAACAGGAAATGGACCCTTTAAAGCATGTGCAGGACTTTAAGAGAGCCATCAACGGTCGGATATCATTGGTTTGCTTTTAGTGTTGTTGAATAAAATATATTGTAAAGCTATCTACAGCCACGCGACTAGACTAAAAGACTAAAGATTAAAAAATTTGATTTTTACTCCGGTCCAAAAATAGTCATGGATAGTCAAGCGGGGCTCTAGCATTGCGCATGTTGTTGAGCGAAAGCTTAGCGCTACGCTTGGGAAGACGGACGAGATTCTACCATTTCGCTTGCTCGAGACGGTGTAATAGCGTACCGCCTGATGTGGAGCGGACTGCCGTAACACACAAGTCCAGACGGTACCCTAGCACCTCGCCCAAACGATGGACGGTATTCCAGAAGCGCGCCTGGTAGAGCAAAATTCCAACATCCCGTCTGAATAAATTGTGCGTGTGGAAAATTATTGTGTGGGAAGAATAGGATGGGCGGTGTCCTAGCACACCACCTGGTTTACCCAGGCGGAGCACTAGAGTACCGCTTGGCTTAAGTTATTAGTTAAGTTACAATATTGTTTGTTAGTTAGTTAATTAGTTAGTAGTTAGTTTGTGCCGCTTAGTTTAGTTAATAAGGCTTGATTAGTTTAGTTAAGTTATTGCTAAGGATTGTTAGTTCATTGGTAATTAGTTAGTTAGTTAGTTAGTTTAGTTAGTTAATTTGTTTAGATTAGTTAATTTTGTTTAGCTTAGTTAATTAGCTTAGTATACTTAATTTACTATGGTTTGCTTTGGGTGGAGTCTTAGCATTCCGCTTGCACCAGGCGGCATGCTAGCAATGGGCTCCAACTGAGCGGTGTCCCAGCAGCACGCTTGGAGGTGGGCGTTACTCTGGTACTCCGTTTTGTCAGGCGAAGCCTCAGCATGCTTCGTCAGGCAAACTACCAGTGCACCGTCCGTGTTTCTAAACGGATTGCTAGGACGCCTCTTGATGCTGAACGAATTTCTAGTACCCCGCTTGATCATAAAATTTAGTCGTCAACTGAAGATTACTTTTGATCAGCTACAGTTGATTTGAGCGATTAAAGACTTCTTTTAATCGGACGGCTGCGCTTCTTTTTTCTCGACTAAAGATCAAATTTGATATTTAATCCGTGTTTTAGTCGATGATTGCAGTTGCTCTAAGGATTATCTGTGCAGGTAACAACTAGGACGAATTTGGGACGACGCCTTTCTAACACGATCTCAATGACGTGGCTTTCTAAAATTCACAGTCTTGTCCGTAGTCTTGACACCCACCATACATGTCCAATTAATTGTTAACATGCATTGTATAGGTGTATAAATGAGGTTGGGTACAACTAAAGTCTTTCCCTTTGGGATTGGTGTCCTCTAAACACCACGAACCTTCATATGCATGCAGGTTGGCGCACACAGCAAGTAGGTAAGAAGCAGATTCATCCGAACTCCACGATGATTATCTGATCCTTCTAAAGCCGACATTCAAATGTAGCTTCGGGACACCCATTCACGTCACACATCATACAAAACATATTTTAAATATGCTGTGCAGCTGTGCTAGCACATTTTTTGCAATATTCAATATTTTTCGATCCAGGTTTTTAATTCGAAACCTGATATATAAATGGTTGTGATTCAATTCGTAAATTTACAATAAAAACAAGATAAAATCGTTCATGTGACACCTAGATGTCCACATGTCACTCTTTAAACATATCAAAGGTAATTTGATCA
This sequence comes from Papaver californicum, assembly GCA_023531435.1. NCBI lineage: Eukaryota > Viridiplantae > Streptophyta > Magnoliopsida > Ranunculales > Papaveraceae > Papaver > Papaver californicum. The sequence continues at coordinate 5,305,040 of JAJJMC010018788.1, forward strand.
GATTGATTAAAAAGGAAAGATAAATATGAAAAAACATGTTTTTATTTGGGTAGCTCCTTTTCTTCTTCTTTTCGCTTATATTCTTTCTCAAATTTGAAAAGAAAAATACTAGGGGAAAATTGGATTTTAAGAAATTAAAGGAGTTATATTTGGAATTGATTTGGTGTTTTGAATCATTGATGGAGAGATAGGGGATCATTTCTTTCTGATTCTAGTGTGAACTGAGATCTTGATGGTTTTGATCAAATTGAGTGTTTATTTTGGTAGCTTCTTTGCTTTAGAACAATGGGTAGTTAATAAAGAACCTCAATTTCATGCTTTTAACTTTGATTGAGAAATTATAAATTAGGGTTCTTGATTTTAAATATGGATATAGCTCTTCATCTTTGTAAATTTCTGAATTGGGTACCTCTTAATCATCTTCAATTACTCAAGTAGTGATTTGATTGTTGAAATTATTAGAATTTCTCATGAATAATTCGTGTTTGAACATCTTGTTTACAACGATGTAATAAACCCTTAAAATGTTTGTTTGTGTTTTATTGATATCTTGAGATCCAGTGGTCGGATCGTGATGAAATTTATATATGTAATACTTGGTGTTGTGATGGATGTATGATAAAAATTTCAAAACGATCAGATCACGTGTACTATTGCAAAATATGGATAAACTGAGACTACAACGTGCTGAATTCAGACTTTTGATAGTCACATGTTTGTAACGTTTATCATCATCCGTTTATCGGATGAAGCTGAATTTTTAGTATGTTATTTACTACCCTGTAGGTAACTTACTATAAAATTTTCAAGTAAATATGATTACTTTAAGTTCCCTTAAGCATGGAAAAATTCGGGATTGAATTTTGTGTGTTGATAGTGAAAGAAGCCAACTTGTATTGTCTATAACTCTTTGATGAACCGTTAGAATATGATGAATTTTGATTGTGCTTTTCTAAACTGAGTGATAATACCCCTGCATATATCTCATAAGAATCCGACCATGTTTGTGGTTCTAAGATTTGTCTTATGTATGCGTAACCATGACAATATTTGGGAGGTTGTATTCTAAATTGTCGTGGCCTTCTATAAAGGGGGTTTTATTTACATATGCAATGGTTAAATTGAATTATGTATGTTAGATTTATGAATTAAGTAGGTGTTGCATAGTGTTTTGGTTGGAGACATTGATGTTGTTTGTGTAATTAGACTCACTTTCCATTATGGTTTGATTCTTGATATTTATTACGTGCTTTATATAAATGGTTAGCGTTCCTTACAACCTGATGTTTGGTAGTAACATTAGCTAGCAGTGTGTTCCTTACTTATTACTTTTAAAACTGGTCGTGTATGGTTAGTATAATTTGTTTCGTAGATTGTTCGTGGCACCTTGAGAAAGTATTATATTATGAAAAGCTAGCTAATTAATTAGCTGTGAACCTTTGCTTCTTACTTTCGGGATTATCAGGTACCGGTATATGTATATACAAGTATACCAATCTTGATGGAAATGAGAGACTCTGTACCACTTAAGAAAATAATATATTGTTAATGTGGATTTGTCGATAAAGATTGTGCAATCTTGGTAGTCTTTTCCTTTGTAGTAGTTTCTAATGTGGAGGTTCGTTCACTAGGCAATATAGTATTTTTGCCGAAATCAATACTAAGGTGTGTTGTTGTATGAAATGTATGGGCATATCTTTATATAAATCTCTTATTGTGTTATTTTGCTAAAAATGATGAAGGGGTTTTGGTCTACTTATGTCTTATTGATTATTATGATTTTGTCGGTTAGTGGCTTAATTATTTGGTACTGTATGTGCTGGTAGCTAGGTGGTTGGATGGACATTGAAATGGTGCGAACCTTATACACACGGTTGCATATTGAATATGAGAGTTTGTGCATATACTTGCATGGTGATCCTTGAGTTAGGCATGTTGTGTCTATTGTTAAAAAATTATAATTGTTGGAGCGGGTGGTCTCCTATCTTGACAATTTATTATAAATATATGTATTATCATATTGACCATCAGTAGCATAACCAAAGTGGAAATTATGCGTTCGGAAATATCTTTGAACATTGGATTTTATTATCATGTAATCCCAGTAAACCATGCTAATGTTTAGAAACGTTGGTTACCATCGACTTGCTATTGTTGATATTTGTTGGGAATTACTTAAATAGTTGATGGGCACCATCCTCCTTTTTTGAATGCTAATACATCCATTAAATGGAAGTCTAATGCAATCTAGTAGGACTCTGACAAATAATATCATATTTAACAGTACAAGTCTAATTGGTACGATTAAGTTAGTGACTGTATAAGATTTCATGAATAATCTATATTGCTTGAATTGATTTGTGTTGTATTTTCTAAGAATTCATACTTTGGTTAATTAAGTATTCAATAATATGTATGGCTCGTATTATAGCTACAACGTAGTTGTAGTTTACTGTTTATTTTGAGTGGCAGGTACAAGTACAGAAATATGTCATTAAGAGAGAATTGTTAAGGTGATTGGTGATACGATGTGCTAGAGATAGTTGTTGTTATGCAATTCATACTATCCATACTGTTGCAGTTACTGCTACAGTAAGCAGTGCATACTATCTAAGTATAAGTACATGAGGTGATTGCTACTATAACAAAGTAGTTCATATTATTTATGAGAGGTTTTTTCTACCATTATAGGTAGTTCATACTTTCTGAGAGATTGTTGTTGCCATGACAAGCAGTTCATACAATATATGTAAGAGATGATTGTTATCTTAATGGGATAGTTCAGATTTATCTGATAAGAGATAGTTACTACTGGTGAGGGTAGTTCATACTATCGAAATAAACATGAAGAACTTCGGTCGTGCTTGATCCCTTCGAGCAACAAAGAGGGTACATAGGCATCCAGCTATGTGGTATAACAAGATTGTTGTTTATATTGTCAGAAAAGTGTTAGTTACTGCTTGGCGGTTCATACCATCTATATGGGGATGATTGCAACCTTGGAAGTATATATATCGTTGGTAAGAGGTAGTTGCACTACTAAGATCTTTATACTACCTAGTGAATGATGATTACTATAGAATAATTCATATCATCTAAATAGACTAGAGATGGTTGTTTCCTCGTGGGGGTAACTCATATCATCTATCGAGAGAGATGGTTAATGTTGGCATTTCATACCATATATTAGACCGTTACATGGCAGTTCCACTACAAGTGGAACAACCGTCAGAGACGGTGAGTGAGACTTGTAGGACATCCCTACTATGTCTTGGCACCCCACCGTCATGGATAATATGATTAGTGAGGCAACCCGACTAACCGTCAGGAACGGTTTGAAGTCTTTAAAGAGCATCTATTTTTAGGGACAATGAGAACCTGCAAAAACCGAAGGGATGGTAGGTTGAAAACCAACCACTGGCATTGTTGCCCACAACCGTCAGGGACGAGGTGTGTTCTCAGTATTTGCAGGATCAAAACGATGACCCTTGCGAAATTGTGGACTCTGTTGGGATTTTTGGGTATGTGGTATGGGATTTATGCTCAGAAGGTCTAAATGATGTTCATAACATATTTGTGAACCCTTTTGGGATTCCTAGGTATGCGATATAGGACGTATGCTCAGAAGGTCCTAATCGATGTTCACAATAGAGATGTGAACCCTAACCTTTGGATCAACGAGATTCCTTTACAGCAGGATCTTTGTATCCAAACATTGGTATTCGTTTAGGAGATGATTGTTGCCTGTTGAGGTGATTCATATCAAAAGAAAAAACAACTATTGATAAAAATTATTAATTCAAATTTAATTCAAAGTAAATAATCATAAAAGAATTGTAAGAAATTAATAAAATAAGAATTGCCATTTTATTATTGGAAAAATGGCTTCCTTGTCGCCCCAGCAATGGTGTTCAGCTCATCTTGTTGGAAACACTCTCAAATAATTAATCATAGCTCAAAAAGAGTTTATAAAGAAAAAATAAAAATATCACAGAAGGTTTGATACGATTATAAATGTTGGAGACTGTGTTCTCTATGTGGATGAAGAGAATAGAAAACACTAACAATAAAGTAAGGTTCCTAGAGGCTGAAAGAATATATAACAATACGCAACAATTTCAGCGAATCTTTTGTTCTATGATTTTATGCACTTCTTCTTCTTCCTCGAGAGTATTTTTTTCTTCTGATTTTTTTATCTGCCTCCGATAGATTTTTTTTGTTTCTCTTTGCTAGGATTAATAAACCCTAATAACACTTCTTAACCGATAAAGACCCAAAGAAATAATCCAAAACAACTTAGAATTCATGTTTATCCGAAACAAAGAAGTTACGGGATTTTTTTTCTCCTTTTTCTTCTTACGCGTCTTCTGAGTTCTTCCTTACTTCCCAAACTCTCTCAACCGATAAAATTGAGTCCAAATATATATATATATATATATATCATATCCGACTCTTCACGTAACTTCCAAGTTATAAGCAAAACTCTGAAACTTTCTCACCACCCTATTTAACCGAGATCAAGATGAAAACTCCTTTATTTTACGTGACCAAACCAACTACCATCCATGTTTTATGCTAACAGGATAATACCAATCCAAATCCGTGTGTAACTCCAAGAAAATCTCGTTCAAATTCAATCCAGAAGATCTCTTCACTCATAAGGGAATTTTTCCCGCCATTTTCTCTTTTCAAACAAAGAAGAAAGAGTGCCCCTATCCAAGCTACAGGTGCCTTTATCACTTTTACTAGGTGTCTTTAGTAATTTCTATGGGTGCCTTTAGTAACTTTTTGAGCCAATTTTTTCGCAAATGTTTATTTTCCAAAAATACCTACAAAGACATAAAAACCCATGATAAGTACAAAATCGAGCACTAGTAAGATAGTTAATTGCGGACAAATTAGACACAAAAATGTGTCTATCACCATTAGAAGCGAAAAAAATTCCGGTCTGTCACACTTTTCATTTTGAAGCAATTTTGATGGTTTTTTGAGTGTTTTGGCTCCTTCGTCATATTACAAGATAACTAGGTGCAGAATTTAATTGAGTCATTTTTCATAGTCTGTACCACAATAAAATCGTCCAATTTCGTTTTTTTTTTGCTGGACGGAATAATTTTTTATTTTTAAAACATCTTCTAGGTAAACTTCTAAATTTAGACATTACAGACAGTCATTGTATCAGTGGTAAAACTGTTGGATGATAATAAAACTAGACACTTATTCAGAGGATATCTTTGAAAAATATTTTTCCTTAGCAGCATGTAGGCCAGACATTTGGCTATTTTTGGCGTCAACAAACTCTTATATTAACAAGAGTTATCTTCCCTTATTTAAGTCATAGAAATTTTTCTTTACCGTTTTTTAGCTATGTAAATTTACAAAGAGAATACACAAACTCTCAACTTAACAGGCTTAGACGAAACGAAATGCAAAGAGGAAAAGGAAGATAAGGGAGACCATGAATGTAACTCCAAAAGGGAAAGCTAAAATTTCATAAATCCCTCAATCACATATTCCATGTTGGAGAAAATACATAACCATTAACAATATTTAGGGTTTACCGAAGTATGAACGAAATATTAATCTTCTAATCCATCAATATTATATATCTTGGCAAGGTTCATAATGAAAGGTAAGACAATTTTATTTTGAATGTAATCTTGGTCTTATATTCAGTTGGAAAATGTTTGGGTACCAGCTAATTTAGTGAAATATTGATTGGGTACTAATTAATTTAGTTCAATAATGTTTAAGTACCTATCCATTTTGTGATATAGTAATCAGATATTGATCAATTTAGTGAAACAATGTACCGATTTTGATAGACTTTTTACAGGAGAAGCAACAAGTTCATCATCATCACATTTACACCACAAACACTATCACCACCACAAACATTCTAATCATCACATTGGTGGTAGTGGTTTATCAAACTTGTTTGGTTTTGGTGATTTTATGTTGACACAAGTTTCTTATGGTATTAATTTTTCCTGAAATATTTTACAAAATTAGAATAGGTGATTATGAATTACCTCTGGTGATCAAGGCTTAGAGCGTAATGGAAGTTGGGTTATTGAGTCTGATGGCTCTGATCAAGTGAGAGGGAAGATGAGAAGATAAAACGAGAAAAAATTACTTTCTTTACTTGTAAAAAGTTGAGGAAATTGGCATAATGCTCACTGCATAAAGAACGGGAAACAAAGAATTGACAGCTAAAAGAAGTACGCGTTTTTTAGGACGATCCAAAAAGAATTTGGGGCGACTAATAAAAAAAAATAAGGACACTAAGAAGTAATATCATCACATCCCTTATCCATATATTTTCTTTAATGGTAATATTTCCTTGTTTAATTATTGTTAATGTTGATTAATTAGTTAATTAATTTTGGTTATAGTTAGTGTTAGAAAATTATTTGAGTTATAGTTTTAGAAAAGAAATAGAGAGTGTGTTAGAGGAGAAGAAGAAGAAGAAGAAGAAGAAGAAGAAGTTTGGGAAAACCAGGTTTTACCTAAAATGAATAACAAACATGGATGAGTATGAGGAAGAAGGTAAGAAACATCATGAAGAACATAATATTGAAGGTTCAAAGACGTTTAGAGATGACGATTTGGGATATTTGTTGGATGATCCAAATTTTAGTGTGGAAGAAACCCTAGACGATGATTTAACGAGATAAAACGATGAATCACATCAAAATGAAGATAATAATATAGCAAATAATCAGGTATTGTGTTAAGAAGCTCAAAAACCCACTTTGTATGCGTTTGTATGTGATCGGTAACAAAAAAAATTCATTTTTACATGCATTTAATGCCATGGACGTCCCAGAATCGATAGATAATGGAGTACCGATCACACATGCCTGTGCCAAAATTATGGTATAATCGGTAGTCTCGTGAAGAACGATTGCAACCGACTAAACAAATTCTCCAAATTGAATTTTATATGAATTTTGATTTCATGATCGGTAGTTTAGGAATAATTATTATCTACCAATTATAGTTGTCCCCCCAAAAATGTATTTCTCGAAACTTACAAAATTTCTAACTCTTCATCTTTCACAATCGGTAGTGGGTTAAAAATTTTATCTATCAATTCAGAATCGGTAGTTTGTAAAATCACATATCTACTGATTGTGATTGTAGCCAGGATTGAATTAAACTTAAAAAATTTGCACCTTCTAATCGGTAGTTTAAAGGTCTAATTTATCTACTGATTCCATTGTAATCGGTTGGTTTTTAACAAATTAAACCTCCGATTGTACTTGTTTTTGTGTATAAAACTTGTCTTGATTTCTTCATATAATAGGTAGTACGGGAACATAATTAACTACCGATTGATGTTAATCGGTAGTACGGGGATATAATCAACTACCGATTGTCGTTAATCGGTAGTACGGGAACATAATTATCTAGCGATTGTTGATGTCTAACTCACTGCTATTTTATGTAGATTGTTGTTAATCATGTTTCATATGAGGGTCCTGATACTTCCCTACACTATGAAAATAATTTGGTATGCTACCTACCCACTCTTGTCTTGTTCTAAGAATGTATGTTACAAGGTTAGGCTTATGATATTTGTTTTGTTGTATGCACATTAAGACATTTGGAAGTAAGGCGGAGGCAAAGGAATGTCTTATCAACAAGGAAAAAGAGAAGATGTGTGTTGTAGTTCAGACAATTGTCTGAGGGTTGATTGATTTGAAATGGTTTGTAAGAGAGGTAGTGAGAGAAAGAGTCATGTGGAAAATGATCGTAAATGCGTAAAGAAGACGGAGATGAAATACTGAGGTAATTCAAAGAAGATTGGATGCTCTTTTAAGATTATCTTCAGTAAGCCCGACGGTAAGGAAGGTAAAGTATGGAAAATGTTTAGAGTTCCTAATGGTCGTCACAACCATGAAGATCCGGAAAGTCTTGTTGGGCACGTAATGGTTGCCAAGTTAAAACCAATGGAAATGGAGACGGTGAATTCTATGAGGAACATAATGAAAGCGAGTGCAATCCTATCTAAGATAAAGGCGGACGACCCAACAACTTGTCTTTGTTGTCTACAATTAAGCTGGCGCTAGCAACGATCAAAAGGAAGGAATGGGATGATCGAATGGTTATGCAACAATCAAAGTGGTTAGCCGAGAAACACAATTACACGTTGAGAAAAGAAGAAAGGGATGGTAAAATGATTCGTATTTTCTTGGCACATCCGAAGATGATCCAACTGGCTCAATGCTTTCATCAAATTTTGTTGATAGAGTGCTACTTATAAGATAAACAAGTACAACATCCCGTTGTTGAACATTGCTTGCCGCACTCCGGACAAATGGACATTTACGGTGGCGTGGGGTTTAATGGATGCTGAGAATGATGTGAGTTTCACTTGGATGTTGCAAACATTAAGGTCGATTTATAATGGCGAGCATTTTCCAAGGTGTATTGTAACGAATAACAATCAAGCCTTGATGAATGCAATATAGGTAGTGTTTCCAGAAGCCCATAATTTTCTTTGTACATGGCACATTCAATGCAACATCAAATCCAATTGCAGACATTATATCCAAGCTAAAAAAACGAAACAAAGGTACCAAGAGGTCAAAGGAAGAGGATGAATGTATTAGTAAACTAACCTTGGGAGAACGAGAAGAAGAGAAAATGTTATTTGATGAAAAGTGGGCCGATAATGAAATAAAGTGGTCTTTATTTCTAAAAGCATGGGATAATCTAGTTTAGTCAATGAAGAAGGAAGTTTATGAATACAACTTGAAGAACTTTAAGGATGAATGCGGCAAGAACTATCCCAAACCAGTTAAGTATTGTAAAACACAATGGTTGGGACCGCATAAGGATAAGTTTGTGTTTGCATGGACATATGAGTATCAGAACTTCAATAACGAGGCAACAAGCATTGCAGAAGGGTCCCATGGTCGATTAAATAAAATACTAGTCGGTAGTCAAAATGGGGTTGTGTCGGTCCAAGAAGCAATCCATGAGTTCACCAATCGTGACCTCACTAAGATTTACAGTTCAATGGAAAAAAGTCGGCATAAATTCCCATTGGCACATTTAAAACATAAAAATCTTCTAAGGGGTATAGTTTACAAAGTTTCTTAGTGGGTAATAATTTACATGATACAACAACAATTGAAGTTGTATAGAGATCACGATGATGAGACTACGATTTGCAATTGCAAAACGATGATAAGTATTGGACTCTCGTGTCGTCACATGCTTGGTAGGTATTTTTAAGTGATTTAAATTAATGATATTCATCCCTTTTGAAGCAATTATATTTCACTCCAAATACCCTGGTGGTTGATGGTGCGTCGTTCGTGGAGACGGAAATGTTTGCACGAATACTCGAGCGTTACTCTACATCAAATGGGGCACAAAAACAAATATTGATACACCGTTTAGAGGAATCCCTTGACCCCTGTCTAAAGGTTGTTAAAGAACCAATGAAATGAAAGGAGATGGGTAGGCCGAATACCGAAAAATCAAGGTCAATTCAAAGAAAAGAGTTAAAGGAATGGTTATCTAGTCAACGAGAGCTTTCTAGGCATGAGCATACTGAAGCTGAGTATCAAGATGTGCCGACTGTAAGGAAAAGGGATCGTCCAAGGAAGGATCAAGGTGGACCAAGCTCACGACAAGTCAAACCTAAGGTCTCTACGATTCCTTCTCAAGTAATTCAAACCCAACCTATACATGGAAGACCAAATCGAGGTACGTATACAATATACGATGAGTATTTGGAACAACTCCCTCTACTCTTAACCATTTATTTTGTCCACCGACGATGTCGATGGGGATAACAACTGTGGTTTTCACATTGCTTCAAAACAAATAGGAGACTTTAGTGAGGCAGTTGCCGAGAATATAACCCAATAACAATATTTAAGAAATAAGATAGCCGCCAAACAATTAGAGGATAAGGAGTTCTATATTGAAATGATGAGAGAAGGAGATATACATGTTAGAGAACAAGAGTTAAAAGAGTTATATACTCGTGCAAAATGCCGAAAGGGATTGAAGACAATCGGGTCCGAGTATTAGATGGTAATGCCGAAAGGTGGGTATCTTTTGGCGGATGTTTGGAACTGTGTGGTACATTATTTCTGTCCTCCTTCCTTAGGAGTGAGTGTTACATTTACACCCACAAGGACGGTTTGTGATGAGTCGTTCAAGGATAGACGAATCATTATGGCATGGGTTAATAGCAATCATTTTATCGGTTTAAGGTTAACAGAAGATTTTCCATTACCTCCATTGAGTAGGTGGTCGGATTACTTCCCAACTAACCATTGCAAGGAGTGATTGAAGCAATATGAGTCCAACATGGAGCATTGGGATCGTTTAACAAACCTTGCCAACGATCCAATTGATTTGACCGAGGATAGTAAGTAGTTTAGTTGAACATATATTTTGAATATTTCTATGTTTTTTGTGTTATCGTAATTGTGTAACATGGAGAAAGTTTTTTGACAACATTATATTGTACAATAGGAAGTATCGAGATCACCATTATCTTCCGATTTGAACAATCAGAAGTAGATAATTATATTATATTTCCGATAATGTTGAATATTATCAACAGGAAATCAAGTTAAATTCAAGTGAGACAATCAGTAGATATATGAAAACAATAACTTCCGATTATACTAAAAAAATCAAACACGAAACCCATTTTCCCTACATAGAGAGTTGCATCGTCATAATATTTTCAAAAAGTTACTACAAAGACTATAATCGGTAGATAATAGTATATTCTAACTACCGATTAGGTATCCATGGTAATTATTCCGTGATTCATATTCTGTCTTGGAGAATGCCCTTCACCTTAAGCGGCATGGACGAACCTTAAACTGGTTGAATCTGTCCATCGTCGCCATTTCTCGAGAGATCTCGCTATAAATTCATCATTAGTTTCACCCCTCAAACGTTATCGATTGACATGATAAGTTAAATTCACAAATGGATCAACTTCTCTGCTTATACAATTAAATCGATAAAAAGATCATCTCTATTACGGTTACTGGGGTTACCGGTGTCAACGCAAAAATGTTCGTGAATGCTCTCCAAATAACTCATACTCATTACACCATTTTTCCTACGTTCTTCTCCTCGCCTCGGATAGAATTGCACATAGCGCCTACATAGATATAAATTTTCTTCTACCGTGAACGGTTAAGCCATTAATTTAGAAGATGATTACTTCGATGTTAGAGAGTTAAAATGTATTGTAGGTGTATAAATGAGAAGAGGCCACCCTCCTTATATACCCTCCTTATATAGATTAGAGTCCCAACGACTCTTTTTTTCAAAAAAAAAAAACTGTTGAGGCCTGGTGTAACAAGAGTGTACAGAAAATATGTACACTAAGGTCATACGAATATAAACAATCGGAAGTATCGGGATCACCATTACCTTCCGATTTATACAATCGGTAGTCCATGAAACTTTATTTACTACCGATTATAGAGGTTGCCCCAAATTTGAAATTGAAATTTTTTCATAATCCATAATCGGCAGTCTATGAAAATGTATTTACTACCAATTGTAATGTAAAATGTGTCTAGAAACCAATCAGTTCCATCATCTTAATCGATACATAATTAATACCCGAATCTACTCAACGGGTATAATCGGTAGTCTAAGAAAATTTATTAACTACCGATTTTATATATTGCCCCAAATTCAAATTTGAAAAATTTATCAAATTTCCAACATTTGCATACTCCATAATCGGTAGTCTAAGAAAAAAAATTTACTACCAACTGTAGATGTTGCCCCAAATACAAAATTGGAAAAATTATCAAATTTTGAAAATATTCATCCTCCATAATCGGTAGTCTAAGAAACTTTATTTACTACCGATTATAGATGTTGCCCAAAATTCAAAATTGAAAAAATTATCAAATTTTGAAAATATTCATACTTCATAACCGGTAGTCTAAGAAAAATTTTTTACTACCAATTGTATATGTTGCCCCAAATTCAAAATTGAAAAAGTTATCAAATATCAAAAAATATCCATACTCAATAATCGGTAGTCTAAGAATTTTTTTTACCAATGATTGTATATGTTGCGCTAAATTCAAAATTGAAAAAATTATCAAATTTCCAACATTTGCATACTCCATAATCGGTAGTCTAAGAAAAAAAATTTACTACCGATTGTAAATGTTGCCTCAAATTCAAATTGAAAAAATTATCAAATTTCCAACATTTGCATACTCCATAATCGGTAGTCTAAGAAAATGTATTTACTATCGATTATAGATGTTCCCCGAAATTTAAAATTCAAAATTTTGTAAAATTTCCAAAATTATCATATTCATAATCGGTAGTCTAAGAAAATGTATTTACTACCGATTATAAATGTTGCCCCAAATTAAAAATTGGAAAATTTATAAAATTTCCAAAATTTGCATACTCCATAATTTGTAGTCTAAGAAAATGTATTTACTAACTATTATAATGTAAAATGTGTCCAGAAACCAAGCAGTTCCATCAGCAGGAGTAATCGGTGGATAATTATCAACCGATTTTAGATCAGCAGGTGTAATCCGTAGATAGTTATCATCCGATTGTGGATCAACAAGCTTAATCGTAGGTGATGCAAACCACTTATCTACGGATTGTAATGTAATTTTTCAACAAAGTTACTTATTAAAAATGAGTCTCTTGCAAATCAATCGATATTTCACAAAAAGAACCTAAAATCCATTCATCATCCATAAAGTAATCCATTCATCATCCATAAAGTAAACATAATGTTAGAACATTAAAAAAGTTTCTTGCAAATCAATTGAAAATGATGTTCTCTAACAAGACAACCACAATCTAATTTCTAGATTTTTTGTTTTTAGTACGAGGACGACGAGCACCAGATACATATCTTTCAGCATCAGGGACATTGGCTTCACCATCATCACTCGATGAACCACGAAATCTTTCACTGGGCTTTACTACTGGCCTCTTAGGCTTATTCGAAGCTTTCTCCCCAAAATTACTTGCATAAGCTTCATTGTTAATGTTATCCATTAGGTCTTTATGCTCTTTTAGCTTCTCAATTGATAAAGACACTACCGCTTTTATACAACCAGCAATTTTCTTGGAGAAAAATGCAAACCTATTTTTCTGTTTTTATGCAATAACAATCAAACGATTATTATCTAAAATATTGAGCTGTAATATTAAAATCAAAAGGAAAGAACATTACGTACCAGCCTTTCATAACCAAAAGGTTTGTCTTTGATGATACAAGTATAATCGGAAACCTTGGTGGTCTTTCCTTTATCTTCACGGATCACATGAAGATGAGAATGCTCCCGGTACCATTCCATATAACCTGGATCTACTTCATCACCTCGGTTGAAAGGTCTCCCATCGTTGATCAAATATTGTATCATGTTATTCCAATCTTCAACGGATGGGTTACAATAGTAAACTATTGTGAAAGAGTTTTTACCACATACACAATTTTCCACGTCCAATTTGAACTTGCCACGCATGTGACTCCAAGGTTCTTCTTGTACATAACCGAGTTGACGCATCACCCTAGAGGCATTGTACATAACATATCATGTGGGGTGCCATAAGGGTCCATAATAAAACGACAACTCAGACCTTTCCGCTATATGTCCGCTAGCTCGGTCTTCCTTGTATGGATCAAAGCATAAATCTTTGAACGTCATCAAGTCTAATTTCCTCCTCAAAGAAATCAAATTTTGCTCCTTAGACCTTGAACGGTTGTTGTCGAAGATGTATTTTGTTCCTCTGGGTGTTCGTTTCTGACATATCAAGTTTTCTTTGGACAAATCGAGGAACGGAAAGTGGTCATAGATCCATGTCTAGTGCACATATTAAACCAAGCATGAGAAAATTGATTATTAAAAGAAAAAATAATACATAACAATCAAAGCATCGATAGAGTTACCAAGATACATGTAATAGGCTCACATTCCCAGCAATTTGGCTAGTTGATTCCCTCGATGCCTTTCTTAACTCTTCCATCGAGAACGCATGGCATGCGGTTCCCCACGAGTAATCACAAACTTTATTGAGATGATGCAATAGTTGTAGAAGGTTGGCGTTGACCCGGTTTCCACTATAATCGGGGAAAATGACACATCCTGAAACATAGAGGAGATATGAAGTGGCTGCAACATTCACTTCGTCGTCGCTAAACTCTGGATTCATTTCTTCTTTATCCTTGGTGCCTTTGAACATATTCTCAAGTGGATCATGCTGAACTGTCTAGTTTTGTAACAAAAGCACCGGGTTGAACTCAATGTCGAATGTCGCACGATCCCAACCAAGGCACTTGTGACTGTAAAAATAAAGTTGTTCCCAACTTAACTGCTTTACGTAATCAAACTTGACAACAGTACCATGGTCAGCGAGACTAAGAATCTGCACCACATCATCTGTGGTGATCATCATCTCTACAAACGTCATATGGAAGGTGTCGGTCTCAGGATACATTCTCTCCAGGAAGGCTGATATCAACACCCATTCATGCTCTAAAATTGAATTCTCGGCAACAGTAGATAACCCCGAGTGATAAATAATTTGCTTGAACCTTTCACACTCATAATCTAATGGCCAGTCTTTCATTTTTCTTGGTGCAGCTGTAGGTTTAAGTAGACGAACCGCATGAGAATGGTCCTAATATACATGACGAATTATAAAATAACTAGAATAGTCGCTAACACTTCTACAAATAAAAAGACAATAGCTTAAGAATGGTGTTTTATAATTATTACCTCAGTTGAATAAATTTCTTTGGCCCATGAGTCTTTGTATCCAAATAGAAGATCTCCTCCATCTCTTGGTAACCCAGGGATTTGGCCATCTTCAATACCCTTCATCTTCAAAGAGGCGGGGACTTGGTGTTCTCCTTTCTTCTTAATTACCTTCTTTGTACCTTGTCCTTCTCCTTGTGTAGCACTTGGTTCTCCTTCTTCTTGGTTTCTAACTTGTGGAGCACTTGGTTCTTCTTATTCTTGGTTTCTTACTCTTGGAACACTTGGTTGTAAACTTGGTTGAGTTCCTTCGGTGATATAGATTCCGCTAGCGCTCTTTTCTGTTCTTGCACTAGCTTTTACTTTCTTACCCCCTTCACGACGAGGCCTCCGAAACAATTGTATTTTGGGCATGCTTAGCTCGCCTTTCCATAAAAAAAAAATGACTCGTAAGGCCCCGTTTAATCACTACATAATCGGTAGAAAAAATACATAAAAATCAATTGATTGTTAATAATCGGTAGCTCGGGTCCTTGATTATCTCCCGATTATGCATAAAAATTAGATCAGAAACTTTAAGTTATGGACACACATATAATCGGTAATCAAATAAACAAAATAACAAATGATTACAAAACAATCGGAAGTCAAATACAAAACCTATCTACCGATTAGGTAAAGAGAAATCAAAGGTTTTAAGGCAAATACAATCGAGAGACAATAATCACACATAACTACCGATTACGATGTAGCCCTAATATTTTTTCAATTTCAAAATATTTTAATCGGAAGTTAACAGCTATTACATATCTACCGATTGAAACCATCTAATATAATCGTTAGTTAGATAAAAAAAATAACTACCGATTAAACCTAAATTTTAGTACAGAAAGACAATCGGTAGTTAATGACTAAATATAACTACCGATTACAGTCGATATGCTTGAGGAATGATGAATTCTTTCATAATTGGGAGTTTAACCTATACGAAACTACTGATTGATTCAAAATTATATTCCTCTACATCGAAACCATCTAATATAATCGGTAGTTAGATTAAAAAATTAACTACCGATTAAGCCTAAATTTTGGTACAGAAAGACAATCAGTAGTTAATGACTAAATCTAACTACCGATTGTATTCGATGTGCTTGAGAAATGATGAATTCTTTCATAATCGGGAGTTTCAACCTATATGAAACTACTGATTCTTACCAATCCAACGAAAACCTAGAAATTTTAGTGACGATTTCATTAAATTCAAGCAATATAAACACAAATAATGGTAAACCCTTACCTTATTGGAGCCATTAGATAGTTCTGGAGAGGCTGATTGTCAGAATCAGTCTCCGTATCTAGATCATCATCTTTGTGTTCTTCGTGTTCTTCAGTATGTTCTTCAACAGTCTCTATGTTTCTTATTCTCTCCACAAAATTTGGCCAATTACTATTATCAGATTGACGACTTGTTTGTTTCTGT
Source organism: Papaver californicum (assembly GCA_023531435.1). Classification (NCBI taxonomy): domain Eukaryota; kingdom Viridiplantae; phylum Streptophyta; class Magnoliopsida; order Ranunculales; family Papaveraceae; genus Papaver; species Papaver californicum. The sequence goes on from JAJJMC010018788.1 coordinate 5,321,267, forward strand.
CGAGCCATTTTTAGATTGAAATATCGACGATGATTTGGTACGGCGATTAACGACGATACGATGAGTTGGTTTTGAAAATTTCATGAGGAAATTTTTTCTCACAATCGGTAGTCAAGAGGAAGAGAAGAAGAAGATAATTTTTTCTCATAATCGTTAATAAAAACGAAGAGAAGAAGAAGAGTTAGAAATGAAATAAAATTAAATTAGTTTAGGTTTTCTACTTTTATTAGTGAAAGGGTATAGACCTACCATTAGGCTATCCCATAGTCACATCTGTTGGATGGGTATATATAAGTCGCCATAAATTCTTTTTGAGTCGCCTTCAAAAATGCGAGGTAAAAGAAGAGAAGATAACTATGGTTAACCTAAGAGTTTGCTGACGTCAAAATAGCCAAATATTTGGCCTACGTGCTACTAGATCTAGCAGTGCTAGAGAAAAAAAAAATTCAACATTTTTTAGTAAAATCAATATGCAAATACAAATAGGAATGATCTTAGTCAATCATTAAATAACATATATATAAAGAATTTTTTTTTATAATACATAGGTTGGAGATGTTTATTTTTTACTCCATATATTTAGAAATTATAATCTTATATAAAACTTTTACTTTAAAATGATGTTTTAACTACGGTGTCATATATGAAACAACCACATTTATCATTGACGTGGTAAGTTTGCAAGACACTTAGCATGACAAAACTAAAATTTTAGCAGTCCCCAGAAGGAATTGGTGGTGCCAGGCCACCTAGCATGACAAAGCCAAAATTTTGGCATCTAGAAGGAATCGGCACAGAGACGGAGGTAGATGGTGTAAATGGAGTCACTTGCACTTACTAAATTTTGGATTTTAGTGGAAATATAGTTGGTTTTTTTGTAATTATAATGTCTTGTGGGTGCAAATTTGTAAGGAAAAGTTAAAATTTATATTTTCATATGTATCCAAAAATAAAAAAATTGTGAATGTCGGAATAAAACCCTAAATCGGGACGGCCTAAACGGTCGTTTTAACTTCTTATTACTTCGAAAATATATGCTATAGTTATAAACAACTATTACTGAGTTGTTTTACTGTGTGATGATAATAATTTTTTTGTAACCGAACTTTCGTAGCTCTGCTTAACAAGACATTTTTTGGCCCCTACGTGATTTCACAGCTGGATCTGTTTCTGCCTAGAATAAATATCTATTTCGAAATACGACAAACGTTGTAATCAAATTTTCGCTTCAAGGACAGTCTGTGGGTTATAAACCAAAACATATCACTATCCAACAAAAAAAAACCAAAAAAAAAACAAAATATTTACAAAAACCCCATTTGAAATCAACTGTCTAAACTAGCCTTCCTTAATTTCTGAGAGAGAAAATAACCGCTCTCATTTATTTTTTCTCATTCAATTGGTAACGGCATTTCCCCCCCTTCAACCACTTCCCCAATTTTACCCAATTCCGATAAATCAAAATCATCAGAACCAACTCCTGAATCAATATCATCTTTATTTTCATCCATATCATCCTCATCTTCATCATCATCAACATCATCATCTTCGTCATCATCATCTGCATCACCACCAGTACCTTCAAAATAAAAGTCAAAATATGAATTTCTATTCTGAAGTTATTGTTCATCATCACCAGTAGCTTTACTCCCTTTCCCACCTCCTACTAATAACTCATATCTCAAATTAACTATCTATTCCATTCTCATATCTGATTTCAGTTTTTGTAACAATTTCAACCTAACCTAAAATCGAAACAAATCACTGAACAAAATCAAAAATGGTGAAGAAACAAGGGAAAAAGAAAGATCAAAAGATAGACAAAAAACTTAAGAAAACAGTGAAGAAACAAGATTCTCCAAAAGGTAAATCGAAGTTTCATTGTTCTTCAGTGATTATTTATGGTTGAAAATCAACATGCATCAATGATTCATGGTTTCGCAATTTTGGTTTCATCAATAAATTTGCATAATTAGGTTTTATTTCTTATCATTTGTTTGTATCTTAAATTAGGTTTAGGTTTCATCTGTTTCAAAATCACTGGTTTCATAATTAGGTTTCAATTACATTTTTTCACCTTATTTATTCACGATTCAATTATGTTCAGTTTTGGTTTCATCATTTTCATTGTATGGTTGAAACCAACTCTGTTGGTGTTTTTTTTACTTAATGTCTATTTTGATGGAACCGAAATTGGTTTCATCATTTTCACTGTATGGTTGAAACCAACTTTGTTGGTGTTTTTTTACTTAATGTCTATTTTGATGGAACCAAAATTGGTTTCATCATTTTCACTGTATGGTTGAAACCAACTCTGTTGGTGTTTTTTTTACTTAATGTCTATTTTGATGGAACAGAAATTGGTTTCATTATTTTCACTGTATGGTTGAAACCAAGTCTCTTGGTGCTTATGGTTAACTTCTGGTTTAACAACAGGGAAAAAAATAGAACCGTATAGGTGTTTGTTGCATCATTTGTGTGCGGAGGTACCTTCCATAAAAGTTTTGATACAAAAAAAAGAACAACACATTAAGACCCTTGTTGCTTGTCCATTTTTGCGTTTCTTCAAACCGTTCTACGAAGGTACACTACAAGAAGAAAAATTGAAGAAAAAGACGAAAGCGATTCAGATGATCTTAGGTTCATATTATAAGAGTGTGAAGCGTGTGAAACCAGATTGTTTTAAGTTAATGAGAGCAAAGAACATGATATTGCAGACCACACCGGAACAATTCGCTATTTTTGGTCTACAATTGATGAAGGATGTAGATATAGCCAAAGATGATGAGCTGAAGAAAAAGGTAAACATGTTTGCGGTTGAGTACTTTATGGGAGATAAGAAGATGAGGAAAACTGATATTCTGAGAGCTACGATGGAAACTGCAGCGGATGAAACCAAAGTTGAAGACTTCGTCAAGTTATTCGTCCTCTATCTCTTGGTTTCAATATTTGTCCAAAAAAAGGTGGGAAGAATCTAACTTCAAAATACTTATACCGGTATTTGAGATGAATAAGGTGTGTTGTCCAGATGTTTTCCATGAGTATCTAATTGAGTCTATAATAAAAGCCAAACAAGTTAATGATGTATCTGGTTGCATAATTTACCTATCGGTAAGTTAATTTTTGTTTCTTTTGATTCATAAGTTGTTTGTTTTTTATTTTTCCAGAGTTTGATTACTAATTTAAATGTTGTGTGTTCTTTTTTTCAGTATTGGTTTGCCGAGATTTCGAACATCACCTTAAGACAGGATGGGCACGACATGTACGCAAGGTTCGCTGCATGGAACCTAGATCGATTATGCAAGGCAGTAGTGAATAATTTCGATGATCTTAGCAAAAAACCAGAAAATGAAAGATGAATATGGAAAGAAGGGTTCTACATCAAAGACAGAAATTCAAGGCATGTGCTACTACTCTGTTATACAAGTAGCAAAAGATGTAATTGATTTAGAAGATGATATGCCTCATTTCAGTTTGGGATTGACGCAAAGTGACAGTGACAAAGAAGATAGTGAGCATGAAGATGTCACTCTCGAATAAAAGGTGAGTAACATAATATCAAGAATGAGGAAGAAAAAAGGAATATGCAAGCACCTGTTAAGATGCGAGATTATACACCTGGGGAAGTTAAGAAGAAAAAAAGAAATAAGAGTCGTTGTGTTAGCAAAAAGCACTCTAAAAAGTCGGGAAAAAAAACGAAAAAAAAAGGTGAAGTTGAAAGCAGTTGACAACTTGAAGATTATGCAGGTACTCGATTCAACTCAGAAACCGCTCGTGCAAATATTCTAAAATGCATAATTAAAGGTAAGTGGCATTCATACTTTTCAATTTTTTGGTTTCATAATTTCAGTGTTGAAACCAAAATGAGAATACATTTCTTTCAGTTTCTTTTCTTCTTCTTTAATCGTTAATTTATTTTTTAACAATTTAACAGCAATGACATGGCATTGGAGAAAAAAGATCTTGGATTGTACATAACGGGAAGGAATGTGAATAATTTAATAATAAAGGGTGACGTCGCCGTAGATATGATTAAATTCTACATGTTGAAATTGCAAAAGAACATATCAAAGAAAGAGTTGAAACCAGATGGTACTCTTAAGTACAAAAAAGCAGTTTTTCTAAGCACATATGTCTTTATAAGTTTCCTCTAAATTCTCTTATACAAGTGTTTTTCTAAAACCAAATTAGAACTTGATTTTTGATTTTTTACTGAATTTCAGACATTACACAAAATCGGGCAAAATTGTCGCTCTACAATTGAAGCTTTCATCGGCAACATGGATTACAGTCCAGAATTTATATTCGTTCCATTGCTCACAAAACTTGGTGAAAAGTTGTACCAATGGACACTGCTAGCTTTTGATGATGAGACTGGAGAATTATCTCACTACAACTCCATAGTTGAAACTGAAGATGAATGCAGCAAAAATGCTAAAAGCATGAAAGAAATAATGGTGTCAGCATTCAAATAACATGTTGCAAAGCTCTCATTAGAGCTGACAAATCAATCAAAAGAATTCGTTTTGAACACCCCTTTGTGTTGTCAGCAAGATGTGTAAGTGCTTTAAAAGAACTTGTGTTTAGAGATCTTCTCTTCACTTTCTTCATTTCACTCCTTTTTTGTTTTGTTCAATTTAACGATCTTGTTTTGTTAATTTCAGGAATGATTGCGGCCTTCATGTTTGTTATTACATGAAGAGCCTCTTGAAAGGAAATGTTTCGTCTGAAGCGCATATAAAACAAAAGGTGCAGAATATGAGGTCAAAGCTGGCCTGCAAGATCCTCCTTGACAAAGGTGCAGACTATGAGGCCAATGTTGCAACTTAAAATTGACAGTTTTAGTTTTCAATTAAAAAAATTGTAATTTTAGTTTAAAGTACTTGTGTAATGATTTCAGTTTTTGTTTAAAATACTTGGAAATTTTATAAAAACATCTCGATTTGTATGTTTATAAAGATCTCAGTTGATGGAACAAAAAATTTGAAACCAAAAAGTGTTTCAACATAATGAAGAAAAGCTAAAACCTTAGGCATTGAACAAACATATCACAGACGTAAAAAAAAATAATGGAACCAAAAAAAATTCCATTATTTTTTTGGTTCCATCTTATTCCAGATGAAAAAAAATGATGGAACCAAAAAAAATTCCATTATTTTTTTGGTTCCATCTTATTCCAGATGAATAAAAATGATGGAACCAAAAAAGTTCCATCATTTTTTTGGTTTCATCTTTTTCCAGATGAAAAAAAATGATGGAACCAAAAAAGTTCCATCATTTTTTTTGGTTTCATCTTATTCCAGATGAAAAAAAATGATAAAACCAAAAAAAAATCCATCAAATTAGAGATGAAAAAAATACTGAAGCATGTGACAAGCTATGAAACCTATTTTGGTTCCAACAAATTATAAAAACTTGCAACTCTGACAAACTTAATCTAAAATTAAACAAACATGAAACACATGCAACAAATTAATATGTTTAACTGCAAAAAAAATATAGAAAAAAGAATAAATCAGAAAACGTAGATTAAAACATATAGTAGTCTAAAAGAAAACTGAAAATGAAAGCCGATGAATTGTAGTCGAAATGACTTCAAATCTGATGCGCAGGGCATGTCCTTCGGTTATGGGTAGTCAAAACATGGAAGCTACCACAAGTTCTCATCTTCTTATTGGGAACTAAACCTGTATTAGGAATTCTCTTCTTCTTCCTTGGACGACCTGATTGTGGTAGAGCATCAGGACGAAGAACAACATATTTTGGAGACACTATCACAGGCTTTTCAACTGTGGGTACAGGATCAATTGCTCTTGTATAGGATTCACGGTAGAACTTTACTGTAAAGTAGAATTCGACATACTTATACGGATCTTCTTCATTTAGCATAATACAGCGGATAGCGTGGACACAAGGGAAACCGTTGATGCGCCAGCGGTTGCAAAAACATGTTCTTCTTTGCAAATCGACCATTTGTGTTAATGTCGAATGAACTTCAAACACATATTGCGGCGACTTGGTGACACTCTATTAACGGTCGTGCATCTTGTTGTCGTAGAGCTGAATTTCAAATTTTGGACATAAAGTTTCTCGCCACTTCAATAAGGTTGCACATTCCTCGCGACGTACACACATTTGATTCATAAGCTTCAAGATCTCATCAACCATGATGGTTATAGGCTTCTCTCTCTCTTCAAGGATCCAACTATTGAAACTCTCAGCGATACTCGAACACAACCTACCATAACGACGACCCAGGAAATAAACACTTGCCCCATTTATCAACCGGAGCTCTACTCAGATAATCTTGTAACTTCTTATTTTTGACCAGCATCAACTTCTCCCAGTTCTCTGAAAATTCTGTATGTGTATTAGCCTACGCACATTTTTCAAACAATCCCAACACATAATTGTTATAAACCTTATTTTCCTTCGGCAAGTATGTATTGATATTGTTCTTCATATGTCAATAACACCAACCATGAACAACATCAGGGAATACCACGGGAATTTGATTTATCAAACCACTACCTCGATCACTCACAAAAGTAAGTTTTTTACACGGATGAGAAATGACTCTATTCAAATTCTCCAAAAACAATTTCCAGTTCGCGTTATTCTCCGATGAAACCACAACATAAGCTAAAGGATATATTTCAGAAACATAACAGGAAAAAATGTCTCAGCATATAAAAATGATGAAACCAACAGAAAAAAATAGAATGTTTAAGAAACTTACCGTCATTCCCGGTTAGACATGTTGCTGCCATGATATGACCAAAGTATTTGCTCTTCAAATGGGTTGCATCAAGAAATAATAAAGGACGACAGTAATTGAATCCACGAATGCATGCTCTGAAAGAGATAAACAATCTCTGAAATTTTTGAGTCTCATTTTCAACTTCCAAAACAACACGAGATCCTGGATTGGTTTCAGTCAATTTGTTGGTATACCATTTCAAGTACATAAATGATTTCTCGTTCTCTCCCCATGTAATATTCAATGCATGTCTCTTTCCTTCATATGCATAATAACGACTAATGTCAAAGCCATACTCTCTTGTAAAGTGATTCATAATATCCTTTGTCTTCTTCTTTAGATTCTGTTTAATCTCTTCGAAAATCAAGCTACTAATTAGTTTCTTCGACACATGTGGTCTGTTTACAACTCCACCAAAACAAGTATGCTTCTTATTTAACTCTTTGATAATAAAAGGTCTACCTTCAACACCATCAATAGAAACAACATATATATGCCATTCACAATTCTCTTCTTCCTTCTTAACACAACATGCATCAATCCTCAACTTCGCATTCCTTGTCGTCTTGAATGAATACCCAGATGTTGCATGATATTTCAATAAATCAGAACGAACTTGTTGAACACCTCCCATAAACACCTGATTGACAGCCTGAAAAATGCTTAACCAAAGCGCAGACTTCAACGATTCTTTAACTTTATTTCGGACATTATAATCAACTGAATTTGTAAGTCCTGCATGCTCGAAAGGTATAATTCCTGAACTTCGTGGATGCTCAAAAGGTATGATTCCTGAACTTCGTGGCTGCTCAAAAGGTATAATTACTAAACTTTCTGAACTAGAACTAGAACGCTCATCTCTATGCCTTAAACGTAACTCAATAGATGAAAGCTTATTAAACAAAGTAAATAGAGCAACCGATTGGAGATCAAAATCACAATTGATAACCTTTTGTTAATCACCAACTATGTGGAAAATTTCTATAGAAAGAAGAGAGAATTGGCACCAACTTGAACATAAACTACCCTTCAATCAAAAACAGATGCTTGTAGACCAATACGAAACGATAATATATCCTCTTTGTGAGATATAACCGCGAGAAAAGATTCCATAATCTAGAGGACAAAGTATGAAACCAAAAAAAGTTTCACTAGATGTGAATATCAACAACAACAACAACAACAACAACAAAATTTGGATAAGAACATCAACAACATAACAATTTTCATTCTAATAGATTTGAATAAGAACATCAACAACATAACCAAGAAAATCGTAAAAACAAATGGATCTGAGTTTCATAATCAACGTAAACTCGAAAATTCAAACAAAAACAAAAACAAAATCGATTACCTGAAAAATTGAATTTCAGTCTCCGATGAATGATTCAACTAAAACGATAGCTTGAGACGAATGAGAATATGATCAAATTGGAAGGATAAATTGTAACTTCAGTTGGATTCTTCAAACCAATATCTAATCTCACTAATGAATGATTCGAAGAACAAACTGAAAAATTGAATTTCAGTCTCCGATGAATGATTCGAAGAACAAACTGAAATTATAAGTTATTTTCTCTACTTCAGTTAAACTGAAACAAATACTAGATCTGCTCTACTCTTATTCAATCAATTTGAACCTAAAAATTACTTACTGAGTTACAAATATTGATTAAATTGGCGTGAATCTTTGAATTTTAGAATTGAAACCCTAAAAACAAAGGAAAAAACGAAGATCCGAAAATGATTTCTAGGAGATCTGTTTTTCTCTCTGAATATTTTCTCTCTCTCAAAGAAAAATCGAAGATCCATTCTTCTCTCTCAAAATTTTCTTCCGCCAAAAACTTTCCTTTTAAATGAATATATAAGGAAGGACATGACTGACATTTTAAAAAATAACGAAGACTAAATTTAAAGATGATCGTTTGAAATGAGGTTTTTTGTATCATTTTTATTTCTAATGGTTTTTATTTATAAAAATAATATAGGAGAAGTTTTTATAAACCAAACTTGGTCACCTTGGTATTTTACTACTAGTATTCAAACCGTCGCTTCAGAAGTGGCAATAGACCCTTAAATCCGAATTTGACCTCCTTAAACATTACGTCCTTAAACATTCTTTTCATCCACTTGAATAGTTGCTGCTCGCTAATGTCATGCTGTTTTCACTTAAAACTTACATTTTAGAATTAGATAGCTGTGGAATTGATTGTATAAAGGCCGTGTTTTAAACCTAGGTTAGGGTTCACTCATTCTACTCCTCCTGCCCCTTTCCTACTTTACACGATAGGTATAAAAAGTCCACCTGATTAATTGATATTTAATGGCAAAATTCAACTTGACTTAGTTAAAAAGTACATCGTACCACTACTCATCGACAGCTTAAAGTGTTGAGAACGTCTCTGTATAATAACGATGTTATCTTCTTGTACGTCATAACAGATAAAACTTCCAGCAATAACGCAATCGCCAGTTCCAACTAGCCATTTGTTTATAAATATTCCGTTTACTAGTGGGATGTCAAGATGATGAAAATACGGTATGCATCGTTTAAGTGGCTTTTGCTTCATTTATGTTTTGGATTTATTATCTGTAATCTAGATAAGTAGACTTAAAGAGTGACATTAATGTCTATCTTCATTTTAATCTTAATGCAATGCAATGTTCAACGGCCTTAAATAATGTTTTTGTTTTGAATTTCTTTTTCTTTTGGGTGTTTTTGTTTTGGTCAGCAAATATTGACCAAATTAATAAACTGGACCCTCAATCTATTAGTTATTAGATAGACGCAAGCATGATGCAAGTACGGTTTGATTCCAAAACCTATAAAATATACTACCTCCGTTTCAGGAAAAGAGTTACTATCATTTTTTAAAATTGATCTATTTATAGGCTAAAATAAAAAAGTGATAGTAACACTTTTCCAGAAACAAAAGGAGTATTATTTATTAAAAAAAAATTCAAACCTTATATATATAAGATACTTTATTATAAATTTAATTATGTTTTTTTATGATTATTTTACCTAAAACGTCACGAGAACTTCTTTATACACAACGTTTTTTTATAAATATTATAACTTTATCAATAACATTACCTCTCTTAACTAACATCTTAGTGTTTTTATTCGAATCACCTCTTAAAAAGACAACGTATAACTGCCCATAGCTGAAAATTGCACCAATCGTGGCAATCTGAGGTAAACTGGACTTTAAAGTGAAAAATGCATCTTTAACACTTGGATTCGTAAGAGGAACTTGCCCTCCGACGCTAAGCCTTCACAATGAACCTTCGACTGCTACGGAGGCCTAAATAGGGTCGATATGCATTCAATTTTACTATCAAATCAAACAGTAATTAGTTTGTAATAAACAGTGCATCTGAATAAAACTTAAGTAGGCAAAGAGATTAGTTGGCTTGGACCCTTTGTCTCTTGTACCCACTGTAACCCCTACTTAAGCAAATGTATACACTTTCATATGGTCAATGAATCAAAAATGCACAGGATATGAATCAAATGTGCGCAGTACATAATGAATATATTAGCATCACAAAATACTTAAAATGAATTGAAGCAAAAAAGAACATAGAACAAAAAGAAACACCTTAGAAATATATTGACATCTACAAAGAGATATTAACACTTACCACTTTATGTTCCCGCTATGTGCTCATTATTAGTTGCATCTACCTCAATTGAGAATTAATGCTTTCTTTGCCATTGTGATCCAGTTCACCTACAACAATTTAGGCAGCAAATTGTTTGTTTGCTGCATAAGAATTATAGTATTTTTGTTGTTATCTATCGGTTCACTGCATTAAAACAAAGAACAATTATACATCTCATGCCTCACTCACCAGTAAATTAAAGTGTATTGCAGATCAACTTTAGTACTTGGTGAAAAAACGCTTACATATCTCATGATGTGTTTGAAAGTGCTGTATGAGTCGAGGACTTCTATGAAGGTTTAAGTTAGAAGCCCGAGTGCCCTCAATTGCTGCAAAAACCATAAGGGCAGCAAAATCAATACCATTCATTCAGTAAATTAAAAAGTGTATTGCAAATCAACTTTAGTACTGAAGGTACCGCTATATCTGTTGCAGCTGGTCTTGTTGAAAGAAATAATCATGTTGCTGATGCTGGGCATGTCATGGGGACGCTGATCTAGTTGCCGACCGGACATAGTCATGATCATGTTGATGCAGATAATGAGAGTTTGGAAAACGAAAATCCATTACTCTGTTGTCCTTGGTACTAAGTGTAGGGATTTAAATCAAACTTGCACAGTTAGGACCAGTCCACAGTAGATGTGAAACTTTCAGCCTCATTAGTTAAATACCCTCCCAGGTTGACTATATACCTACTTATACAATAGTCGTACCAGCATTCTAATGATATTCTTATGAAGTAATTTTCACTCAAAAAAACAAAAACAAAAGAAAAAAACAATTGTTTGTGTGCGTGTATGTATGTGTATATACACGTATGCCCCTGTGTCTTGAGTTCGAAACCATATAAGATTTAATCTTGGCATATCTATTTCAGAGTGCTTTAGAATGGCTGTAGGAAGGGCTGATTACTTGGTGATAGAACACTTACATATCTCATGATTTGTTTGAAAGTGCTACATGAATCAAGGACTTCTTCGAAGGTTTATGTTAGCAGCCCCAGTGCCTCCCATTGCTGCAAAAGTTGGACCAACAAAATTTATTAATTGACCACCATGATGTCCAAACGCAGATTGATCCAGTGTTAGTAAATTTATATTTTATTTGGTTACAATTTGAAATCTATGTTGAATACATTAAACCAAAACCTCAAGGCAAATATCTTTAACCAAAAGGCCATAATTCTATTCTTTAACTTAACTGGATTTAAAGAAAGATGTAAATGTTTTACAGTCTATACTTCTATGAATAGTTAGATTCTTACCAAGATAAATTTTCTCTGCGCGATAAGCAATACGACGTCTTTCACGGATTTGTTCTATTTCAATTTGTGACATTGAACTTCTCTTTGCCTTCTCCAAAACACAGACGTTCTTGTAGTTGAAGTTCTCTATGAGGTGCCGTTAAAAATTAAACCTTAGGACAATAAGTATATGAGGTGCTAAATTGAGAGAAACACTTTCATAAACCTTTTAGTAATTTCTACAAACATGTGAGACCATTATAGAATTTATTAGAAATTGAAATTGAAGCTAATGAGTAATTTATTAGAAATTCAAATTGAAGCTAATGATTATCAAAAATCACATTAAAGATGTTTTCGACTTACCGATTATCAACAAAACTAAATTATTAGCGAATCAACGAAGAGAGTTGTGCCAGTTTCAGATTAGGGTTCAAGTACTCAACCACTAGCCAGATAAATTTGTGAAGCAAATCGAAAATGGAGCTGAAACCCAAATATTAGTATCGTATATTTGAACGATTTAAACCCATAATTTCTTCTTTTTCCTGCAATTGGTAGGGGAGGTTGGGGTTTTTGATTTTTCGGTGAGAGAAGTTGTTCGATACGAGCTGAATTACACTGTATAATAGATATTGGGTACATAGAAAATACCGCAAAAGATCTTAATATTGCAGGTAAGTTATGATATATGACGGAGGTGTTTTAGTCTTTTCAAGATCCATGTAAAAATTAAAATCCGGTCGAAATTCGACTTTATATTATTATAGGGAGACATTTATAGCCCAAAATTAAAATCGTTTATTGAATTAGTGAGTTGGGTGATAAATTTTCAAGTAACTAATAAAAAGATTTTTATTTTTAATATAAAGCTTCTGCAAGTTCATTAACAATAAATTAAAATTACATATATATCAAATACATCAACAATCAAAATGTAACACCATGATTATAATAGTACATGATCGAATATTCCAACAAAAAAATGAGAATAAATTTCTTGAAACGACCTAATACATGAATGAATGAGACACAATTAAATCATCATAGAGAAAATAGTGACCATATGATAAGTTTTTTTGAGAAAGTGATGCTCAAACGGAAGTAAAGCAATGCGCCCAAAATCTTGACGGGAGGACTGTGTCCGGAATTCGTCATACTTGAAAATTCGCGTATCAAAAATCATTAAAGTAAACGAGAAGCACCATAAAAATATAGGTAATAATCAAGAATATAAAGTGTAGTTAGATTATAAGTGGTGGTCTAAATTTTATCTGGGGAAGTTAAGAGTGGTCTGGATTCCATCTTGGGAAGTTAAGGAGGACAAAGAGTTGTCAGGATTATATACTCTGTTTTTAGTTCTGGGATAAGTGGTGGTTGAGATTTCATCTGAGGAAAGATAAAAGACTATAAGTAATGACTGAGATTTCGTTTGGGGATAGATAAAGATTGGTTGGGATGGATTTTGAAGGGTGATAAAGCACGGCTAAAATCTGTCCATGAAATATGTAAAGAGTGGTCATGATTTGTTTTGGGAAGTAAATAAAATATGGAGGGGTCAGGATTTGTTTAAGCATGAGATAAGATCAATGGTCGTGGTTGTCCTGTTCACATAAAAACACGTGTGAAGTTTGGGATGAATGAATTTCCTGGGTTTAACTCTTTTCTCCGGATCCGAATTGTAAGATGGAAGATTGCTTTTAGTAAAGAGGCAATTCAATCGATTGATTTTGAGAAGAAATAACCAGACTAGTTTTTTCACCTTTTTCTTTACTATCTTTCCTCTACCACCTCCCTTTTCCACTTTTTAATGGAGTCTATGTATCACATTCCTCTCACTACACCAAATCGCTAGCTTACTCTCAACACCATTTAACCAGTACGTTCAAAAGAGAACTTGCTTATAATAAGTGATAAAATAAAGATGTTGAGAAGAAATCTGATTTATGCTTCATAGAGCTTTTATCTGAAAACCAAGGTCCTTCCGCATCGAGAGCATTATTATACCCAAGGTAGAACTGCACATTGAAATACAATGAATTTGCTGCCATTCCTGCTGAGAAATTCAACAAGTGATCAACATTGTCCATGTATACTCTAAAAGACGGTTGTTATTCCAATTTTGTAACTTTTTTATTTTAATTTATCAATTCTAATGTGTTGATATTATTGTTAGTTATAACTACCAGCTAATCCATTTTTTTATCAAGCATGACTATTTATAATCAAGTATGGTGATGAAGAAGAATCCGTGGGAGCGATCAAGTAAGTCACTAAGAATGCTATATTGGTGTTCTCATGAAACATTTTTTTGAGAGCAAATAAGGCATCATGAGTTACCCTGATATTGGATAAGCTGCTTTTGGGAAATTTGGACGTCTTTTCATATATGCGAGCTCAATTGGCTCAATTTCAAGGAATTCAACACGATGGAAAGATGTCACAAATAACTGATAAGGAACCAAATGTCGCATTAGCCGATGCATAAACACCACACCATTCATCAAGTATTTCAGCAGCAAAAATAGCAAGTGCCTCAACACCACAACAGATTATATATCAACAAACACTGTACGGAAAAATAGTTTCACATACGCAGCCCCTAACATACCACAAATAAACAAGGACCACAATATCCACCTCAAAAGCGACACCAGTTTCCACCTAAACTTGGAAACATTTTTCATCTCAACAGGGGCAACAATTTTCGTTTCAACAAGGACATCATTGGAGTATCTTTTTCCTTATCGACTGTATTAAAATGAATTAAATTGTGATTTTTTGGTACCTTATTTCCACTATCCCTAATTGGAGAGCCATACTAGTGTAGGTTAGTTTTTCTTAGTGGGAAAGAATTGGTTCTTAAGAGTAAATTACCTCAATTGTTTGCATGACTTTGTTAATTGTGCATTTTACAGTTTGTTGCATTTGAAGTAACGTATTCCATCATATTTGTTTTTAGCTGTGAACACATTTGGCATGAAGTTATTCATGGGATGGGCGTAATCAGTTGAGTTTGTTTGTTATGGTTGAAGACAGGTAACATAGTTTGTAGCATTTAAAACGGTATTTTTTGAATGCGGTGAGCGTAAACCTTTATTTGTTTTTCAGTCTTAAATAAGATAACTATAGATCGTTGTGGTTGTTAAGATAGTCATGAATAAGCTGAGCATGATTTTTTATCAGTTCTATGCTATGGTTGGGATCAGTAAGGTTGAGATTAGTTGACGTAGTTTGTCGCATTAAAATGATGCTTATCATATGTGGCAACGCAAATAATTTATTTGTCTTCTGTTTGAGTGAGCTACTGGGTATGAATCATTATAGATAATCTAAGCGAGCATAATTATATAAAATAAAACAATCTTCACAACTAAATCCTCTAGATTGGTAACCTTCCATGGAATTTGGTACCCTTACATCAATCCTGCAAAAATAAGGGTTTCAAAAGGGAATGTAAATACACATTACTAAATCCTTTCCAAATAGCTTATACCAAGCATTGGATAAAGTGTCAAGAACTAATTCATACGCGTGCGGCACGGGTTAAACCCTAGTCACAATTAAAGTACAGTCATGAAAAACTCAAATAAATAGATATCCTTGCTAGGCTTGTCCAAATTGATTAGATCTTAACAAAAGGTTGATGGAGTTTGTCAAAATGGACTAGATCTTAGCAAGGATACACTCGTAGAGTAGGTTGTGGATGTTGTTAACAATTTTAGCCGAATTTCCTATTAACAATGACAAACTTCCAATTAATAATAACATACGAATTCTTTTTTAAAACTCAAAAAGACAGGTGGGTAAAGAGGAATGAAATTGATTTCACTTGTTCATTGAAAAAATATTAATTCGACTCTAATTAAAAGTACTTCTCAATAACAAGAAGCAAAAACAAAAGTAGAAATACTTCTTAACAACAAGAAACGAAAAGTTATTTTTTCTTTATCTCAAAGTATACTTTTTTAAACTACAATCAATTTTTTAAAATTGTTTTATTTTATACTACCTCCGTTCCAATAAAAGAGATACTATAAAAAAAATTAGGTTAAATAGACTAAAATGAAAAAATAATAGTATTTCTTTTACAGGGACGGATATAGTATATTCAAACTAGTTTTTTATTTTTCCTTTTGCTTTTAAAAGTTAAAAAACAACTTCTTTAGTAGCTTCCAATCATCCTATTACAAAAGGATAATCAATTAGTACAAATAAATAAAACCTAAGGGTAATTTATTCATTTTAAAATTTTCAAGCTATCCCTTAATGGCCACAACTCCAACTAAGTCAAACTAACGGGGTAGTCCTAGAATCCAAACACGGTGGGCCTTAAGGAACTGGCTGAGTACGGTGTACTAATACCACCATAGCCCATAGGGGGCTGAAACCATGTTGGCATTGGTACACCATACTGGGTCATGTGCATTATTCAGATTGATTTTTTTTCTCAAAACAAGATTCTATTTGTACCATGATATTGAGCAACATAAAAATCTTCACACTCACAACTAAACACAAAAATGGGATCCTCTGCTCAGGGAAGCGGGGCCCATCCATTGTGTGTGAGCGATTTTTTTGTAGTTTAAAATTACCGTCTCTATAGAACTATTGTTCTCAAAATCGTGTAGGTATAAACCTATGTCCATAGACTCCATTCTCAACAATACTCGTCTCACTAGCCTCGCACTAAGAAATCCCAAAAGCCCGGATCGTGCAATAAGGCAACTTCATTTGAATACAACATAGAAGACAAAATGGAGACATCCTAAATCAAATGTAGACACACCCCTTATAAACCAGTTTTTAGTAATACCTAAACCACCTTTGTTTGATTTGGACAGAACATGTTAGAAAGAGAATTAAATTTTAGTTTTCGAAGGGAAAAGAGTGCCTTATGAGTGATGAAATAACTACGGGTATGATACTTCATTTACGTGCATGCCTAGGGATATGAATTTAATCACTGTTTTTCAACCGAAATTGAAGTTCACGATGAATCCAGTTACGAGTATGGTCCTTCAATCTTCATGTTTCTATCATTTTTATTCAATTTTTTGAAATTATTCTCCGCAACTTCGGACTTAAATATACAATTATAGTCGTCCAACCCTGGAAAATAATAATATCAGTTGGAGTGGAAAATTCTCAAGTTTAGATTAGCAAGATTAGATATTATTCTGAACCTACGTTGCTTTTCCAATGTAAATATTCAGCAGAAGATTTGGATTAGCAAAAGTTATCCTTAAATTGTTCTCATTTTAACAATGATCATTTAGTAATGGTTAATGTTACTATTCTGAACCCCGAGAAAATCCCAGGGTTTGGAATTTGCATATCTAGTTTTCTAAATCAAAATAAAATGTAAACTAAATGTGTAAAAATAAAGAATGGGTTTGGGAGATTACTGTAGGTGTAAAAATATTTACACTAACGCTCCTCGAGATTGGTGATAAATGGATTGAATCCTATCTGTAGATTTAATTTCTTCAGTAATTATAGAAAAAAATTATGATTGTGACAGAAATCTATATTTGTAGATGAGAATGGTGATTTATGATGAAAATTGAGATTGTAGATGAGATTTGTGATTGTTGATGAGATCTGTGATTGCTGATGAGGGGGGGGGGCCCCCCCACGTACCTGCAAAGATATTCCGACGCTCAAGTAAGAAAGAGTTATAAGCAGGTGTATAGAGAAGAAAGTGAATAAAATTTTGTACCTTTTGATTTAGAATTTAGCCTCTATTTATAAGCTTCCCCAGTAACTGATTCCCCCCTTTTTCTAGGGATCAGTAACTTCCAGGTTTAAATATTTCCCTGGTCTTCCTATTAACTGATTCCCCCTTTTTCTATGGATCAATAACATCCATGTCTGAATATCTACCTGGTCTTCCTATTAAAGGATTTCCCTTCTTCTTGGGATCAGTAACTTCCTATTAAGATTAATAACTATTTTAATTAATTATTCGAATTTAACCCTTTGATTAGGATTTATGGTTTCTTTAATAATCATAAATAATTATCCTTTTTTCCTAGGATTTTTGGTTTCTTTAACAACCATAACAACTATCCCCTTCTATAAGGATTTGTTGTTTCTTTAATAACCATAATTAATTATCAGCTTTGACTAGGATTATTGGTTTCTTTAATAACCATAGTTAATTATCCTCTTTGACTAGGAATAATAATTATCACAAAATAATTATTGGACTTCTATAATAAGCCTAATGGATTTCCAAAATAAACTAAATGGGTTTTCATAATAAACCAAATGGACTTCTATAATAAGTCAACTGGACTTCCTCAATAAACCCAGAATGTTTCAATAATAAATAAGATAGACTTTTATAATAAGCTAACTGGGCTTTCTCATTAAGCCTAGTATGTTTCTTTAATAAACTAAATAGGATTCCACAATAAGCCAACTGGGCTTCACATTAAACCCAGTGTGTTTCTTTAATAAGCAAATTGGACTTCCAAAATAAGTCAGCCGAACTTCCATATTAAGCAAGACTATAACTATGAAGCGACATGTGCGACTCACACGTGTACTATTTATGGTACAAACATCGTCCCTCTTAATTCACAACTTGTTGATGGATTAAGAAAGTTTTGGTCTAGGCTGTCCGCCACGAAGCATGCATAAACACCCCCAAATATTGTAGTACAAACAAATGTAGCCTATTGTGAGTATGGTTGCATTTTCTATCATGAGTGGCATTGTCGCGCTTGAAATCTGGAAAAAGCCTGCTAACATTGAAAACGTGACTGGGGCTTGGCTTACTTCATAGTTAGACATTGCATTAATCCTATTTTTTGTGGGACCATGCATAATCCCCTCTTGTGAAGGCGTGAACAACATTTCTCCTCTAACTTAGTTATAAGCCTATAATAAGCTCACTCGATAGAGAAAACAACTTTTTCTTTTGTTTATGCCTTGCGCGATGTTCTGCAAAAGAACTTTGTCTTGGGGTCCATGTTGTCAAATACTTATACCGGATTTATGATCTTCTACCACTTGATTAGTAAAATTTTAGCCGTTACTCCTTATGGAATCCGATTGCGGAACTGAATCTTGATTTCGCATTTGGGGAACTTTATTATTTTTTTTTACTTTTAAAAACCTTTTAACAGGACAATTCGGTTTTTTTTTTCTTTAATAGAAAAATATTGGAAATTCTTCTTTAATAAAGTTTATGATGTGTTCTCAATTTTGATTAGAACCAAGGTATGTGTATGAATTATAAACTAAATTTATAATATAACAGGAATGTTAAGGACTTACCTGACCGAGTGTTAGTTATTCCAGTATTGTGTTTGTGAACCCAGTCGTTACAGAGATTTGATTGTTTTATAATCAAATCTCTTTCTATCGTTAATGATGATCATTGTTGGTGCGCCGAAATGTATATTATATTTCGGAGATAAATTTGCGGATGTGCACCCTCCGTCCTTACCAAAGATACAACTTCTTCACATTTGGTGATGTAATCAGTTGTAGCTAACAAGTATTTCACGCTCCCGGTACAACGGGTAATGGATCAACAATATAAATTGCACGTGTTGAATGACCATAGAATCATGATCAGATATAGCTCGTTTGCTGGCCTCTTCAGAATTGTCCATGTTGATGACAAGCCACACATTTATTTATATATTCTTTTTTGCCACTCTGCACCTAAAGTCAAAAGTATCCTTGAGATAAAGGCCTATGTGCCAGATTCCTACCTTCATAATGATCATCATTGCACCTTTCATATGCCTCAACGAACAATTGGTTCCCTACCTCTTGAGTCACACAAGAAAGATACGGTTCCATTATAATTGTTGTTTTTTGAGAGACCACCTTTAATAATGTTGAACCACATATTTCATAATAATTACTTATTATTTTATTTTTATTTTATTTTTTCTATTCTTGAAGCACTTTTATCATATTACTTCGTTTCTGTCTTTCCTTTCATTGGAAAAACATTGCAAATATTTCTTTAATAAACACATATAAAAAGTGTTCTCAATTCTGATTATAAACTCGATTTATATTATAGCAGTCAGTGAGAACTTATACATCCACAGACTTTGGTCGTTCCTTCAACCCTAGCCGCCTCCTTTACCTACAGTGATACTGAAAATGATGTCTTTTATTATTTGACCTTCCTCAAATATGTTGATTTTGATTGCCTGCTAGACAGTATAATAGTGTAACTTGCGAAATGTTTCTTCTGTTATAGGTATCAACGACAGGATGATCGCCCACGAGATTGTCTCTGGAATGACTGTTTCAAAGTAACATTCTCGGATACCGAATGTCTATCCCTGAGAATTGGTGTTCTTGTTGTTCGATGTGGTTTCAAGTATGCATCTTTGGTCCACAACCGAAAAACTAATCCAAGTTTCACTATACAACTAATTTTCGCCCCCACTAGCATTCAGCGTGTGGAGTAAATTGGTGGATATATATGGTTTGACTTCTCCAAATTGTAACCGAGATGGACCCTGCAATATATGGCTTTTGGTGTAGCTTGTTTCTCAGCGAAATGTTAGATTTTTAAGCTGGTAAACCACATATAAGTTCATTTTTCCTTTACATAGCAAGACTGACCCTAGTGAGTTTGTTGGTGCGCAATTCTGCAGTCGGCATTGGTGTCTGCCTCACCAAATCTGATATTTTCAATCGAGTTTCACCACATGGCTCTAACAAGTTCCATCTGACTGGATACGCATGAATGCCTGACAACACAAGATCATAAATGTGAAAATGACATGTACTCTGCCAACGAGGAAGTCGAGGAAGATGTACATGTTATTAAGTCATTAACTCCTACTATGCTCAGCAAGCCAAGAGGCTTAAAATTATAATGATAAGCAGCATAGGGAAGGCTTCATTGTTAAGTCTAGTGGATTCCACTAAGCATGTGTTCGTTCATTGCGCAATTTATTTCAGGGAATAAGACCAAAAAGAATTTATTTAAACAGATTAAGGATAGACTTATGTCCTTTTAGTGTGTTTTCCAAGCTGATTGTATTAACTGGTACGAGCTGAATGCTTCTGAAGCTAGTTGTTATTTGGTCTGGTTGCCAATTCGATAGCTGCAACTGGTGCGGTTCAAGCGAATTCTAGTGCCGAATTTTATGTTGAAGAACATCCTATCCCCATAATTATTTGTATGATGACGAGCCTCACTACTAGGGGGATACATTTTAATTGGCCAATTATTGATGGC
Source organism: Papaver californicum (assembly GCA_023531435.1). NCBI lineage: Eukaryota > Viridiplantae > Streptophyta > Magnoliopsida > Ranunculales > Papaveraceae > Papaver > Papaver californicum. The sequence goes on from JAJJMC010018788.1 coordinate 5,342,165, forward strand.
GCTTGAAGTATTCATGATCAAAACGAAGTCCGACTGTAATAGTCCCCTCGAGTTTGCAGCGAGATCATGGTAGAGGCTAACTCTTATTTGAGCAGTATGTATAGATCGGCCCCCTTGTGCCACTCTATAACCACGCTACCACAGCTAATGCCGTTAAGCCTGTGTTCGAAAAATTCAATGAACATCGAGCATATGCAGTAGAGTGCATAAGTGACACTACTATCCTTCTTAAGGGAACTTACTGCCACCTCAAGCTTTCCCAAAATTGAAAGTAAAAACCACTCTTTATGCTATTTACATCACCCATCAACTTTTGCCACTTGGATGAGCACTAAATAAGTCCAGAGTCCAGACTTAAAATACTAGATTATTCCCTTTGTTGATAAATAATATGATCTTCATTTAGATTTTGTTATCCAATTCACTGTGGCTAATTTAGTTGTAATACCACCGAGATGTAACCTTTATAGGAGCAACATAATTCCAGGGGTTGATTGAGAACACCTACAAATTGACAGTGGCGTGGGTGTTGATAAATTATTTCTGGCTGACAACAGATCGTGAATTTTGTATTACTCTTTGACTGATAATAAGCTATTTTAGCTTATGCTGGCTGGCGTGTCGATATTTGTCACAGTACAGTATAGTCCGATACGACTAACAATCATCTCTTTCAATCTGCATGTTGGAGCGCTGCTTCTTTCTGTGGGCTAATAATCTTGTAAATCCAGACCTTGCCGGGAGAAGTATTTAGACGAAATAGTAGATGATGAAATTTGTTTCGCAAATCACTTTAGACTTCTTCTCTTGCTGATAAAAATCACGACCATTGCAATATAATAGCCGAAGTTGCAACCATATGCTTGTGAAGAACTTTGTAGATGATGGAAATTGCATTTGTATTGCTGCCTTATATGTGCTTGGGTTGTTGAACTCCATGAAGTTGTGTGGCAATGAAAGCTTACTCCTGCTTATGTTCTGATGTCTTGACTTTGAAAGCGAACTAATAATCAAAAGCCAAGAATTAATCTCTAAGGCAGCCACAAATATTAGATCAAAATTTCTTGATTGAGGAAGTAGCTTCTTCTTTGTAGCAGCAGTGATGACGTCAAGCTGCGGTGCGGGATGACATCTTGCCCTCGGCGGATATAATTGACGGTATCATTCCACTGCAGAGGCTTGAAATGGTATCCTTTGCTGGCAGCGAGTTCTTTTTCTTTTCCTTTTTTACGAACTCCCAAGGCCTTTCTTTGAGTTGACGATTGCTGTCTCAAAGGCACCAATCAGTTTTAAAATAAGAGATAGTTAGCTTTGACACTCACTGTTGTGAAAAAATTAAACTAATAACCAAGAGATCATTCGAGTATGCTTCCTAACGTTAGTTTGTGCCACTAATGATCGTGCTTTTACATATTTGGCAATAAAAGTTGATATGCATATTATTAAGGTCTCATAGGTCTTATATTAAAGTTTGCATACGAAATGTAGCGAGAATAGGAGTTCCCCTACTTCATTTACAGCACCAAATATCTATATATGTAATATGTATCCCATTTAACTGAAATTATATGAGATTGAACTATTTAGAATGCTGAAGCATTTGATATCCCATGTAAAAGTAACGTTTTCATCAAAAAAGAAAGTGTAAGAGTAATGTAAATGGTTGGCAACAGTGGTTCTAGTTATAACTTTTAAGATGACATGCTATTAACAGAGCAGAATTATTTATTTATCTTACTATGCACACTGAAACAGTTCTTTAATGTAAGAGATACTTAGCTTGCTTTTGAAGGATGAATAGCCTTTGCATCCACCCATGATTTCGCCTAATCGATAGCATAAGTTCCTGGCATAGTTGGCTCTCTATAGACAGTTTCCAATCTAAATTTTGCAGTGATACCGAATCTTTCTTTGGCAGAAATATCTATTGTTATACTTGGAGGGTTGACTTACGGTCGGTGCCTCAGCAAGGTCGTTTGGATAAAAACTTTTGGGCTTACTATCGCTGCACATAGGTGTGGGTGTGTATTGCGTCTTGCAAGCTGTGGTTCTGGTGATTAACTTCATAGGTTCTCGTAGCCTGATTGTGAGGGCTTTCTTCACGAGGCGAAGTGATTCCTCTTTTCCATCGTTAACAACACGTGCTAAGAAATACACTTAGATTCAATTACTTGATGTGATATGAGCTAGCTCTACCAATGTGATGGTTTGTGGGAGAACACGATTTTATTTTTTTTGGTTCCCCCTTAGTCCACGTCAAAATATATCGGTGTAAAAATATGTATACTAATACTCGAGATTGATGATGAATGAATTGAATCCTAGCCGTAGATTCAATTTCTCCAGTAAGTATAGATAAAAATTATGATTGTGATAGAAATCTATATTTGTATATGAGAATGATGATTTATGAAGAAAATTGAGATCGTAGATGAGATTTGTGAGTCTTACTGAAAGTTGTGATTGTTGATGAAAAGGTGGAGGGTGGGGTACCTGCAAAGACATTCCGACGCTCAAGTAAGAAAAAGTTCTAAACAGGTGTGTACAGAAGAAAGTTAATAAAATTTTGTACCTTTTGAATTAGAATTTAGCCTCTATTTATAGGCTTCCCCAATAACTATTTCCCTCCTTTTTCTAGGGATAGTAACTTACATGTTTGAATATTTACCCGGTCTTCCTATTAACTGATTCCCCTTTTTCTAGGGATCAGTAACTTCCAGTAACTTCCTGTTAAGATTAATAATTATTTTAATTAATTATTTGGATTTAACCTTTTGACTAGGATTTATAGTTTCTTTAATAACCACTAGCAAAGACGCACGCACGATGCGCCTACCGTTCCATTTCAACTAAATCGAACTTTTTAATCAATAATTTTTCAATCAAAACTTTTTATTTATTATCTTTTCGATCATACATATCCATTTACATCAAGAATGTGTATTCATATATATTGTTTTGCATGATATATTAGTAACCTGGGGTTTCGGCGAAGATTGTCGAACCTAGTGAGCAGGTTCTCCCTAATTGCTTTAAAAAATTGAAACAAAGAAATTATTAGCTTACTACTGTTGATCAACTAAATCTACTTTCGGTATATATAAAACCTACGTACAGAAGAGTCCCTGAAATGGCAACAGAATGTAAAGTCTTTCAACAAACAAATAAATTTTAAATTAAATCTTAGTTTCATTTAGACTAAATTAAACCAAACGCCATAATAATAGTAATTTTGGTTTAGTTTTATTTAGACCTTAGTTTTAGACTAAACAAATTTTAGTTTCATTTAGAAATTTGTGGCAATACTTAGTTTCCTTTAGAATAAACACAACCAGTAAGTCTTTATTGTGTCCGTCCAGGAACATAATCTAAACATTGTTAATGGCCCACGTAAATGATCTAAACCTGCAAACAACATCACTCCCTCGATGGAGTTTGGAACCCGAAGGCAACTGTTGAGTAAAATAATAACATATGTTGCAGATACGCAACACAGAAGCTACTTCAGAAAGATAATGGAGCTAACATTTTCTTCAATGGTGAATCCACCAAGCACTAGTTAAAGATTTAAAATGGTTATTGACATTGGCTTCTACTTTTAGCAACAATTTAGATCAAGGTGTCACGAGTAAACTTTCTAGTATGACCAATTTAGAATTAAACTATTAAATTCACATAAAAACAGTAAACTAACACATTTAGTTGACTATACCTCTGCCAATGTGGGAAGTAGAAGTTGTAGATGTCGAAGCACCGGTAGTACTTGTTTGTTGGTTCGTATCTTTAATCTCATCTCCAATTGTTTGTTGTCACTGCTTACGGTAAGCAATACGACGATGTTCACGATCTCTTTATATTTCCTCTTCAGTCAATGCACTTCTTTTCAATAAGTGAACTGACAATAAGAGACTGACTACTCAAATGAACTGAACTCAATCTTTAAAAGTTAAACTGCTACTCGTGAATCAAAGATCTAAGAAAAATAGCAAAATCATTTTAGAATCATCTTCAAAATGTAACAAATCTATGAAAAAAAGAGGCTTACCCCATAATTTTAGTGAATAGAAGTACATATAACAAATCTATGGAGAAAAGAAGCTTAAGGTCATTCGTAGCTACCAAAGAATCTTTGCATATGGTGTAACAAAGCCTCGGAAGTTTCCTGCATTAGGTTCCATTAAATTCATGGTTATTAAAAGAATCATACATTGCGTACACTTCAGAAATCAATACTAATTTGTGCACCAATTATACGGGTATGAATCCTTACCTTGACTTTGGCAGTGCCTTTCAGTTTCAGTTAATTGTCGAAGTGGAGCAAGCTCAATTCTAGGACTTCGACGTGGTTTAAAATCCAAATCTTTACCTTCAATTGTCATCGGTAAATCAAAGGAAAGTACACTATAAGGTGCCATTAACAGAGATTTTGAATTAAACCTTATGACAGTACACTATGAGGTGCCAGATTGAGAGAAACACTTTCTTAAACCTCATAGTAATTTCTACAAACAGGTAGAGACCACTACCGAATTTATTAGAAATTGAAATTGAGCTAATGATTATCACAAATCACAGGTAGAGACCATCCGTGAATTTTTATTGTAAATTGAAAATGAAGCTAATGATTATCATAAATCACATTAAAGATGTTTACCACTTACCGATGATCAACAAAACTGAATCAACGAAGCAACGAAGAGAATTGTGCCAGAAAAATTAGGTTTCAAATCATCTGAGTTTTAGGTTTCAAATTAGGGTTCAAGCTAATCAAAAATGGAGTTGATCCCAAATATTAGAATCGTATACTTGAATGATTTAAAACCCATATTCTCCGTATTATATTTTCATCTTTTGTCTGCAATTTCCAATGGGAGAGGTATGGTTTTTGATTTTTCGGTGAGAAGAACTTGTTCTTCGATTGAATTAGAGTTTAGATGTTAGGTGCCAAAAAAATATCATAAAAGACATTTATATTTCTCCTGAACTGAGATTTATGATGAGGGTGTTTTAGTCATTTCATGGTCCATGAAAAAGATACACTCCGGTCGAAATTGGGGCTTCTTATTATTACAGTGAGATAAGGAATTATCCCTTTTAAATAGGGTTTATGGTTTCTTTAACCACCGTAACAACTTGTTTCTTTAATAATCATAATTAATTATTTCTTTTAACTAAGATTTATTATTATTTTAATAATTATAATTAATTATTTTTTTTACTAGGATTAATAATTATCTCGAAATAATCATTGGATTTCTATAATAAGCCTAATGGGTTTTCATAATAAACTAAATGGGTTTTCATAATAAACCAATGGACTTCTATAATAAGTCAATCGTGCTTCCTCAATAAACCCAAAATGTTTCTATAATAAATAAGATAGACTTCTACAATAAGCTAACTGGGCTTTCTCATTAAGCCCGGTATGTTTCTTTAATAAACTAAAAAGGCTTCAACATTAAACCTAGTGTGTTGCTTTAATAAACAGACTAGGCTTCCACAATAAGTTAGCCGAGCTACCGTAGCAAGACTATAACTACGAAGCGGCCTGTATGATTCACATGTATAATACTTAATAAAGGTACAAACAATTACCTTGCTTGGTGTAGACAAACCCTCGTCGTCTCATTTAGCGGTGCATCAACGTTCAAGTTCATTTGAAGATTAAAACTCTATTTCTCTGTATTTTCCAACTTTAGAATTCTTAAGAATTTTGTCTCTAAAATCGTCCTAATTAAAGTAAGAAGGGTAAATTGGTAATAATCTATCTCTGGATTTATCCTTAACAAAAAATTTAAATATTTTTTATTTTATTTTATGCCCAAATATTTATCGTGTCAAATAAGGGGAGTTAATTTAAAGGTTACTTTTATTTTTTTTATTTTTTTATTTTTTTTTTATGCCTGCTATAACAACAAAATAGGATCGTAACCAAATAAACCGTACTATAATGCCCTTTATTTATCTTTATTTTTAAATATCCAAAATGCTTTTTTAACTGGTTAGGCTGATAGGAGTTTAACCTAACGGATTATATGAGAAGTAAATATTGCCTGGAAAAGGGGGGTCCTGATCGATCAGTGAATCATCCATGGGACGGCGGACTAACACTAACCTAAATAGGCTTTGGGGAATATAAACTGAAGGTCATCCGCAGAGTGTTTCTGGCATCATCGGGGAGCATTATCCGCATTTGTATCCATCTGGATGTGCCTTTCCAAACAAGAGGATCTACATCTGTTAGGTTAATTTGATCATACACCTAGCCAATAGTACCAGAATCAGCCAGATCAAAAATGAAACTTAAATGACTCTAGTTCTTTAATTTTGTTCAAATATCAGAATCAACATGGTTTTTTAAAATTTTCTTGATGATTTCGTCAAATATTTAAAATCTACCCAGAATCGGTCGGGTGTTCTCAATTCCTAATTAATTGTGGAGAACTGATTGGGCAACCTATTCGATTCTGATCATGTGCTCTTCAATGATTGCATATTAATTTGAACATCTCACACCCCAACTTAGGAGAGGTGGTTGTCCCCCTCGTACTAGTATAGAACATACATAAAATATAATATTATTTCTGTTTCTGGAAAAAAATTACTATCACTTTTTTATTTTAGCCTAAAAATAGATCAAATTAAAAAAAATAATAATAACATTTTTCCGAAAAAGAAGAGAATATAATTTAATCATTTTACAATAAATTAAATTTTATATAATTTAAAAGTAGTAAAATAATTTTAAAAAGAAAATATAACTTAGTTTTTCCTTAACCACTAAGAGACACCTTATCCCATTATCCTAAACGGGAATAAACTAAGCAACCCCAAAAAATTAGATCAACTTCAAAAATAGCTACCTAAGGGCGTCCACAGTGGGACAAGTATCCCAAACGATCAAAGATTAAACTTTCTAGTTTTTGGTCTGGCCCAAGAACAGCGGTATATGGTCGGGCGGTGCTCTAAAATAACGCCTGGTGTTAGGCGGTGTCCTAGCGTATCGCTTGTTGAGACGGGTGTGATCCTAGCATAACGCTTGCGCCAGGCGGTCTCGTAGCTGAACGCTCGAAGTGGGGCGGAAACGTAAGATAACACCTGATAGTGGACGGTCTCCTAGGACCACGTCCAAGAGACGGGCGGAGCACTAGACAATCGTCTGATGGGGCGGTGTGCCAGCATCACGCCTGATCAAGTAACCCTTGTGCGAATGGAGTGTGTGAGAAGAAAGGGACGGACGGTGTCCTAGCGCCTTGCCTAGAATTCCAAGAGGAATGCTACCGGCCCGCCCCATATTCTCTTCTTTCTTCTTCAGCCGCAACTTCCTTGAACCCCCCATTTTTCTCATAAACCCTATTTTGTTCAAAAGAAAACCCTCTTCCGCCTTCCCCTCTTGAACCCTATTCTTCACAAACGATCCCTCAAAGAACCGCCTACGTTTTTGAGGTTCCGCTCAAGCTTTTTTCAAACATCCAAGCGCAATCAAGGTAATTTCTTTTTTCTTCTTTGTAAATTATATTTGTTTTGTAAATTAAATTTAGAGTATGTTTTATTATTATGTTTTGTTAGTTAAATTGGTTATATATGTTCAATGATTAAACATGTGATTATGAAATAGAGATATTTAGGTTTTAGAAATTGTAATTATGGAATTGGGATAATTTTTAGGGTTTATGAATGTTGTAAATTGGATATAAAATATTGATGATAATTTGTTGAATTGATGATAGAATTGATTAAGTTGTTGTTTAATTTGATTTGGGTTGTGGTTAATATTTTGATGAATTGACTAGATTGTCTTGAAAATTTGTGAATTTGGAATGTTTATGTTTTAAAACCTATGGAATTATATAATTGCGGAATTTTGATGATTTTTGGTACAATTGAGGCTTTGATATTTGAGTATTTTATGAATGATGAATTTTGTTCAAGAATGTTTGATTTTTGTATGTTGGTACATATGATTATGTAATTAGATAATTATTTTTGTAATTATGAAATTATTATGTTTTTTCTTGATTTATTGATTAATGTAGATTTTTATGTTTCTGCATTGTGGGGATTACTCTTGATTTTCAATGTTGTTGATTTCCATATGTCGAGCAGTGTGACGTCCAGATTCGTTGGTCGAAAGAAGAGGGCCAAGAAGACTAAAATTTTCCAAGATTCAGATGAAGACCGTATTATTAAAGAAACGGTAGATGTTCCCGGGTTGGTACACTATACAGTTGTGGAAGATACTGAGGGTCACGCCTCCACCAATATTACGTATTCAAGAGACACCAAATTCAAGTTTTCACATCGTGGTTCCCTCAAATCGGTCCTTCAGACCTATGCAGATATTGTTAAACATAGCCCTAGGGTCAAATATATTATTGAAAAGGGAGGATGGGACCGATTACTTACCATGGATTTAGTAGATTCATCGCATGTACTTATTGGCTATATTGTTGAGCGTTTTTTGGATACCACAAACACTTTTCACTTCTCGTTTGGTGAGCTTGTGTTCACACCCCTTGATTGGGTAATGTTGACAGGACTTAGTATTAGTATTGGTAGTCATATTCCGTATGACTCAGGGAAGTTCCAATTTAAATATGTCCGGGCGCATAGTTTTCCTGAATTTAAAGATAGTGAGGTTTGTAGAAGAGAACGTATTCTCAGCCAGTAGGTTTCAGATGCAATTACGATTGCATTTTTGAGCAGATATTTTGATCCTCAAACGTTGGTTGCGGCTAACGATGATAGCATACTTGCTGATAGAGTGGCAAGAGCCTTCTATATGTATGTTTTGGGTCAATTCTTCTTTTCAAATGCAAAAACCTATATTGCTGCTGGATGGTTAGCTGCTTTTGAGGATCTAAATGCAGTTAACGATTATGACTGGGGTAGTGCTGCATTTTCGAAATTGTATTCCGGTTTTGCCGCATCTGGCAGGGGACAAAAGTCATTGGCCGGACCCTTCCAAATATTGGAGGTAAATTTCTTAGTCTTATTTATAATCCTTTTAAATTATTTTTTTGTTGCTCAGTTATTTATTCCATTGGTTGTCATGACATTCTAGTTTTGGGGGTACGAATATCTGGGCATTTGTTGGCCAAAGAACCCATCGCCTGAAAGTGAACAAATATGGCCTAGATGTTGTCGGTGGACGGGAACACGGAGGAAGACTATTGATATTGTTCGTTCAAGGACATCTCTGCATCAGTTGTCTGTAGACGAGGTGACCTGGCAACCGTGGGAATCTGCGATCATGGTCCTGGATTCTAAAATTGGACGGAAGGTTGTAGAGCTCTCAGGGAAAAGGGTTATATTCTCTTGCCTAGAAACTGTGATTTTATAATTTATTTCCATTGGAATGTTATTTATTTTCTTCGAATTTCGGTTAATTGATTGATTTATTTGTTTATTGTAATTTTCTTTTCAAAGAATAACATGTATCTCGGAGATCGGTGTTGGAGGCAGCACCATCAAACACGGGGTGTTCCTAGCAACCCGCCTAGTCGTATTTCCAACTTGACCGACGAAGATGTTGAGGAGATGAGCGAAAAATGTCTGCTCCCTGCAAGTGAATTAGTACGTGTCATTAACTATGATCTGTATATGGAGTATTGGCGACATGTAACTAACCTGCAGAAATATGCCACCAAAGTCGATTGGGAGGTTGAAACGTATGGTTATGCTGGTGACCGTATTAAATACAACATCCAACGTCCTCGTGAACATGTACCCATTCCGCCTCAACAACAATTGTCATACGTAAGTATACAACAAACCACTGTAAATTTGATTTTATTATATAGTAATGGTTGAGAATTTGATTTTAATTTTTTCATAACAGGTCGAGGCTTATGGTTTAGTTCAAGATTATGCTGATTTTACGCAAGAGTTTCGTAAATTTACGTTAAATGAAAATAAGGAGAGGATGGACTTTTTCGTGGCAAAAGATGCACAAATACGGGGTCTACAAAATGATGTGAGCATGTTGAACTCACATCTTTCCCATTTTCGTCATCAACAACCACCCATTGGGTTTGGCACGTATGATCAAACTATGCCACCACCGATGTGGAACACCATGGGTCAGGGATCGTCATCAACAATGCAATTAAGTAACTATAATTCCAGATCATCTTTGCCTCTGTTTATGCCCCCGCGCTCGGCGTCCAAGAATCAAGATATGGAAGAGTAGTAATTCATTAGCATTGAATTGTTAGTTGAACAGAAAACTTTTTCTTTTGTCACATTTGAATTGTCTTTTCAAATTCTTTTTCTTACATTATTGTTGTCTTTTACCTGCTTTCTGTTGTCATCTCCTAATATTTATAATCTTTTCTTTTGTCCTTTATATCTGTTTTGTATTGTCAATTCAAAACTCTGTATTTTTTTTCCTTTGTCGTTTTGGTCATTTGGTATTGTCTTGTCAACCGACATTTCATATCTCTGATGCGTTTGTTCACCCCACTTGCCTCAACTCTATTTTTGCATTAAAATACCAACCGTGTTTTATCATCTCCTAATATTTATAATCTTTTCTTTTGTCCTTTATATCTGTTTTGTATTTTCAATTCAAAACTTTGTATTTTTTTTCCTTTGTCGTTTTGGTCATTTGGTATTGTCTTGTCAACCGACATTTCATATCTCTGATGCGTCTGTTCACCCCACACTCTGTTTTTGCATTAAAATACCAACCTTGTTTGGTCATATCAAAACTCAAAATCTTATCTTCATTTGCCTATAAATTGAACAGTCGATTCTCAAATTATACAAACCAAAAATACAAACATCAAAAAGCAAATGACATACTAACAAAATAACAATCAGTACTATGGTTCTTGTTCTTCTATTCCTCCTCCTCATTCTTCTTATTCTTCTTCATCTTCTTCTTCTTCATCATCGTGTAATGATGATAACAATAGTTTGTACTCATCAGACGAAGGTTTACTTGCATTGAGCCAAAATAATCAAGCAGTCACTGCGGGATTGATCGTTTCAAGTATGAACTGGCCTCATTCTCGTACCCAAATACCAAGAGAGCGTGATGACGGTGCAAAACTTCTATGGAAAGATTACTTTTGCAGAAACCCGACGTTTCCTCCTCATGTATTTCGTAGAAGATTTAGAATGCGACGAGAATTATTCAACCGTATATTGGGAGATGTCGTAGCTGTAAATAATTATTTTGTTCAAAAAAGAGATGCTTGTGGTGTTCTTGGATTAACCCCTCAACAAAAAATTACTGCAGCAATACGAATGTTATCTTACAGATGTGCGGGAGATGCAATAGATGAGTATTTACGGATCGGAGAAACCACAGTTTTGGAAGCAACTCGTAGGTTTTGTAAGACGATAGTGCATCTGTATGAGAAAGAATATTTGCGCACACCAACTAAGCGTGATGTTGATCTGCTTCTTGCTGAGAACAAGGAAATGGGATTTCCAGGGATGCTGGGTAGTGTTGATTGCATGCACTGGAAATGGGATAAATGCCCATCGGCTGAATCAGGTGCTTACACTGCGTACAAAGGTAGTGAAAGTATTATCCTGGAGGCAGTGGTGTCATATGATCTGTGGTTTTGGCATGCATTTTTTGGTATCCCTGGTTCTAACAATGATATAAATGTGATGAACCGTTCTTATATTTTCAAAAATCTTATCAACGGGAAAGCACCGGCTGTGAACTTTGTTGTCAACAGATATCATTACGATATGGGGTACTATCTTGGTGATGGAATATACCCGGAGATAGCTACTATTGTGATGTCGATTAAACATCCAGATTCGGCAAAGAAACAAAAAATTCTGCTATGCAAGAGGGTTGCCGAAAAGATGTAGAACGAGGCTTCGGTGTACTGCAAAATCAATTTGCAATCATCAAGCAACCAGCACGAATGTGGAATCCTGACGTACTAGCATATATATAATGAAAACTGTAATCATTGTACACAATATGATAGTGGAGGATGAGTGTTTACCCGGTGATTGGCCGCATGAGTATGATCAACGCAGCCACGGTGCACCGGTAAATATTTCTAGACACAACACTGCTGAACTTTCAAGAATGAGAATGGACCACGCCGACGTGCAGTATTCGACAAAGATACTCATATTCGTTTGTGAAATGACTTGATCGAACACTTATGGTCAGATTTTTTGGTGAGGATTAAAAATTTGTAAATCCTCTGGATAGGTTTTTTGGGTAAATCTCTAGTAAAACCGCTCGGGACACAACTCGGCCGCTAGTGGCACCTAGGGGTTTAAAGGCTTGTTGCACATGCTAACTGTAGCCGCGATGCCTGCGAAAGTGAGTTTAGCTCTACTTATTAGCTCATGTTATTTTTTTTTATCATAAATTACAAACTCATTTGCTAGCCGAAGAGTTGTCTCATTTAAAAATGGAGTAATGAGTTTGAGTTATTTAGAGAGAATTCTTGAACAATTATGTATTTAGAGAGAATTCATGCTAAGTAGTAAGTTTTTGAAAATACTAGCCGTTAAGTCTCTCTCTTTGTAGGGAAAATGGGTTGTTGTGTCTGGATCGGTAGTTATAGTATGTTATTATCTACCGATTATATTTTACTATTATGACTATGGATAATTAAGGTAGTTGTGCAATTATTTACAATGAAAGTACAATCAACGACTAGTTTTTGAAATTATCCTATAAATACATCTGTTTTCTCTGCCAAATACCACACACCCCTAGTTTCATACACTCTACAAATTTCATTTAATCATCTCCTCTTTGTAATTCACTTCATAACTCTTCCTAAAAACATGGCAACATTTGATTCAGCTGAAGATTTGGCTATAACCAAAACATGGCATAACAAAACCCTACGTGAAGATGTCATAGATGAAAGGGTTGAACCTGAAACCTTTTTGGGGAGGATCTACATCCAATATGCTCGAGAATATGGAAATCCAAAGCAAAGATCTCTTGAACAAATTCATGATCGATACCAACTTATCCGAATAGGGATAGCTGATTATATAGCTATACAACAACGGATCTTTAACACCACCCATTTAGGCTTGTCGATCCAAAAATTTGTAAGTATCTTTTACATAAGCTAAGTTGTTTGGTCTTCCAATAACAACATAGTAAACTTGATGAATTTTTTTTTTCCTATGCTTGTGTAGGAGGATCTCGCAAAAATGCACTACTATCAGGAAAAATAAGAAGAGTTCACATTTGTTGAAAGCTACGAGTTCATTAAGTCCAAAGTGTAATCGGAGTAATTTTTTAACTTTATCTACGGGTTCTGAATTTTTTTTAAATATTTTCTCAGAGTTTGGTTGTAACCGGAAGTAATTGTTTATCTTTATCTATCGAATCTGAGAAATTTTTAAATATTTTGTCAGAGTTTGGTTGTAATCGGAAATTAATATTGAACTTTAACTACCGATTCTGGAAATTTTAATTGTTTTTGTCAAAAAGAAATATAATCGTTAGATAAGGCAACTAATTAGCCGCGATGCCTGCGAAAGTGAGTTTAGCTCTACTTATTAGCACATATATTATCAATATATTTTAATAGATGGCCACATTTCATTATTTAATTAATTTTATAAAACAGTTGAATGTAAAATCATTTCATTGAATCGAAAAGGCATACATCGCGTAACAAAAAAAAGAAGATGAAATATAATAAATAGATTACACTTAAGCAAACCTACTATCAAACCTTAAACGGGTCGTATGACGCCCGGGACGACGTTCTTCACATCTTCTGAGAATAATCAACACAAAAGGATTGTATTCTTCCATCACCCTTAGGATCTCGAAATCAGGTTGGTACCTGAAATCTGAACGTTTCCATCTTCTCCATTCCTCCAGAGATCTGGCAACAACTTCATCATCAATTTCATTCCTAATCTTCTTTCATTCACCTTAGCGGTTAAAGAAGAAAATTCTAGTCCTGCCCTTGTGATTTCCATATATCGACAAAAAAGGCATGCTCTGTTCCGGTTATTGGGGTTACCGGTTTCATTACAAAAGTTAGCATGGATATGTTCTAACCATTCCATGCTCATTGAACCATTCATCTGAAGTTCATGACCCCTTGCTGGATAATGTAATACTATGTTTCGACATAGGGATAAATCTTCCTCTAGGGTAAAATTCTCTGCATTAAGCCTAAAATTTTCGTAAGCCATAATTATGAAAACGAGAGATTATAAATTTTCTATGAAATATTAAAGATGTGGATTTAAAATGGGAATGATAGATATAAATTCATTTATTTATAGGTGTATCAGAATACAAATTATAGCCGTTGACAACGGTAACAAAACGGTAACAAAATCAGGTAAATTATCCAGACGGACTCCTAGGGACGCGCCTAGAACTGAGCGGACGCCTAGGGCCGCGCCTATAACTGAGCGGTGACTTAGCGTGACGTTTTGGTATGGGAGGTATCGTAGGGTTACGCTCAAACTGGGTGGTATTCTAGCGTTACGCCTGTTAGTGGGCGTGATCCTAGAGCCTCGTTCCATCAGGCGTAGTCCTAGGTTAGCGCTTGATCAGGCGTATTCCTAGGTTACCGCTCATGTTTTTGAGCGTTGTCCTAGAATAACGCTTGATGCCAGGCGGTTCACTACAAAGCCGCTTGATGCTAGGCGCTCCACTACGATGCAGCTCGACTAAACGAAGTTTAGTCGAGAAAAAAGACCAGATTTAGTCTGCCACAATCGATTTTCTGGACTAAACCCCAAATCTACTCGTCCCGCTGCGCCTCACAATTCCGGACCAAAGACTAGTTTTGATCTTTAGTCCATGTTTTGATCGTCCCATTGTGGACGCTCTAAAGGAGGATTCATAACGCACAACCCATTTTATATATTAGTTTGACTTGAGGTAATCAGGGATATGCACTTCGAAACCCAATCCCATTAGATATGTTTTCAAGTTGACCTTCTTTTTTTTTGCTAAATTATTTTTCATAAACAAACGACTGATAGTCTAATGCTTATAACGCGTTCGGATACCAGAAGCAGAAGTGCTTCTGCTTCCAGAAGCCAAGCAAAACTATTTTATTTCATAAAAAATTAACTTTTTGACTTTTAGAAGTCGTTTTGAAATACGATACCCAAACTGATTTCTGGCTTTTTGATTTCTAGAAGTCAAAAAGTAACTTTTCATGCGCTATTCAAAAATGCTATTAGTTTGGTATTGCTTTTCTTTTTGGAAAAACACCTTTGAAAACGTATTTATAGTAATATTTTTTGATATTGGTGTTTGGTAAAAAAATTATAAAATGCTTTTTATGCAAAGCACTTCCAAAATTCCCCAAATTTTAAAAGCTGGGGAAGAGGAGTTTTTGAAAAATTTAAAAACAGAAGATGTGGTCCCACACCTATTTTTCATACATGATTTTTCTTTTCTATCTCCACTTTTTTTTATAAATGACAAAAATTACCCTTAAATCTTTTTATAATCAATTTTTACATATTATATATCATATATACTTTAAAGATTATTATTTTCAATTTTAAAATATATTTTATATACAATTTAAATAAAACATCATTTTTTTATCTTCATAAATGATTTTATATATTTTTGATATTCATTCTGCACTTAATTGCTAAAAGAAAATAAATATGTAATGATATCTATAAGAAAATATCAATAGTAAAAATAAAAACAAATAATTATCTAATTGTAGTTTGATTTTTTTCTCAACATTATGCCAATAATAAAAATATGGTTATTCAAAATAATACTTTTTAGGAAAAATTGTTGATATAACCTTATTTTATTACCTCCATTTCAAATATGACCGTTTTATTATAATAAGATTGCAATAGACATTTAAACCCTCAACTTATTTCACTAAAGGCAAACGTGTCATATTTTTTATTTTATTTTATAATTATCAGATTTAATGCAATGTATATTCTGTTATGAGCAACGGAAAATGTTTGCAATGTATATATCCGTTGCAAATCCGGAAAGTGAAACGTTACAAAATAAGCCATATGGTGTAGTAAGTAGAATTCAGATCCAAAGTGAAGTAACACTACAAGGAAAAAAATTTATATCCTAGTTGAAGACTAAGTATATATTTTTTTTAGTTTTTTTTCTTTAATATACTTTGATTTTTTTTATTTTTTTTCATTTTTTTTGAATAGAAAGATGAAATACCAATGAAACTAATGTGGTCGTGGAAGAGGGACTTTACAACTTGATTCTTCACAACTTGTATTGTCTCGGTATCATAAATTTCACAAAAATTCACTTCTTTTGATTTTCTTTGCTCTTGTACTTAGTCTTCAACTAGGATATAAAAAATTCTTTTCTTTGCTCTTGTACTTAGTCTTCAACTGAATTTTACTTACTACACCATATGGCTTATTTTGTAACGTTTCTCTTTCCGGATTTGCAACGGATATATACGTTGCAAACATTTTCCGTCGCTCATCACAGAATATACGTTGCACTATATCTGATAATTATAAAAGAAATGAAAAATATGACACGCTTGCCTTTATTGAAATAAGTTGAGGGTTTAAATGTCTATTGCAATATTATTATAATAAAACAGGGTCATATTTATAATAAAAGAAAAAAACAGGGTCATATTTATAATATTTGAAAAAAACGGGATTATATTTATAATATTTTTAAAAAATGGGGCCATATTTGAAATGGAGGTAATAAAAAGAGGTTATATCAACAATTTTTCCTACTTTTTAACAACAATAATAATAATTCTTAGTAAATATAATATATATAAATTAAGAATCAAATATATGTATAATATGTAAATATTTTATTATTATTTTAACTCTATATAATACTCCCTCCGTTCCACTTTAGATGATAATCTGGGGTTATTTTTTTTTTCTACATTACTTGATAGTTTTCATATTTTTCCACAAAACTACCAATAATACCTTAATATTTTGTTTTGGAACTATAAATTTATTTATAAATGCACAAATAACAATTAATGTTTGAAGACTTTTTTCAAGGGCACAAATGGAATTTTTTTATATCTCTCTTCATTTCCTAATCTGCGTGAAAACTCCCAAACTATCATCTAAAGTGGAATAGAGGGAGTAAAATAAAATTATTTTGAAAGATATGTTTGTTTTTGTCATTTGTTACAACAACAATTAATGAAGTTGATATTTTACCAAACACAATTTGACGATTTTTTTAACCAGCTCTAGCTTTTAGTTTATGGTTTACCAAAAGCTCAACTGCTTTTTTTACACAGCACAGTACAACAATGCACAACAGAAAAGCGCTTTTATAAATCTCACAGCATTACCAAACTAAACCTAATACAATTATTGAGTGAGGAAAGGTGGAATAAATTCCAACCATTCACCCTAGACTCTCAGCGTGTTACAATACTTGGTTGTAATGTCACCCATAGAATTAAGGTTTCGATTTAAAAAATCAGCTCTTGTAAAGCTAAAAGAATTTAAAATCAATTTGTCGTCTTCTAAAATAGAATTCTTATACCAAGATGATTGTTTGTTATAGGAATTTAAATACCCTACTACTACTTGAGCATCAGTGATGAAGCAAAACCTTTTGCTTGTTTATCTCTTTCTCCCATAACCAACTTCTAGCATAAAAATACTTTATACCCTTTTAGTGTTTCTAGCTACCCTAAAATGACTTTGCAACCAATGTAATTCCCTTCAACGCCATTCATGACCAGACCAATACCAGAGACATTAATTAGTGTACATGTCATAGAAGCATCACTATAAACAATTATGCCATCTTCTTGGATGTTAGAAATGATATCATTCAAATCATTTCCCATCATAGAGTGTCTAAAATATGGGGGAGAATGATGTTCAACACTAAAAAAAAAACTAGTGTCAGCCACTAGCTTAAGAGATAATCTTGTTGTAGTCTGATGATTTATACTTTTCCTTTGAAAAATGGAAGCATCTATCTTTCCAAATATTCAAAGCAATAGAAAAAATAGTTACAAGTTTGTCCTTCAGAGCATTGATAGCTAATCATTTACCAACTCATTCATACAAGTTCATGGTTGCATTACTATCTTGAGATAAAACTATGGTATGGAGTTAAAGAAAAATATGTTATGGGGACTCGGGGATAACTGAACCACACATATTGCAATTGACATCTTGACTGGTAGTGAATCTACAAAGGGTTGTTTTAGCAGGAAATATATGTTCATGAAACTTCCAAATAGAAATTTGGACCTTAGGGAGCATAAGTAATTTACACAAGTTTTTATAGATGGGAGTAACATTTTTGGGATTATACGTATAATCTTTTTAACTTAATGTGAGTTTGTATGCAGACTTGAGAAAAAATTGGCCATTTTTAGAAATTTGGCTAAATGAGTTTGTCATGACCAGATATCGAGATTCTAATACCCAAATTATGTTGAGCATTTTAAGGAGAGAAATGAGCATTAACCATATCGATTTTCTAACTACTTATATCCCTGTAATTAAACTCAGAGACAAAGATAATTAATATTTGGGAAAGCTAAACATAGAGGTTGAACAACATTAGGTATCCAAACATCTCTAAACGCCAAAATGTTGTTACCATTCTTAACTTCCCAAAGAGAATTATGCAAAATGAAATCCAGACCAGTGGAATACTTCTCATACTCAAGAGCATTCTAATTTACTCTTGGAGTCAGGGTCGGCCCTGAGATTTGGATGGCCCAAAAAAAATTTTTTTTGAAAATATTCCCCCACAAATCCATAATAGTGCGAACAAACGATACAAGAAATTACGACTAACTAAATAGTTTTTTCATACAAGTATCTTCCTACGAAATGGTAAGATTAAGACATAGATGAAAAACTGTATGCGTGTTGTATTTGTGAATTCTATGATGTTTGAGTTCTTATATATGTTACTCTCTATCGGTTTGGTTTAGATAAAGGAGATTTATTTTAGCAAATAAATACAACTAATAACCATATCACTGAAATCATTTATGCACTAATTAACATACAAACTTTACTCGTTCTCCTTGTTTGCTTTCTCTTTTCAATGTTCAACAACGAATAATTAGTTAATTACGATGAAAGCAAAGATAAATTTCTAAAACAACATATGATTTCAGTCAAATCAAATTTAGATTTCTAATCATAATTCTATTAGAAAGAGTATTTTAAACCCAATACTTATATTTTGATGCATCTTAGTACTAATTTCAGTGTTTTATTTACAAACAAAATTGACTTCACAATAAATTGATTGTGTTAGACTGTTATTTGGTTTTTGCGAAGGAAAAAAAATGTTTTTCTTGCTTGAGTTATCATAGATTAAATATTACAATAGTTAAAGTTTGAGAAGACAAGGAAAGGTAGGGAAATATCACGTAATATCTACAATCTAAAATAGCCTTCTAGTGACCAAAGAGATGAACTTTAGTTATGGGTAATTTGACCCTTACAAAGACTAATGGATATCATTTAAATATTTTTTAAAACGTTAAATTTTCAATTTTCAACATACTTACCCCTCTATTTATTACTTATTCCAATAACAATCCAAATAAAACTGTATATTTTTTTACGAAAAATCATTGGTACAATCTCAGGATTTCCTTCCCCCATGCTTTGATGCCCCGAAACAAGGCTTTGCGCACCTTGCCTCAGGGACGGCCATGCTTAGAGTAATGAAGGGGAGAATTTTTTTTGAAATACTTACATCTTAGAATGGTGACCCACAAATCCTGAGGAGAATTGGATCAAGTTCCAAACAGTTTTAGCAAGCGAAGACAAATTGACATGTTTTAGGTTTTTGAAACCTAAACCACCTTAAATCTTGTGAGAACAAACTTTATTTCAATTCTTCATGTGCAGACCACTATGTCTAGTTTTTTTCCACCAAAAATCCCTTTGGGATTGTTCCATTTGATATATAATGTTGTCGGGTATAGTGAAGGTATTCATGTGGTATAAAAGTGAAGTCTTAAGTGCATGTTGAACTAGGAAATACCTTCCTACCTGGTTAAGTTGTTTACCTTTCCACTTTGCTACTCTCTTATCAAACTGACTAGAAAAGTGATTAAAGGAGTCAATCTTGGACTTATTTATAAAAAAAGGACTGCAAGTATTTCTCATTAAGGGGAATCTTCTTTAAATTAAGAAGCCTAATAAGAGAGATAACCTGATTAGGATCAACATTGTGACTGAAAAACATCCAGATTACTCAAAAGTTATAACTTGGCCAAATATGAGAGTGAATTAATGTAATACGCTCATAAGATTCTCATCTTCTGAATGAGAAGCTTTGGAAAAAAAACAAGATAGTCATATGCAAAAAGCAAATAGCTAAAGCTATGAGCATCTTTAGTAACCTTAATACCATGTATAAGCTAACACTTCTCAACATGGATAAGGTATTTGGAAAAAGATTCCATGCAAATTATAAAAAGATATGGAGACAGGGGATCACCCTGTCTCAGACCCCTAGTTATTTTATAAGTCTTGCATGGATATCTATGGAGCATAATAGAAATACTAGTGATGCTACTGCACTGGAAAATTAGCACACACCAATGTTCGGGTAACCAAAAGATTTAAAAACTTGAATTAAAAAAAATCATTCAATTCTGTCAAAAGCTTTGAACATATCAAGTTTAAAGTCCATAACACCTTAATTGTTTTTTTTTTCATTGTGTGCACCAACCTATGAACATTAATAACATTATATTAGGATATGAATTTTTATTTTTTTTCATCATCATGTGAAGGCTATGGAATATTCTTTTTTTTTATCGTCAAACAAAGATTTATTGATAAAAAAAAAAGAGAATAAAAAAATTTAAATCCCAAAAGCAAAGAGATAAACGAAAAACAAAAACATAGAAAGAAACTAAAGTGATAATACAAAAGATTAAGAAATCTGAAGGAATTACCTCTTTTCCGTGAATTGCGCAAGCGCAACACCACAGGATCCTTTGCTTTATACTGCACCCCCACATGATTTCTGTTTTGATTCTTTAAACCCTCTTACAACAACATTTTTAACGAGAAACTTATAATTTAGGTCTACTGTGAGTAGAGGTGTACACCGAGCCGCCCAACACAGTATACCCCATAAAGTTACGTGTTTAGTACGTTGTGTGTCGTACTTTGTTGTACAAGGGATTTAAGCGTGCTTTACTATGCCGTGTTAGACGACACGTTGTGTTGTACCAGAAAAATAATCGTGTTCTGCCGTACTGCCGTGTCAGTCCGTTTATTTTGTGTTTTTCAGATATTATATATGTTATTATAGAAATACATCAACATAACGAATATAAAATGTCATATATGGGCTAGAATAAAGACTTTTTAGTGAAATATATATGAAGTGTGATGTATTGTACCGTTTTGTGTAGTGTTTTATGCATCTTATGACGTGCTTTCATAACGTGTCGTGATGTGCTTATCCGTACCGCGTGTTGTATCGTGCCAATGTGCCTATTAGTCTGGCACAGCACAACATATTAAGCTAACGTGTTGTGCCGTGTCGTACCAGATCACGTGTTGTGCTGTGATGTGCTTAAATTTTAACGTATTGTGTTGTACCGTAAACGTGCCGACACGACCCAATTTACTAATTGTGAGAAAAAGACAATGGATTTCGGTTTTTGCTTTTGTATATTTTGTTAAACCTTGATTAGTTTAATCATCAGCCTTGTACATATTACTCCCTCGTCTCTATTTAGATAAAGGGGAAGATGTTTTTATACAAATTAAGAAAAAAAAAAAGAGATTAAATTTTTTCTAGAAATACTCTTAATTATATTTCCTATTGCTCATAGTTTTTAGTTCCAGTTTTTAATATAGAGTTGTAAAATTATTTTAGTTGTAAAGAAGAACTGTTTTTTAAATAGAGATTTTAAGAATGCTTTTAGAATTTTGAGCTTACACTATTTTTTAAGTTAGTATATAATATTAAGATAGAAATCAGAAAAATTTAAAGAAAGATATAAAAATATTCATCTAATATGGAATTTATAAAATATCATAAACTTTCGTCTAAATAGGGACTGAGGGAGTATAAGACAAATAATAAGGCCGGAAAACGGTGAGAACAGAAATCTATGCCTGTTGGAACTTGGTTTCATCTTTCATGTATATTAATTGTAAACGTGGTATAACCAACCAACTTGCATAGATGCACCTGTTTCTTGGATTGTACAGTTAGCACATTAAAATACTTGTTAGAGAGCATGGCCAAGATATCACCGGCAGTGCTACCTATCCCCCATTCCTTTTCCTATATTTTTTTTTTTTATAGGTCGTCAAATTTTAGCTCATTGATCCGTTTCTTTGAGATTAGTAGGGTGTTTTTTTATGTGGTATTTAGACCACTGTCTTAATGACATCTCAGAGGGGAAAGGAGTGTGGACATGGGTGGGGGATAGCTAGATTTTGTCCAACTCTGGCGGATAAGACTCTCGTGGTTTTGGTTTGCATCTATTCAATAACTCTTTCTTTCCACTCCACCCCACAGTAAATAGATCTTCCTGGTGGCTTTAATTTCCCCCATCCACTCTATCTAATATAAATAGCAATGCCTTCTTTACCCATTATCTACTTAGTGAAGTTAGTTATTCGTAGTAAATACTGTAATAAGTAGCGGCTATATATAAATATGTTGAATCTGGCTGGTTTCTGCTGGAAGAGAAGTAATTAAAACTTAGAAGTGTTAGGCTTCATATGGAAAGGGAAGGCATCTACCCTTCTCCTAGAATGGTTCTTTGCCTATTAGTAACAAAAATTTGTTTGCCGGTTCATTGCTTCACTTTCACACCGAAATAACCGGGTATAAAAGATTCAAAACCTGATATTCTTAGAATTGATATCTCTACTTTTTTTTGATTGGTCTGTTTTTTTAATTTTAACCCTCCCACCCCCATACCAACGAGTTTCGAATTTAAATTGCTCGTATCATCATCCAACAATTTTACCATTGTATTATCTTAAAATTTTTATATTATATTGAAAGTATATAAAAACAATCAAATAAATACTCAAATAAATCGACTATTACACATTAGAGTGATGTGTTACTCTTTAAGAAGATTATAGAAAATGGCGACACTAGATAAAAACACTTATGGATAGGGGTAGAATCAAAGTTAGCTGATTATAACTATAGGTGGGATGGACACAAATCTCATAATATTTCTTTAGCTAAAAATTGTTGGGCCAAAATCAAGGATCTTGATAGATTTGTCCTCAAGCTTCCAGAGTGGCTCTTTGCCGATTAGTGACAAGAAATTGTTTGCCGGGTCATTGTTTCACCCCGAAATGACTGGGTACAAAAGATTTTAAACCGGATACTCTTATTATCTCGAATTTTTTTGTTTACACTAAAAATACATATTAAAATCAAACAAAATACTCAAATAAATCGAACTATCACACAGTAGAGTAATTTCATTGTTACTCTTTAATACTAGATACAACACTCATGGATTGGGATCTTGGTTATCTCCTCCACTTTACCCCTTAACCTGAATCTCAAACTTTTTCCCGCCGATCTCAATCTCAACCTTAGCTCCAGATTTGTTAAGCTCAACCTCAACCTCCTTCCCGGCAAACTCAACCTCAACCTCAGCTCCTTTTTTGTTAAGCTCAACCTCAACTTCATTCCCGGCATGCTCAATATCGTACTCAATTCCTCCATTACCAAGTGATTTCTTTTTGATCGATTCTCCATGGCTACTTTTCTTTAATACATTCTCCTCTGCAGACACTAATAACAAATAACAACCAACATATATTTTTGAGTGATTAAAGTTTCATGTAAAATGTATTAGTCAAGCATAAAATAAAATTGGATTGCACAAAAACTTACGTGTTTTTTCAGGTAAGTCCCTAACAGCTAAGACCTCAGAAGAGATGAGAAGAACAACTGCAAAAAGAAGTGTCAACAGAACTAATTTCCTGCTATTAGCACCCATTTCGAAAGTGTCTGCGTACTAATGCACTGATATTGAAAGGGCAATGGGAGGAGATAATAATTCACTCAACAAGAGAATATTTGCAGATAAGAATGAGGAAAATTGTGTGGTTTTAGGCTCAATTTATAGAGCAAAAAGAAGAAGAAAATTCACCTTCAAGCTGCAATGATTGCAATGATGTCGCCAAGGGGCAATCAGTGAACCTTTAACAGTTACTACCCCACTGAGCATAATAATGTGTCAGACGAGTGTCGAAGTGATGCGCAGTACATGGTCCAAATTGATACTGTCGACCTTTTCTTATTTCAAAATGCATGTGTATCCAACTATTTGAGTCTATGTAGCAGCCCCAGATGCAGTAGTTTTTCATCGCAGTAAATAAAATTTTAGCATCGGGAAAAATTACGGATGCAGGCAAAGTGCAACATTAGAGAAAGAAAAACTAGTTCAACAAACTCAAAATATCTTTGCTGACACTACGGACTGAAAGAAAAGAACACTGCCATGTTTCTTACACCTGGTTTACATCAGTCATTCTTATAGTGTCTAATCGAATTAAGTTAGGTAGCTGCATGTGATGTGACGTTTTATTTATTTTTACTATTATTTATTTTGAAGGTATGTGAAGGGTGAGGGCTTTAATTTGGGAATCGTGGAAGGGTCATAGTGGGAGAGTTAGGTCCCAACTCCCAAGAGGAGCTAATTTTGGGAGATTAAACATACAATTATCTTTGGTGCTCTATTCACTTTTATTTAAACATATAAAATTTTGTTTAATTAGGAGGTGATTCTTTTGATGTAATATTATATGCGCAGATTGTCCGGAGTTTTGATCTTTAGGATCTGCGTTGTAGATATAATAATTATTTTTCGCTATATACAATGTGCCCGGCGGCTAATTTCTCCTGATAATACACTGTTAAAATTTTCCACCTAACAAGATGTTTATAAATATTGATAATTGTTCGTATTTTTTTATTATATTTTTTAACTATATTTTTTTTTTAACAAAGAACGATGAAAACTGATCACTGCATATTCTACATAGATAATTTTTATTGAATGAAATTAATCTAATAAAATGACGATAAAAATTGATAATTCTTCATATCTTAACTAGATAGTTTTTATAGGGCTTCATCAAACCACACATTAATTAAAATTAGGATTTAACCTACTGTCACATTGCTTTCCTTGTCGTCATTTATATGTTTAGCAGGGTAATGGATGTAGTGTATTTCCTCCAAATATATAAAGGCGATACGATAAATTTTTGAGAAAATGGATCTACTGCCCAGAAACCTTTAAAATCTGGTTGAAATGGACTGCTAAACTATTGCCCTGGGTAAAATGGACGGTAATAAGTTTCAAAAAAAAAATGAATATACTACCCTTTAGGATTTTTACCCCACAAAATCAGTTTCACCCCCACCCCACAGAATCAATTTAGCACATCTTCTCCAGAAACTTCTCCCATCTTCTCTTCTCCCGTCTTCTCCATCTCCTCCCGAGAAAAATTTCACCACCTTCTCTTCTCCCATCTTCTCCACATTCTCTTCTCCAGAAATTTCTCTGAGAAACTTCTCCCTTCCTCTCCATCATCGACATCATAGTTTCTTCACCACCACCACCACCACCAGATTCCATCAAGTCTTTGTTCCATCCACATTCACCACCAGCAGCACCGTCACCACACCAAAATCCCTAGTCAGTTTCATATACATCAATCAACACCAACACGGTTCAACCAGAAGTTTCATCTATAATTTTAGGTTTTCTTTGATGTTTTTTTTTTATGATTGAAATTGGTTTCATCTGCTTCTTTGATTTTAGGTTTTCTTTGATGCTCCCTAATCTAATCACATGCTCAATTTTAGGGCAATTTTACACATTACCCATTTAAACTTGGACAAAACTGGAATCATCCATCTAGGTTTAATCAAAATCTGGGCAAAGTTTTGTAAATGTGAAATTGGTGTGTATGTTGGGTAGAGTAGATATTGGTGAATGTTAGTATAAACTAGGATGAAACCAGGTTAATCCAGTTATTTCTGTTGAGATGGATTTGTTGTTGTTGTGATATTGGTGTGTATGAAACTGGTGTTGTAAGTTGGATGAAATTTGCTGTGAATTTGGTGTTTATGATGTGATTGTTGAGTAGATATTGGAGAATGTTAGTGTAAATTGTTTTATATGCAGGTTTAATATACAGATTCAGCAGGTTTAAAGTAGGATGAAACTGCTTTCAATAAGCACGGTGTGCAGTTCAGAGAGAGTATGTTAAATGTGGTTTATGAAATGTGTAATTTATCTAAGTTTAGTTAAAATTAATAGGAAGAAACTGGATTCATCTAATTTAGTTAGAACAATTTTTTATGCAGTATGAATTTGGTTTCTTTTGGTTACTTTGTTGGCAGATGTGATTGTAATGAATTCAAGATGTTGTAGTAGATATGGAACTGGTTTCCTATATGAATTCAATTTCTTCTTGTTTGTGTTCTAGTTTATGATTCTGTGTGCCCCTTGACAGTAACCCAGTTGCATTCTCTTAATTGATTATAACTTGAACTAACAACTAGTTGTTTTTTTTTGTTTTAACAGTTTGGCTAAATTGGTAGGACACAATGGCCCCCTCAACTAAAGGTACCACTTTCTGATTTTTTTATGTTTAAATTGTTATTGATCATATGTGTTGAGTTAATGGTGGTGAACAATTGTTAGGATAAACTAGGATGAAACCAGTTTCATCCAGGTTTAATCTGCAGTTTCAACAGGTTTAACCTAGGATGAAAGTAGTTTCTTCCAGGTTTAATATTAGATATAAAATTATTTTTGATAGGATGTAACTGGTTTCATCTTGTTGTAGGAAGCAAAAGCAAAGGTAAAGGTGAATTAAGAACCAAGAAAAATCATGACGTAAATGTGGTTGGCGAAAGTAATGAAGAACATCATTTGGAGAGAAAGGAAAGGAAGAAAACCTTTCGGTCAAGTATGAAACCAATGGTGGATTTAATGGGTTCATTGGAAATCATAGAGAAACAAGAGGATGAATTAAGGAAGATTGAGTTTTGGAGTTTTCTGAATGTGATCAAAGAAGGAAAAATGGGCAAGGATGAATGTAATCACCACCAACATGACGGTAATTACTATTTCTATGTATTTGATTTTTGGTTTTCTTTTATTTTTTTAAATGATTATAGAACCCTAGAAAATACTTCCAAGTTGTTAGTTGATTTTAACTTGTACTAACGACTAATTGATTTTCTGTTTTAACAATTTTACTAAATCAGTAGGACACAGTAACGTCTCTTCTAAAAGTACTATTTTCTGTTTTCAGTGTTACTAGTTATTTGTATATAATGGGATGGATTTGGGTAATCACGGATAAATTTAGTTGAACTTTGTTTAATCATAGTAGAGAATTGCATAAACTTGGGAAAGTATAGTTTAGATTTGGTTGAATTTGGTTACATCCAAGTTTAAACTAGGATGGAATTGGTTTTATCATGTTTAAAATTCAGCTGAATTTGGTTTCATCCAGGTTAAAACTAGGATGAAACCAGTTTCATCTTGTTTTAGATTAGGATGAAAATATTTTCGCCCATGTTTAAACATTGATGAAACTGATTTCATCTTGTTTTAGATTGGTTGAAATTATTTTTATATAAGTTTAGACATAGACGAAACCGGATTCATCTAGTTTTACATTGGGATGAAATTGGTTTTATTATAATCTAGAGTTGGATAAATCTGAATGACTTTGATTTTAATTATTGTAGGAAGCATTGAATTTTGATGGAATTGATATTTGATTAGCCCATGTTTTCCCCCAACTCTCATTGTAAGTATCAAATGAAACTCAAGTGTTGAATTGGATATGTTGTTCATAATTTCTATAGAGATAATGAAGTACTGATATAGTCTGTTTTGAAATTGTTTTAATTCCATCCATGCTTATACTAGGATG
Source organism: Papaver californicum (assembly GCA_023531435.1). NCBI lineage: Eukaryota > Viridiplantae > Streptophyta > Magnoliopsida > Ranunculales > Papaveraceae > Papaver > Papaver californicum. Next base: position 5,370,062 of record JAJJMC010018788.1, read on the forward strand.
AAACCAGCTTGATCCTGTTTTGGATTGTACTGAATTTTTTTTCATCCAAGTTCAAACAAGGATGAAACTGGTTTCATCATGTGTCCTATGAAATTTATAATCTCATCATATAATGATTTGATGCTAAAGACCCATTGAATCAAAAGATGAAGGGTTGGACTGGGACATTTTAATATGACTTGGTTTCTTGTGAGGATCATCTCGACAATGCGTGAAATATCTTTGTACTAGCATCAGCCCTTATTTCGATTTCTAGTGGCCCAATAGCCTACAAAGGAAACTCAGATATCAGTTTTCCTGACCCCTTTTCTTAGTACGAAGTTTATATCATGTGCTTATTTAAAACAAATGTCACTTAGGTTGACAGAACCCAACCAGATTGTCGTTGTCGACGATTCTCCAATGTTTGGATGTTTAACTGAGTAGACCTTTTAACCTAATTTGCATTATGTGAGGAATCATAATAATGGTTATTAGTTGCTGGAACCTTCTTTCTGAATAAGCTACACTACTGAATAACTTTTAAATTAGTTAGTCAGTACTGCATTGTCTGTCGAACGAATTACTGACTTAATTGAGTAGGTTCTATTTGTATTCTCACTTTACGAGGTTGTGGATTTAATTCAAACTGAAGTAGGTTTCGTCTACATGGAGGGCTATAGCATCAAGTTAGATGTTCACCCCTAGGCTTCAACTTGAAGGATGATTTTATCTGTAGAATTGTGTAGGGATGGTCTTGTTTATCTAGCCTTACCAGTATAGCAGGGTAGGTTATAGTTCCATTTGTTGATGTCCAAATTGTCCATAATATGCAGGCTTTCAAAATCTTCAATGCTGGAAAACTGGTGGAGATGCTGGATCCTTCAATGACCGAAGTTGTACACATTGGGATTCTGTCGAAAATGTTTAATCTGGCTTTCCAATATGCAGGACCTACACGGGGGATCGACCAAATATGAAATAAGTTGCAGAAAAATGTTGGGAAATCAGGATGAACTACCTGGAGAGTGTTAAGAAAGGAGAGTGATGTTGTACTTTTAAAGTGGTGGTCTCTTGGGCTAACCAGGTCATCTTATGTTTGTATAGTTGCACGCATTCGCCAAACAGCTCTAATATGTAATTATATCATGTGAGTTAGCGTATTAAAAGTGCATTGCAATAGTTGCAAGGTGATGGTCATCCATATTGTCTGCAAGTTTGATAATTAGTCTACTAGAAATGGTAACATTGCATGTAAATTTTTTTCTTTTCGTGAGACTGGTGGAAATTGTGTAGATATTTTTTGTACTTTCATGTGAGTAATCCAATTTCTGTACGACCAATATGGTCAGAACAAGAAGCACATGACTAGAAAATGTATAAAGAATAATATTTGTTTTTTCGTTTTAATGATGGTCGACCCATCAGTACCAATAGGCGACATAGGGGAAAAAACACTACACCTAGGAATCAACAAAAAAACTTTATTATAAGAGCATGAAACCTGCAATTAAGGAAGAGGATGACGGTGATAGTAACGAAGAAGATGACGGATACTAAAAAAAATCTCTAGAGTTTTGTTTATAACAATTAAATAGAAAAAATGGTATTTTAGTCAGCTATAATAAAATAAAATTTATAAAAAAATAAAATTTTGAGCTAAATATCCAGTTTAGAATATTTATACAGTATCTTTTAGATTCTAGGATATTAAAATAGTATTAAATGTTACTTATCTTCTACACTTAAAAAAATAATTTTAAAAATTATATAATTAATTAATTATAAATTTTTAACAGTTGAGAAGTTTCAGTGATTTTTTTTTTTTGTAGAGGCTCAGAGAAACATATGTTTCAACCATTGAATTTGAATCAGAGGTCTTGTTGCGTGAGACCGTGAGCCATAATAAGGCTATGAGAATTGATAGATGTCCACTTGATATATTTAGTATTATCCTTGGTTGTTGGCTCTTTAGGTAATACTATATGTTTCCCGGTCATTATCCATCGCCAAATTGGCTTTATTTCTTAAATTTATATGGCCAAGGAATTAAATCATTAATAAGTGGAGGTGGAAGTGGTGCTAGCAAAGGAGCTAGAGTCTAATTAGCAATTCGGCATTCAGTAAACATACAAAATGGTAAATATATAAATATTATTTAGATTAGTAAAATTTAAGTTTGATTAAAAATTCGGTTAGTGATTCGTGATTCAACGGTAATTCGAAACGGTACACATATATATATAATTCGTTTTTTAAAGATATCAATTCACCATATAAATTCGATCCTATATAAAAAATAAATTAATAAGTATTTTTTATAATTGTAAAAGACCAATTTTTATATATATATAAGTTTTATAGTGAAAAAATAACGTTTAATACAAAAATGTAGGAAAGAAAAAATAATTTTATGGTTTAAATGGGATATATGTGTAGTTTTAAAACTAACCAAAAACCAACATGTAGTGCAGTAAAGGTACTCAGTTAAGAAGTCAGATGTCTAGAGTTTGATTGCTTATAATATCACTTTCTAAAACCGTACTTTTGAAAGAGGAAGTGACTGATGGGCTTATCCTGGAATGGGCCCAATAGTTAATTCGAATTTATCATACAATACTAACTACGGAGTTTGAAATGGAAGCGAATAATTCGCCATACGTATCAATTAGAAATAATGCGTGTTTCATTCAGCGAATTACTAACTAGTAGTTAGAGTGCTGTTTTGGAAGGTGGACGTGGTGCTAGTTCACCAAATGAGATTTTTGAAACTCATTATCAATTGAAACTCTTTTTCCTAAATCCTAGGTTTATGCTTTTCATCAAACGAAATTTTTGTTCAGCTTTGAAATTTTGATGTACAATTATGAGATTTTAAAATAGTTCGACCTAAATTCCACTTCATACGTTTTGAAATGATAGGTTTAATATAAAAGTTAAAAAAATCAATCATTAAAGTTATTTTTTAATATTTTTTTTTTAATTCCTTAAGAGAGGAGTGGTCCCTTATGTTTAAAAGATAGAAAGAAGATAAAAATGAGAGAGGGGTGGTCTCCATGTGGACAAAGTAGTAATTTTAAAATATTTGATTTTCTATTCATGAGAACAAGCCTATCACTTTGACATACCCAAATATAGTAACCTTGCCTATCATTTTGAAACGGAAGGAGTAATACAGAAAATATAAAGATATTTATTATTTTTATCTGGTACAAAATATAGAATTAAACCACATCTGTTTATTAAAGACGATTAAACGTAGATCATCCATCTAAGGTGTTGTTACGCTAACCCGGTATAATTAAGTATGGGGTGTAAAGAAAGTGTAATAATTTGTAAACATAATAGTCAATATGTTTTTTCTACCCCTGAATATTTGTACTAATCAAACTTTGCTAAGCGTCTTCACCAGAGTTGTTGCATTAGAAAAAGACTATTTCGACCAACATGAAGTGAGGGTTCTATCACCGTTCAATGTGAGAGTTTTATTTGTCTAGGCCTTTAAGTGTCAACCATTACTTTTTATTTTATTACTTGACGTAACGATTTACCCAAACACTTTTGGAAGTTGGTATGATCAAGCTTTCCAGAAATTATAGACGAACATTAAGGGAGATATCTGCAAATATGCTCCGACGCTCAAGCCAAAAAGAGCGTTAAGATGAATGGGGGAGATAAAGAAAAGAAATCGTGTACATTTTAAGTTAGATATCAGTTTCTATATGTAAGATGAAAACAAATCTAATTGATGGGATTTTTAGTTATCTAACCATCTGGATTTGTAGTTATCCCCTAAGATTTGTTGTCATCTTAAATAACCACTAAAATCCATATCTATCTCATTTAGATTTGTAGTTATCTTAAATAACCACTAAAGATCCATGCCTATAGGATTTGTAGGTATGGATACTAACTGCAGTATTAGTAACCGGGATGAAGAAATTCCGTAACACTTGTTAGTCACTTGTAACCATGTCAGAGATGTTTGGAGAGATATTGATGAAATCGACAGAACCTGCAATTCCATTAAGACTTGGATAATTTCCTGGTTTAATAATACAACTAAAAGGCATATTGAAGAACAAGATAAGTGGAGAGTTACTTCAAAGATTGGTTGTTGGATCATATGGAAAGAAAGATGTGAATACATCTCCAAGGTAAATTTATAAACCATATCTCTACTACATCTAGAATCAAGTTTTGTGTAAATAATTTTTTAAACCATGCTCAACTATGTTTAAACACACATGTTCCTGTAACCGTATGACTTTGCAGGATAAATGTTGTTGCTTCCTTTGACCATAATTTTAATTATCTTGATACTTGTTTGGTTCTTCAAAATTATGCAGATGTTTGCATTAGAATCTAATGCATCTATGCAAAACAAATTCTAGACCCAAAAACAGGGGATTTCATTTCAGTCAAGGAATCTCTACTGTAGGCTATCTACTTAAAGATGGACAAGATTCATATTAAAAACGATGCAAAATTGGTGGTTAAGGCAATTTTAGCAACCACTCTCTAGTTAGATGAGAGAATAGACTTTGTATTAAAGAATTTCTTTTTATGTTAGTTAAGTTTTTGTATTTGGAAATCTCCTATATTAGTAAGGATAATAATTGTTGTAGATGGTTGATCCAAACACTGCAGGAAGGAAAAGTTATGTTTGGAAGAATTATATAATTTCGATCATTGGGTTTGTGCTTTGTTATCCAAGGATCGACATGCTGCTCCACCTTAAGTTTTGATAAATTTCCTTTTATCTAAAAAAGGAAAGAAAAAGGATCTGTAGTTATCTTAAATAACCACCGAAGATCCATGGTTATTTCATTAGGATTTGTATCTATCTTAACAATTTTAATCCTCATCCTAACAAACAACATTAGGCTTAGCATACCGTGTCATGGGTATTATAAACTGACCCATGAACGCATTGTTAGATAGATTTTTTCGACCGAAAGGATTTTTGGTATTCCGAAATAAGCTATGATAGACTTCCGAAATAAGTCATATTCGGCTCCTCCCGTCCTCCGTGCTCGTCTCTTTGAATGAAGTCAATTATCAAGCTTTAACACTTGAGAGTAACCTCAGATCATGGGTTAAAGACTCCTTCACCTGGGGGCACTTGCAGATGGTTATTCCCAAAGAGAGGTCCATCAGCGTAAATCTGACATAAATTTTAGAATTGGGCAGTCGCTCATCGAGAATATTTGAATAGAGAAATGTTGGATTTCAATGCCAAAGAGAGCAAACTCATTTCATTCTCATCATCATTTGCTCGAAAGCCTTGAAACTGATTGCAGTTCATGATATATAGACCCTTAAGATTGTGATTGTTCTAGAGGATGCTTAATGGGAAAAATTCAAAATTATCATCAAACTTTATGCTAATTCTGGTGAAGGAGGTGCAACAAATCCCCATTAAATATTTTTTTTTCATCACTATAATTTAGTTTTATTCATTACAATATCCTCCAGATTACGAAAGAAATTGAAAACTAAATAAAAATTACACAACTCTTCGTGGGAACGATCCTTACTACAGTTATATTACTTATTAATATTAGTGGGATATTTATAAAGTAATTTGTTGCACCTACGAAACGCATCAGTTAATCTAGAGGTGGTCACAAGAATATTGAGTAGGTAAGAAAGGGCAGCGGTTCCACAGGAGAACTTGTTAATGGCTTTAAGATCCCTTAACAATTAGAAATGTTGAGCTTTCAACTTGTTTCCATTAAGGTCAGAAAAATATCTTTGCCGAGAGTAAATAGCAAATACGTAGTTGCAGCTTGCTTGACTTTTTCCTCGCCAATCACCAAGGATCCTTCTGCAACTTTCTCCTTTGTTTTATTAAAACAACTTCTCAAATTAGTCAACTTGATCTTTTTCATCTTCTTTGGTTTTTTTACCAAGTTTATGATGATACACACTATCCACCTCTTTATAGGCGCTGCCGAACTCCAACTCGGTCTTGGATTCACTCTAACCAAGAGTTTTTTTTTGTTTTGGAAAATTACCAAACTCTTCTCAATTAATTTTATAAAACTCCACATCGATGCTTCCCACGGTAACTTGAAGGCATATAATCTTCTTTGCATCATCAAAAATGATTGTCATCTCACTAAAGGGGATATGATGAAATGTGTAAGTTTGTGGACAAAATCTTTCAAAAACGCAGAGGTTGTCATTGAATCACAATCCTTTTGTGGGTACTAAATAGTCGGCCATAAACCAAATGCTTGTACTAAAGTCACCACCTCAGGAACCTCTTCGAACAAATCCCAATATGCATCCCTCTGTTGTCTTAATACACTGGTTGCATCCTTGTGATCAAGAGTCTCATAAATTCTCTTTTCCCAACAGTCTTTACAACCAATTAACACCTTCCCCCCGAGGAGGTATTACATTATCGTCACTCGAAATGTGACGCCCTCTATTCCTAGGTGTAACAAGCTTCTTCTCTTTCACTTGTTGTTGTTGTTGTTCTTTTTCTTCATTATCACCCTATTCATCTTTATCTTCTTCTTCATTATCACTATCACCACCACCTCTTCCTCCTCCTCCTCCTCCTCTATCTTTATCTTTATTATCATCCTCTTCATCTTTAAGTTCGACCGAGAAAAAGAGAAGAAGAGAAGAAAAGAAGAAGAAAATTATAAAACTGATTTTGATTTTTAATTTAGAAAATTATAAAACTGATTTTGTGAATGTATCACTTTAAATAGGACCTTTCACTCGCAGTTTAACGACGGGTCATGGATTTCGGTTTTTTCTTTCATCTGTTTTATTAAACCTTCACTAGTTGAATCATTAGCCTTGTACATATATTATAAGACAAGTACTAAGTCCGGCAAACGGTGGGAACAGAAATCTCTACCTGTTGTTTCATCTAATTTTAATTTAATAGTTTAAAATATCCAACGTGCATAATGCCTACATACATCTTTTTCTTGGATAGTTCAGTTGGTACATTGGGTCACAGCTAGCATGGCCAAGTCAAGTTGTGATATGATTTGGGTTTTGTACAAGTCTTGCAGATAAGACTCTTGTGGTTTTGGTTTGCATCTATTCAATAACTCTATTTCCACTCCACAGAAAAAAGATCTTCCTGGTGGCTTCTACCAAAAACAAAAAGCAAGGCCTTTGCCCATCGTCTATCAAGTGAAATTATATTCTTCAAAAAATAAAAATAAAAAAAAAAACAAGTGAAATTATATCGAAAGTTAATTCTTCATGGTAAATACTGGTCCCTCTTTCCTAAGAAAAAAGATATTTTTTTTTTTTTAATTTATTTTAACCTATTTTTCTTACCGTATATGTCAAACCCTGCTGGCTTCTGCTGCAGGAGAAGTGATCAGAAATAAGGCTTCGTATGGAAGGGAAGGCATGTACCCGTCCTCCGTCTCCCTGACTGGGTACAAAAGATTCAAATCAGGATACTCTTTGAATAATTATCTTGAAATTTTTTAAGTCTATTAATACATAAGAAACATCAAACAAATACTCAAACATCGTAAAAAAAGAAATCAAAGGACTTATTACATACAAGAGTAATTTCATTGTCACTCCTTAATAAGATATGATAGAAAAATAGCAATACTAGATACAATTTTTATGGATAGGGACCTTGGTCATTTCCGCTACTTTACCCGCCAACCTCAATCTCAACTACATCTTGCCCGCCGGACTCAACCTCAAACTCAGCTCCATCCTTGCCAACCTCAAGCTCAACCTCAACCTCAAGTCCACCACCACTGCCTGTACCTAATATTTTTTCTTCTGACACTAACAATAACAAGGAACATATATTATTGAGTGATCAAAGTTGCATATAAAGTGTATTAGTCGAGCATAAAATAAAACAAAATAAAATAAAATTCAATTGCATACAAACTTACATGCTTTTTCAGGCAGGTCCTTAACAGCCAAGACCTCAGAAGAGATGAGAAGAACAATAGCAAAAAGAAGTCCCAACAAAATGAATTTCCTGTTATTCGCACCCATTTCAAAGTTTCTGCCTGCGTACTTATGTACTGAAATTGAAGGACACTGTGAAATAATAAATTCACTAAGCTCACTCAACAAGAGAAGAACGAGGAAAGTAGTATAATTTTAGGCTGAATTTATAGAGCAAAGAAGAAGAAAATTCAACTTCAAGTACTGCAATGATGTCGCCAAGGGCAATCAGTGAACGTTCAATAGTTACGACCCCACTAAGCATAATACTCCCTCAACATGGTCCAAATTGATATTGTCTTTTCTAATCTCAACATGCATATATATCCAAATAATTAAGTCGATGTAGCAGCCACAGATTAAGAAGTTTTTCATTTCAGTAAATAATGTTGCAGCTCCCTAGTTTTGCAATTCTCTTAGGTTGGAATGCCACACCGTCTGGTACATATATAGTTCAATAATAATAAAAAAAGTCTGGTATATTTTTTATTTTATTTTTTCTTTTATGCAGTTAGGAAGACATCTGTGATTTAAGCGACCTACTAGAAAGTTATTTGAACATTACCAACAGGGATGGAACCAGCTTAGAGTATGGGCATATAGTTGTACATCCAATCCAGCTGGTAAGCCCGATTATCACTATAAAAAAAAAAATTGTTATAAAATAGTCTGTTAAGCCCATTTTACACCCCTACAAGATTTTTACACCCCTTTTTATAAACCTGGCTCGGCCCCTGATTGCAATTGAACGAATATTATTATGTTCGGTGGTTAATTTGTTCTGCAAAGCTTTTTTTATTTGTTGGACTATTGAGTTTAGTTCTCTCCTATATTTATGTATAAAAAAAGTTATATCTTTTTTTTCTTTTATCTAAAGATTTAAAGGTCTAGACAAATAAAGCTCTCACGTATACTCACTTTATATTGGTCAAAATAAGACTTTCGTAGCTTTTGTGAAACGAAAATTTTGGTGAGGACATTTGGTAACATATGATTGGTTTAAAAAAATTAGGAAAGAAAATAATAAAAAAGAAAACATGCTTTATTGTGTTTTAAACTTTAAGGAATAAACATCAAAACCAAATTCAATTTAGAATTCGCTAGTATTTCGATTCACGATTATGATTAATTATATATTCTTAAATAAAAAATATTATTGGATCTTTTTTGAGCATCTAAAAATTAAATAAACCGTTTAGTTCAACGTCACAAAACGATTAGTTGTATCGGAAAACAAGGTACATTATTGAACGTGTATAACGTCCTTCGGGCGTTCACATAAATGTGCCACTGGACAATCGAGCTATAGCCTATCGACCATGTATATTGTGCAAAATTTTCCACTTACCCTGTTGGTAGAAGTTTTGCACTGGCTAACAATATAACAGTACGTACTTGGCTCCACAACAAGAAGAGCCCATGTGTACAAGAATGAGACTAATATATCAAGGTTCCAAAAGTACATCATAGTGTGACATGGATACATTGTTAAACACACTACAAGGAAAGCAAGCTTTTAGTTGAACCCACCAGTTTGTGTTTGGGCATTATTCTCAGCGATATCACGGGCTTAGATTTTAGATAAGATCGTGCGGCATTTGAACTTTCAAGTAAGCCTAAAAGAACACAAAAGGAAATGGGGACTTAGAGATTTTAGAAAGAGAAAGAGTATTTGATTGTTAGAGAGAATATTACAATACTTAGAGAACTCTTGATGGATCCATGAGCAAGTGAAGCTCTCCTCCTTATATAGAGTTCTATGGATGATTCTAGAAGATGTTCTAGAATTATCTCTTTTTAGAGACTTCTACTAGTTACAAGAATATACAAGGAATATTCTATAGTATCCTAGAATGTTCCTGAAGCTTGTGATCTTCTCCATCTTCTTCAATATTCTTCCACAATGCTCTAGAATCTTCTAGGTTCTTCTAAGAAACCTCACGGGCCATCTTATAATGTAGGAAAATAGACGGGCTGTGACATTCTCCCACACCTATTCTCGCGACGTCCTCGTCGCGGCTTGTGCGTGAAACTGGTCGATTGCATCTTTAAATTGCCAGAGGGATTCTTCGGACTCCCATGTTCCTTCTTGTACCGATGCATCTTTCCGTTTCACTAAGTATTCCTTGCAAGGCGGCACTCCCTTCCTTCGTACAATACGGTCGGCTAGTATCTCGTCTACGTATTTGTCGAAAGAAGTGGCAATCATGGGTGGTGCACGACTTGATACTCCCCGACTCTCGTCTTCCCTGTCCTTGTTCAACGCCTTTAAATTGCTCACGTGGAAGACGGGATGGATTCTCATCTTTGATGGGAGTTTCACTCGGTAAGAAGCCTTTCCCACTTTGGCTAGTACTTCGAATGACCCTTCGTACTTGCGTAACAAGCCTTTGTGTAGTGGCCGAGTATACTTGAATTGTTGGGGCAGAAGCTTGACAAACACCATGTCGCTAGCTTGGAACTCCACATGCCGTCTCTTTTTATCGGCCCACTTCTTCATTTTCTTAGCCGCCTTTGTCAATTGGGCGTGTGCTAAGTCTCTTTGTTGCTGCCAATCCTTCGCGGTCTTGTATGCTCCAGGGATAGCACCAGGCTCTAGCTCGATCGCATGATCAATCTCCCTTCTTGGCGGTAACTTCTTGGGCATCTCCTTCGGCATCACGTCCTCGAACTCTTCGAGAACCTTCTTTATACCCTTCAGAACTTCTTCGTCTTGGGTCGTCGGTTTCTCCTCCTTCATTGTTGATATGAAGGTTACCTCACCCTACTTATACCTTTTAGAAAGTTGTATCGCCTACAGCACCGTAGTCTCCTTCTTCTCCTTAGTCACTGGGATAAGGTGTGCTAATTTCTCTGAGTATGCACAAGGAGTCAAAAGGTGGCATGGGAATGGAACGCTGTTCGTACATGAACTTCAACCCCAACACCATGTCAAAGTCGTCCATAGGGATCACCGAGAAATTGACCGGTCCCGCCCATTTTTCGAGATGTATTTCCATACCACGTGCCACGCCTTCTAGTGGCTTCGCATCTGAGTTTACCGCCTTCATGGTACCTCCTCCTTTGGTGAACTTCATGCCTAGCCGTAAGGCTTCTTTCTTTGACACAAAGTTGTGTGTGGCTCCCGTATCCACTAAAGCGCGGGATGTCTTCCCATTTACCTTGACGTCTACGAACATGAGAATCTTGTCCTTTCTTTTGGACTTATCCCATTTAACTTGGACGCTGCTTAGTACTTGGAGCGAACTCACCATGGAGTCACGTTCCTCTTCAGATTAAATTTCCTCCACCAATGCATCGAGTTTACCCTTCTTCGGGCAATCACGGATTCTATGATTTCCTTCACATAAGAAGCAAGAATAGGAGGACTTACTTTTATCTTTATGCTTGGGAGTTTTTTCCTTCCACGGAAGATACTTTCTCGGGGTATGCTTGTCTCTATCTTCTTTCCCTCCCCCACCTTTGGCATGGTGACTTATTAAAGTTCTTCCTCTTTCTTCGAAGCTTGTATTCCTGGAAGTCCTCCCTCTTTCTTCGAGGCTTGGCCTTGTATTCTCGATCATGGTTTCGGCTACAGCTATTGCCTCGGTCAGCGTTTGAACACAACGATGATCCAGCTCTTGTTTTACCCATGGTTTTGCTCCGCACAAAAAGTTAAAGAGTTTCTCTTCCTCGGACAGATTGGGTATTTACAGCAACAAGTTTGTATACGTCTCGGTATACTCTTTGATCGTACCCGTTTGACGAAGATACTTTAACTTCGCTTTCGCTTCGTGAGCCGTATTCTCCGGGTAAACGTACTTTTTAAGATCAATTTTAAAATATAACCAAGTAGAGATAGTAGCCATACCTTGCTAAATTTCTCGGCTCCGAAGTCTCCACCATGCTAAGGCCTTTCCCGTGAGAAACACCGATGCTCTCTTTATCTTCCTTGAATCATCCACCATCTCAAGGTGTTCGAAATACCTCTCACAACTCCATAGGAAGGTATCGATCTCCTTCGCATCTCTCTTTCCATCGTAGGGTTTTGGTTTGGGAGAATCCTCTCTTGTGATTTTGCTCGGCTCGCCATGCAAGGCTTGGTTTATTGCATCCCTCTTGTACAACACCAACTCGCCTTTAACCGTTTCCAAGTCATTCTCCAACTTGCCTTTGACCGTTTCTAGTTCTTGCTTGACCGACAACAACTTGGCCTTCACTTCTTCCACGGCATCATCTACCGCATCTTGGATCCGGGCTTTCGCTTCCATCTTGATAGCATCTACCGCCTTGTTTATGGCATCTTCCATGGTATTTTTCCACCCCTAAAGAGTTTCATTTGTTAGGAACTCTTTCTCGGCGCGCACAAGGAAATCACCTACTCGTTTTTCCATGCGTACCATTCTCGCCTCAAGACTTGAATGCGTATCCTTGGACTTTGCCCTCTTCTTGTTCTGGCCATCGACACCTTTCTCCATGGTGAGGTTGCTATTACCGTCATCCATTTCTTGAGTAACTTTTATCTGATACCAACTGTCATGGGCTTAGATTTTGGATAAGACCGTGCGGCACTTGAAATCTCAAGTAAGACTAAAAGAACACAAAGGAAGTGGGGACTTAGAGATTTTAGAGAGAGAAAGAGTATTTGATTGCTAGAGAGAGAATATTACAATGCTTAGAGAACTCTTGATGGATCCATGAGCAAGTGAATCTCTCCTCCTTATATAGAGTTCTATGGATGATTCTAGAAGATGTTCTAGAATCATCTCTTTTTAGAGACTTCTACTAGTTACAAGAATATACAAGGAATATTCTATAGGTTAAGGAATATTCTATAGTGTCCTAAGATGTTCCGGAAGCTTGTGGCCTTCTCCATCTTCTTCCATATTCTTCCACAATGCTCTAGAATCTTCTAGGTTCTTCTAAGGAACCTCACGGGCCATCCCATAATGTAGGAAAATAGGCGGGTCGTGACAGATAGTAAGTTAAAGACGAAAATTGTACGTAAACACCAACAACATTATGGAGAAGCTTCCCATGGAGATCATAGAGAACATACTTTGTTGATTTCCAATTGAGGAAACTTTGTAGGCTAAACAAGTATGCAAAACATGTAGATTTCTCCTGCGCAGTAAGACTGAAAAGGAAGGTTTGCTTCTTGTTGTCTCATACCTTTATGATAGTACAAAGAAAAACCGACTTTTTTATCATGATCATATTCGTTGGAAGATGAATTACACTTACGATGCACTTGATAAGAAAATTCAGGGGTACAGTTCCATGGATGACATGCTTGGGTCATGCATGATATGATTTGTTTTGTTCCGTAAGAGGAGTTTGTCATTATTTGGGAAGAGCTTTCTTAATTTACGATCCCTTATCTAGAGAAGTTGTTTATGTTCCTAAAACTGATAAATATATGGTGCGAGATTTGAATATACATGGGATTGTCACTCCAATTTAGATTTAGTATGACTAATTAATTAAATTTATCGTTAGATAATTATTATTTTAAAATATGATTTAACTATTATTATTATAATTTGGTTGAAAGAATTATTATAAATGTTCTCATGGAACCGGATCACTACACAAAATTACTTTATCTATAAAGAGAAGGAATAAAAGGCCCGGTACTTAGCACGGGTACTAATCTATTTTTTTAAAGCATGATAGAAAAGTTATATGAAAATCAACGGCTAAGCATCTTTTTGCCACAAAATTGGAGTTTTGAAGCCATGATATGCATACCGTCTCAATGGTTTATTTATATTTTTTAATATGTAAATATGATATTTTTCATTGGAAAAAGCTTATAAATGTAAGTAAAGTACAACAACAGAGAGAAAAACAAGTCCAACAAACTCAAAATATCTTTTATATGGGTCTAAGTTAGATAGCTTCATGTGATGTGAAAACTTAATTAAATAGTTGGAACCATATTATTATTATTATTATTTAATTTATAATGAAAAGACTCAAACGAGCTTACAAAGAAAACGAACTAATTATTCTTGGTTTAGCAATACCAATTACATCATTATAGAACTCAGTAACAAGAAAGTTGGGAACTTTTTCTGTCCACACTCCCTCATATTTCTTATTAGCACCACCCTTAGCCAATTTATCAGCCACATTGTTAGCTTCTCTTTACCTCTGCAAGAATTTGACATTGTTGATTGAACTTTTAAGCTTGATGATTTCCTGAATAAGACCAAAAGTATCCCAATGTGGTTGAACATCTTCACGAGAAACCTGAATAGCATAAAAAGTTACTTTCTACTTCAACATTCAGTACGACAAACCTGAATAGCATAACAAAAGTCACTTTCTAATTCAACATTCTGTAAGCCCAATGTAAAATCCAGCCTAAGACCATCTCGAATTGTACACACCTTGAAAGTGTGTTTGCTGTAGCACCCAATAAAAGCTCTTGCCTCATCACGAATTATTCCTCCAATACCAGCAAATCCGTCTTCATTAGAGGAGCCATTATTATTCAATTTGTAATAGTCATGACTAGGAGGTTTCCACGCAATTAGAACTTCTTCTTTTAAGATGTTTCTGGTCTCCATATCTGTCTTGACCTGGTGAAACTCCCTTGCTAACCTAATAGCCTTAGCAAGAATCCATAACCCATAGTCTTCTCAAAGAAACATGTGATCCATTGATCCAAATGCCCCACAGAATGAAAGGGAACACATCCATCCATTTTAGACCACCCACCAACCCATTATAAGAGCATATTTTCTTAAGAAAATTGGGAGAAGAAGCTTCGAGATCAATCTGGATTCCAATCAAATCCCTGATTTTCTTCCAAATTGGCTAGACCGCTGAATATCCAAAAAATAAATGTAAAATGGTTTCCAAATATCTATTGCAAAGATAACATCCTGGATTTCTACCAATACCTCCGCGATAGAGGGATTCATTCACATTAAGCTTATTATGACAGAATTACCAAAAAAAAAATTATATTTGAAAGGACACTTAAGATTCCAAATAAAACCCCAGTCCTGATTGCATACCTGCTGGTCCACTTCCTCCATCTGTAAAAAACTATAAGCATCCTTAGTATAAACACTGACAATATTACTAGCAGTCCAGATGGGACCGTCATTAACATTTTCAACACTATTAACTGGAATGACACGTATGGCATTTAAGATATCAGGATCGACACTACTCTCTAACTTAAGAACATCCCACTCACATTTACTAGAGTCAACGTAGGTATTAACATTTTCCTTTGGTAAGTTATTAGGTTCAAGACCAGATAAGAAAGCAATTGAACCCTCCTCGATCCAATTATCTCTCCAGAAATCTATCTTAGTACCATCACCAATGTTCCATCTGAGAAAGTCTATAAAGGTATCTCTACCCTTAAAAATACTCCGCCAACTAACAAAGGCATTAGCTTTTTTTTCATCCCACCAGAACTCCACATAGTTATGGTACTTAGCTCTTAATAATTTATCCATAATGCTATTAGGTCCAGAAAAAAATTTCCAAGCCATCTTAGCAAGCAAAGCTAGATTACTGATATCAAGATTTCTCACATTGACACCACCAAATTTTTAGGTTTGCAAACAGTGGTCCAGTTAACATTATGAACACCTCTTCTATCCTTATCCCCTCCCCAGAAAAAGTTTCTTCTATATTTATCAATCTTATTCAACAGACCTTTCGGCATTTTAACCACAGACCTAACATGATAAGAGACTGGATCAATGCAAGCATTTAAAAAAGTGTTTCTACCTGCCATGTTAAGGTTTCTGTATTTCAATCCCTGCATCCTACTACTTATCTTGTCCACAATCTCCATATAGGTTTTTTTACTTACTCGACCCTATTGCAAGGGTATACCTAAATACTTACTTGGATTTTTTGTATTTTGAACCTTGAGACCAAGTGCCATGCCTTTAGAGAATCTCCTTCCAAGGTTACAGGAGGTGAGTAAAGTTGACTTACTATCATTGCTCCTTTGCCCTGTTCAGCTACAAAACTTATCCAAAACAACCCTTAAATTCAGAGCATTTTTGTAGTTAGCCTTAGAAAAATTATACTATCATCAACAAACAATGAATGAGTAACCATAGGGGATCCTCTAGCAATAGTGAATCCACATAATGACTTATTCTCAATAGCAACAACAATAATCCTAGAAAGAGCCTCAAGAAAAATAATGAAAATGTAAGGGGACAAGGGGTCCCTCTGTTTTAAGCCATTTGAGGGTGTAAAGCTCATGCTGGGAGATCCATTTATATGAACCTGAAAAGAAACTGTGGACACACATCTAATAATCTAGCCAACAAAATTTTGATCAAGGACAATACATGACATAACCTTTTCAATAAATTTCCAATTAATTCTATCACAGGCTTTATCAAAATAAGGTTTAAGAGCCATCCATCCCTTAGTACCTTTCTTGGCATTAAAGGAATGTATAATCCCATTACACAAAATTTCAGATTTAAACAAAGATCTAACATGGATAAAAGCATGCTGGTTGTGGAAATGACTCTATCAAGCAGAGTTCTCAGTCTGTTAGGGATAACCTTAGTAATTATCTTCATGCTAAAATTGCATAGACTAATTGGCATGTATTCTTTATTACAATTGGGATTATTCACTTTAGGAATCAAAGCAATAAATTTTTCATTCATTTCATTATAAAATTTCCCATTAGCAAAAAAACTTCTAACAAGATCAATAACACTAGGACCAATGTACTTCGAGTATTTTAGATAAAAAATTCCTTGAATTCCATCAGGTTCAGGAACCTTAAGAGCACTAAGTTGGCGAATAGCAGTTCTGATCTTCTCCTCACTAACATTTCTGGTAAGATACAAGTTATCATCAATGGAAATGACAGTAGGGAAAAGAGCACAAAGTTCAGAATCATCCACAAAATAATTAGTAGAATTAAACAAGTTACTAAAATGATCAACAATATGATTTTCAATATCCTTGTCATTATTAATCCAACAACCAGATCATTCTTTAACATGACAATAAAGTTTCTTTTTCTTCTAGTTATAGCAGTGGTATGGAAATATCTAGTGTTGAGGTCATCATCTTTTATCCAAGAAACTCTAGATTTTTGCCTCCAGTGTATCTCCTCAAACTTGATAAATCTCAAATAATCAATAAGATAATTGGTCATATGATGCTTTGCAGAATCAGATGGCCAATTATCGAAGTAAATTTGAGCCTTATTAAGTTTTTCATGGGCAATATTGATGTAATTTTAGAAGTGGTAAGTAAAGGTTCGATTCTCGAACT